>VWYH01010051.1:2216683-2301007 GCA_013399365.1 Pampusana beccarii
CCGCGCGGCCCGGCCCCGCAGGCCAATGGTGGCGCCCGCCCGTTACATAAGGCGGGGGGAGGGGCGCGAGGCCGCGCTGACCCCGCGGGGGCTGGGGCGGGGTTCGGTTCCCACTCCGGCGGCCCGGCCCGTGCGGGGAGCCCCGGGGAGCGCGGTCCCGCGTGTCTCCAGCCTCGGGTCCCGGCAGCCAAGGCTCCCCCGGCAGCCGGGCGGCTGGGGCGGCGAGTCCCTCGTCCTCTGGGGCCGGGCGCAGGCAGGGCCAGACCCGGGCACAGCGCCTCGGCCCTGGGGCAGGGGCGGGCCCTGGCGACCAAAACCCCGCCAACGCCAGCGCCCTGTGGGGTCTGGTACTCGGAGAGGCCGAGGGACACGGCAGCGCTGCGGTGGCAGGGCACCGCGCTGGGGCGGAGGCAGAGGCGGGACCTGCAGCCCGGTCTGATGGCCCGGCGGGCCGTGCGGAGCTGCAGGGGGACCCCGGAGCTCTGTGTGGCGCTGCCGGCCCCGGGCAGCGCGGGGGGGCTGCGGCTGGCGCTGCCCGCACAACATGGGCTCCCGGCAGGCCCCGCGCTCCGCCACATTCCTCTGTGCTTGGCATACAGATGCAGCCTAAAAATAGCTGCTGCTCCTCCCGGTGGGGTCCGGAGAGCTGGCTCGGGAGGGGGCTGGAGATGAGGCCAGGCGGGGATCCCGGGGAGCGTGGAGCCCTGTGCAGGTGGCAGCTCGTGTGGAAGGGCTGCACGGGGGCTAGAAGGGTTAGATGAATTGAAAGTGGAAGGAAACGAGATGAGAGAAGAAGAATTTATTTCAGTTTGAAAGTGTGCTAAATCTTGCTTCGGTGTTTAAGGCAAGGACTGCAGAGGAAGTCGTGTACAGGCTGTATTCACAGTGCAAGTGATTTGAAAGGTATTACCTTGCGTGAATAGAGATGGAGGCAGGCCTTGCAAAGATGGAGAAAGGAGTGCTTTTGTTTTCTACCGACATCTTCATGGATCCCAAAGGAAGGCTGAATGTTTGTTCTTTGTCAGATTACACGTGTTAGGAAAAGGAGAAGCCGAGGCAGTGTCTTTGCTCAGACACGCCGTTCTGCCACTCTTTGAGCAATTCTAGTTTATTAGAGGAGTTAGTGGGTGTTGGCTTGGGATTTCATGGGGGCTTAGCCTTGATGACCCTAATGTTTCCTTCTGATCTGAGAGGCAAAGCAAAAAAAAAAAAAAATTATAAAAAAATCCCCAAGGCAGTACAGTGAACATTTTGGTCCATCTTTATGACTCATGGCCAGAGCATGGTAGCAGTTACAGCTGTGTAGCAGATTTCTGACACTTAAGTCACTGGTAATGGGTCTGGATGTGACAACATGCAAGACAGTCAAACATAAGCCTGTGATAACAAATGAAGTTGTGTTTTTCCTAACATTCCTCTTTGGAATGATGTCTTCCACATTAAACTGACAGCGCTGAAAATGCTTGTACCTGGGCAGTGCAATCCACAATGAAAATCTCTGAACTTCATGAAAACAGGCAACTATAAAAAATACTGGAAGTATGTGTAGGATGGTGGGGAGACGTGGGCATTTTGGGTTCCGTGCTTAGAAGCAGGTGGCTTTCAGAATGAGGTTTAGCTTTGATCAGAGGGAAGATGGCTGAGTGAAACAGTAGCCTCTTTCCTGGCTGATGCTATTTTAGGAGGACTGCTGGCCTCAGATTTGGAACTGGAGACTGCTTTCAGGGGTCGTGTCCCCATGCTGCGGTGCTGCTACACACCTGGCTGGACAAGAATTTCAAATAAAGCAGACCTCTTGAACACACATTGAGCTCTGGCTGGCCTCCAAACCTCTTTCTGCTTTTGGGAGAACAAAGGATCTCCTTGCAGGACAGGGGACTGTGGCCTTCCCTCTGGCTGCTCTGTCTTTGGTCCCCTTGTGCTGTAGATCCTGTTCACAGCATCAGTCCCTGTATTGCCCAAATCGTGGCTCTGCAATTTAGATGCTTCCAAAGAGACCATTGGGAAATAAAAACCCAGTGTGTAAGAAGAATATGAGTCCCCGTAGTTGTGATTTCTACCGTGAAGAGAATATGAAAAATTTTCCATTCACTCTAAATAATTTTTCAAAATTTATTTGCTGCATAAAACTTATTTATTGCACCAAAGGGGACATTTCCACGTACGTGTGCAGGTTAGCACAGAGACACAGGATGAATGTGGTGAGCTGGTCGAGTGGCAAGGCCGGTCTGTGTGCTGGATGTTTTGCATAGCTCTGACAAAATGAGCCTGTCGTAACTGCAGTTTATCTGGTTTATGGGCTTCCTCTGCTTTGTGTTGCTCCCATATGAGGCGAAGCAAGCCAGAGTATGTGAATGAAAGTATAAATAGAAGTTAAAATGAAAAATAAATGCAAACTTTAGACTGAAATGTTGTATAAATTGCTAGAAATATACTGCAGCATTTTTCTGCATGGTTCTTGTTTAATTGTTGTTTCCTAATTTCAAACCAACTCATAAACCCCACAGATATTACCAAGAATTCTCTGTTAAAATAGAGTGAAAATCAAGGATACCTCTCAGTAGTTAAGGGTAGACCAAATGCAAGGAGTTTGTTATTATCCCCAAGATGAGCCTTACAAGAATGTTTCAGTGGTTACAATTCCTTGAAATCTGCAGTGGCACCAAACACACAGAAAATACAGCTCCATATGGGTATGGATAAGGCATTTTAGCTCTTATGGAGCCCCTAAAAATAGTGCAATTTTTTCTTTTTTAAAAAGGCTTTATTATCTTCTTGCAATGAGACAATTGATGAGAAACAAGGGTGCAATTTAAGGTCAAGCCTGAATGTGGTGAACAGCATCATCAGGAAAAGCAAAATGCCCGTCTATTTGGGAGAAAGGCAGCAAGGGAACTGGAAAGAGCAATACTGTAAGGCAGGGTTGCTTGTTAGGTGGCTGTGGGGTTTTGTTTGTTTGCTTCGTTGTGGGTTTTGTTGTTTGTTTGTTTTTTTTACAGTCCTGTCTGTTTGTTATTCTCACACTTATTTCCCATCTCTTTGGATTCCAGCCCCTCCATTATTTTCTGTGCCTGCACAGACGTGCAATTTCTGTCGTTAGAGGAAAATACTTGTTCTGCTCAACAGCAAGTTGTTGACCCTTGAATTTTGTTTGCGAGTCGGTTTGTGCTACCTCACCGTAGCGTGACTGGTGTCCCCAACACAACTCCCTGCTGCGAACCAGCTGACATTCTGACACGTTACTAAACCCATGTCGAAAGCAGCTGTGCTGAGGTGCAGGGCAGGTTCGCTCACAGCAGCACGGGTGGGGCTGCATCTCCCTTCTGGACCCACTCCTGCCACCGCCCTTCCCAGCCACGCTCCTGCTTCTGGCTCCCGCTCCTTTGCTCGCCTGCTCGCTGTTGACCCGTTGCCGTATCGATCAAACACCACCTCACCAGTGAAACGCTGGCGTGCAGCCCGGCGCTGCCCTTTGCTACTCACTCGCAGGGAGTACACGTGCTGGTATCGTGTGCCTGGCTAGCGAGTGATTTTATTTGGTGCCCCACCGTGACCCCTCGGCATGTCTGAACAAGTGAAGGAAAGGGAAGGGGACGTGCCCCAGGCCCCGCAAGTGACAGAGATCTTCTCACTAGGTTTTGTGGATGCAGACCAACATTGACAAGAATGCAGAAGAGGTTGGCTCTGCAGTCAGGGGCTGTAAGATGCAGACTTTGAAGCCAATATCCTTTGAAAGGATATTCAAAGCCGATGCCAGGGTAGATCAGAGTCAGTATTGCTGAATCTCAGGGACAGTATGACATGGTTGCAGGCAGAACCCCGGACAGGCTGGAATCCTCTCCAGTTACTATTGTTTGATAGAAAACATAGTGCAACAGTACTTAACCGAGCTCAGGGTCCTAGCAGGGTAGCGTTTTGCTGTTTACCCTTTCTCTGCCTTACAGACTTGTACCTCCTCACCTGTGCATTGGCATACCATTCTTTTCCCTGTAAAGGCATTTTTCACAACCACAGCTCCAGCTCTCCTGCATCCAGCACGTGCCTCCCCGACACAATATGAATTCCTGTCCCTCTGCAGACCCTGATTGCTGTGCGCTACTTTTCTGCAGATAGGGGGTTGGCACCTCATGGGCTTGCCCAGTATTGATGTTGTGGCAAATAAAAAAAAGAGTGAGATCATAAATCATGTATTTGGTTCACGGATTAAATAGATTGTTAGCTCTGCACTGGTATGAGATGATACCAAATCACAATACGTATATGCCACAGAAAAATATTTTAAGGCACATGACAGCATGCCTCTTTCTGCGTGTTGCTGTAGAATTAGGTATTTTGTAATGCACAGCACGCTGATCCACGAGGTTTAAAAATGGAAAAAGAAGGGGAAGGAAAAAAGAAGAGTGAACAAAATGAAAAGGAAAGCCAAAAAATGTGCTCTGTTTTGGAAGGAAGCCGGCATAGCAATGCAGCTCTCTTGGCAGGGCTACTCAAGCTTACGATACCCTTCCATTACTTCCATTTCCACATTAGCTTTGAAGGACCCTCCCTCTAAGCAGCAATGCAGCATCCCTTCCTGGTTTGCCTGCTGCCTTCTGAGCAGGCTCTTTGTTCCAGGGACCCCCACTGGGTGACATCCTCCAGGACAAGGACAACCTCCGGCAATGTCCAGCCAGCCTCCCTGTGCTGCTCACCGTGCTGACGCCTCCATCAGTACCCTTCAGAAGCACATAAACAAGAGCGACATTATCCCTCCCAACGGGACAGTCCTCTCTCCTTCCACACCCCCAGCGAGCTGGCAGCCTGCCACGTGCCCACTGGTCTGTTAACCTCTTCCAAAGCTTGATACAACAGTCACTTCTACCTCACCCCTACCACAGGCCCATGGTCCTGTGCAATGATGTAGCCTATGGAAATGCTTTTGCCACCAAGCCTTAAACTAGGACA
Source organism: Pampusana beccarii (assembly GCA_013399365.1). Classification (NCBI taxonomy): domain Eukaryota; kingdom Metazoa; phylum Chordata; class Aves; order Columbiformes; family Columbidae; genus Pampusana; species Pampusana beccarii. Next base: position 2,221,628 of record VWYH01010051.1, read on the forward strand.
AACCCAGGGAAGGGTGTCCCAAAGCTGACAGTAGGTTGTGTTGTCGTGTTGGTTTGCTTTTGCTGGCACAGAGACTACAACCAATTGTTCTTTCTCTCTTTTTTTTTCTTCCTCCTATAGCTCCTGACCCTTTATGGCAAGTATTGACAGAGCTGCTCTAGCGATCATTCCTTTCCATTGGAAGGGCAAAAAAATGTCCAGGGGAGGATGTGACACGGAGCTGCCCACATCCTCTGGGAGACAAAAAAAGTGAAAGCTTGAGGAAAATGCTCATGAAGAATGACAGAGATGAGGAAGTCAGAAGCTCGGAGATGCAGTTCCTCAAAGGTTGGCAAGGCTTATGCATCTCCTGGAGAGCATGGGCAAAGATTGCCTTGTGACCTCTAAGTATTTTGCAGTCTCTTCTCTTTGAAATCCACGTTGTTAGATGTGACTTCTGCTAAAACAACAAGGTGCAAATGCCTTTCTCAGCATGTCACAACTTTTTTGTCCAACCCACATAGACAAGCTGGAGACCTTGAGAATGTTCACTTCCGTTCTGTATAAACAGTTTAAAATAGATTTTAGCTTTGCACAGCATTATGTACAGTTACTATTTTTAAATGCACTCCAGTTAATCTGATACATTCATTCTTTTTTTGTGTTTGCCCTCCATTCATGCTTTTGAGTCTCATATGTGTTCAAGTCCCTGCCTTATCATGAAAACCTGCATAGCTGTACATTTTTAATTAACTCAGAATACCAAGATTTCCCTTCTGCCCGCCAATACATTTAAATATAGGTATGAAGCGTGAAAAAAATCCTTGCACTATGTCACATATGCATGACACAAACATGCTAGCGTTGTTCACAACTTGCCTCTGGGCTCAAGGAGGGCCATACATCCCTCTGTCTGTGCTTCTGAGGGGCTGCACATTCCCTCAGAGCATCCACCAGCTCTGCTTTCTTCCTTCTGCAGGCTCCACCCTCGCACTAGCAAATATTTTGATAGCTGCTTATTGTACCTTGCAGACAGGGCAGTTACTTCTCATCCACAGACAGCCTCTCCATCTGTCCTTCAGTAATCCATGTGCAGATTTCATTGCTGTTCTGGAACTGCGAAGGCCGGGGTGGGAAGCTCTTTCTGCTGCCCAAATAGCATATGAAATCTTGCAGGGCAAGGAAGTGGAGGCCAAGGGTGCATCCCAGAATGACACATTGCAGAAGGAGTGCAGAGAGTCAGTACACAGGAAAGGGCTCTGCAGCTGCAGTATGTTCCCTGTGGAAGAAAAGCAGCCTTGGACATCCCAAAGTGCCACACACACACACGTGCTGCCGGTTTTCTCAGGTCTGCAGTGCCGGCTCAGCCCCAGCAGTCTGCTGCTTCAGGAAGAGGTCGGTGAGAAACATCTGCTGGATTTCAACTTTTCCCTTTTCAGATGCCCTGTTAACGCTCACTCTGCAGTCACTGCATGACTTAAAGGCAGGAATCCAAAGAGCCTGCTGCAAACGGAGCTGTGAGGATTGCTCTGATCGCCAGTGTTCCCTGCCAGCTGCTGACAGCGCTTTGGACATAGTGAGGCCTAGCTCACAGACACTGCTGGATAAATAGGACCTGGCAAGAGAAATCAGGGGAATGATTTGGTTTGCACCAGGTCACTGGATCCCATTGCTTTCTGCAAAAGATCCCAGGGTGCCACAGCAGAGCAATGTGCTATGGGATGTGGGAACAGAACAGAAAACTCATTCCTGGAAGCAGCCAGCAGTGCCAAAAGGTGGCAGCTACATGGAGGTAGAAGGTATTACTTGCAGGGCAGTGAGGTAAAACGGACGTGCTGATTGTCAGAATTCCTGCAGCTGAGGTACTGTGAACATCCAAAGCCCACAGTCACGTCCCAGTAGATGCTCATGAGTTTACTCGTAAGACAGACTGCCATGGGATGGAGGAACGGAAATCCCTTTTCCTGCTATATGGCTGGTATCTGAGCAGCACAGGCAGAGGGCTGCTTTTTCACTCTGTCCTTTAGCCTGGCTTTTGCTTGGAAACTGCAGAAGAAAACCAAAGAGGATGAATTATGCTTCTGTGAAAGCACGCACTGCACATCTCTAGTCAGGCAACACAGAATAACAGTTAAATGAAGGTTGCAGAGCTGAAAAGAAGCAAGAACTGGTTATGAGGAAATATTAGGTAGAGATTTTGCACATTAGTATTTACTAGGCTAGAAAAATTTAAAGCTCTTGTTTAAACTACCCAATTAAAAAGAAAATTTTCTCATTTCAATCTGACTACTGGTGTGTAAAGCTAATTTGAAAAGTTGTGCTTTGCAACTTGGCTAAAAAATCATAATGAAGTGAAGTGGAAATGCCTGGTGCTGGAGATTTGCGTGTCTGTCCCAGTGGGGAAGTGTCCTTTACAATGCTTCCATGGACACAAATACCATGTTAGAAAACGAAGGCCCGATCTTGTCCATGCTTAGACAGGCACAGAGCTTTCAGACTTGCCTGCTGCACTCCCTTACCACCTGCAAACCAACACTGCAACTCCTTACCATCCCACATCTGAGCCTTCCTACTCCCACGTGTACCTTTCTCCAAACCAGCTGCCCCAGGCTCTTCCTGGCGCTGTCCCCTGTGTCTCAGCATCCACAACAACAAATAGCTCCAACTCTGCAAAGCTCAAACCAAAGGCTGCCAGCGCAGCCTGATCCCTTGCATGCACTTTACCTGTTCCCCATTTTAAAATGTGCACCTTTAAGCAAGATAAATTTAGACTGGAAATTATTTCCCAGGCTTGTTGCTTCTATATTTTTCTTTGATACTGTAAAGAACTCTTTGCTGAGAGAAATCTTTACCTCATAAGATCAGATCCTTTTTTTACATTTCTTTGTGATAAACCAAAAATCTTGAGCTAGTACTGAATAGTACTTTGCTAAGAACAGTTCCTTGTGGGACCAACACTAGTAAAAAGGCTGGCACTGAGGATGGCTTCCCGTTTACAGTTGTTTTTTGAGAATTTGTGTAGTCAAATCCCAGTCTGTTCCCGTGGTTTCCATTAGTCTGTACAAACAGGACACCCGTATTTTTCTCTTGTCTTCCTATGGCTGAGCTGTGGACATGCAGGGCTTGGGTGGACATATACTGCAGACTCAACCTGCCCCGCAATGTGACCAGGTCCAGGTCTCCGTGGTGGCCAGCAGTCTTGTTGGAGCCCCTGTCCTGACTGCTTTACTGGGTGCCTAAAAGTCCTGAGGATCTTCCCCAGATCTTTCTCTGGATGTCCCTTCCCATGTGACAGGCAGTTTCCATGAAGAAAACAGCAAAGCCTGATGTTCATTAACCACATAACCTGACACCACCTTTGACTTGGAAGCCTGCAGCTGTGCACTTAAAACAGACTGATGGAAGGGCTCAGGCTGATGTAGCTACTCTGAGGCTCAAATCCCTTCTTCCTCATCATAGAATTATAGAATGTCCTGAGTTGGAGGGGACCCACAAAGATCATCGAGTCCAACTCCTGTCCCTGCATGTGACAACCCCACAGTTCACACCATGTGTCTGAGGGTGTTGTCCAGTCTCTTCNTCCCCTCAGTCTCCTCTTCTCCAGGCTGAACAAACCCAGTGACTTTAGCCGTTCCTCATATGGCTTCCTCTCCAAACCCTTCACCAACTTTGTAGCCCTCTTCTGGACACTCTCCAGTAGCTTTGTATCCTTTTTATCCTGTGGTGCCCAGAACTGCACACAGAGCTCCAGGTGAGGCCGCACCAGTGCAGAGCAGAGCACTCTAACCCCACAGCCCTGTGCCAGCACAGAGCCTCGCTAACTCTCCTCACAGGCACTGCTCGTAACTCCACTAATCGGACCTTGGCCTGGCTCAGGAAATGACCTTTGTGTTCTATGCAGCTTTAGAGCCTGTGGCTGCATCCTTGCTCACAGAGGCACTGGGTGAGATGCTTGGGCAAACAGTGATGATAAGGGGAAGAACGTATGGCTTTGCTGCCTCAGCACTGGAGGTGGCTTTTTACCACACCTGCCTGCAAAGAAGTCAGGAATGTTTTGGGAAAGAGGAGGAGGTGGAAGGAACCGCCCTTGTGCTCGCCACAGCCCAGACAAGAGAAAAGGCTTTGGTCAAGTCTCTATGAATTTGTTCAGGGCTATTATGACAATGCTGAAGAATCAGTGCAGGGCACAATTGGCAGGCTCACTATTCACCTCTTGTTTTTCATGATCCTGTGGAGTGCATCAGCTTCAGATGCTAGATCCCCTGCCCTCAGCTGTCTCATGATGGGGCATCTACATTCCTAAATCTCAGTGGTGGCATTAGATGTGGCTGCAGTCTCTCTGGGACATGCTGCACAACACACAGAGACCCTGACACATCAGCATCCTGCCCTGGGCAAAGGCATTGTGGCTGTGGAAACCTGTGATCACGTCAGCAAACAACTTTCTCAGTGCAAAATATTTTGTTTTAGCAGTTAGTACAAAGCACGATGGCAAGAGAATATGGAAGCAGCAAGCAAATCTGCATGTTGTGTCTCATCTAACCTTAGTGAATCCTGAAGAGTTTTAGGTGAGATTTACTGGAGCAGAAATGATCGACCAACCTGATCACGCAGTTGAAAGCCTCGTTGCTCCCAAGTGCCTGCAGCTCTTACGCTGCTTGTGATGAGGAAGACAGCAATGAGGTTACTTGCCCTGGCACAGTCTAGTAATGGCCCTGCTGATCAGCTGGTGTCTAGGAAAGGCTTCAAATCCCGTTACTTAGACCCCAAGGGGGAAACAGCTGTTCCATTGGGCTGTGACAGAAAAACCACAGCAACGATATCCAGCACAATACTGGTAATCCTCAAAAAGTATCCAGTATCCATTCTTCAAAGAAAGGGCTGAGTCCAGGCGGGACAAGCCTGTTGTTAACTAACATGTTCCAGCCTGCTATGGAAGTCTCTACCGGAGACGCGGCAGAGCGCAGAGAAGTTAAACCCTGACCCCTTTGCGGTAGCTGCTCTCCAGTAACATCTCCACTTCTGCCCTTCAGTCACCGGCTTTGAAAGGGGCTCACAGCAATCGAATGGCACATGTCACAGTGGGGCCTTCGCCAGCCTGTCTCTGAATAAGGACAGGAGTAGTATCATGGCAGAGGATGTCAGCTATGAATAACATTATTCCTTAACATCTAAGGAAGGTGGGACTAAGAATTTCCCAACTTTGATTTGCTTGCAAGGCATCCCAAGAGCTAATCCTATGTAAGACTATGGGCTGCACTGCTCGCTGGCACTGATGTGCACAGCTCCATTAGCATTGGGTGCATGGCAAACGCTCAGACAAGAGCTGTACTTGGCCTCCGCTCTGGTTCTGCTCTCTCTTTAATGAAGTCTTATGTATGATCCAGAAATACTGTGAGAAATCAAGCCCACCTCTGCTGGTTTGAATGCTGCTGCCCATGTTTGACTCTTTCCAGAAGGCCCACAAGTGAGTTAAAAAGAGGTGCAGTTGTTCATTTGCAGCTCAGACACAATACGAGAATGCAGTACCCAGCCCCAAGCTCCTCATCTGCAGGACGTATCGCTGCATTTTCCTGCCAGCTTCTCTTCATGGTCTGTTAGCTGCTGGTCTGGAGATCAAACTTGCTCCTTGGCATCTATTCAAGCTATAGAGTCCAATTTATTTCTAGCACAACATCCACTGGTGTTGCCTCTGCAGTACGCTGGCCCAGTCCGTGCAAGCTCGCTAACTCAAAAGTAGCCCTGATTTCTTTCCTGTTGCCAGCAGGCAGGCAGCAGTTAAGAGGATGACTGCGTTGTTCAGGGCTTTCTCTTCAGGAGGAGCACAGTACCCTGCAATCTGTCCCCAGCAGTCTCTCCTCTCAGGGGAGAGCCTTATGAGTGCAGGGGGTACCTCTGCTGCAGAAATGGGGGAGCTGGGCTGAGCACAGGGCTCCCGGCTACACCAGGGCTCTGCTTCAGCCTCAGATCTCACCCGGCTTTAAATTCTTTCCATTGACTTTATCTTAACCTTTCTGTTCCATGCACAATGTTATCAGAGCTGCTTAGGCTTTACTGGCACGTCTCCTATATTAGTAGTTACATTTTGTTGACAGGACCAGACTGGTTGAGGTAAATTGGCTTACTCAGAGTGCAGTTAGCGACATGCACACAGCTGGTCTGACCATGTATTCTTCTGGAGCATTTTCCCATGGAAAGGAGGCTTATGCAATCATTCAGTCTGTCCCACTAGCACTTTTGGGCCCGTTGGCTGATTTCAGTCAAAATCTGCGGGAGCAGTTAATCAGCAGAGGCAGCCATCCGTGCACAGAGCATCCTCCCCAGGCCCTGCAAGCCGCAGTGCGGGTTTTGCTCTCAGACACTACAGAATCCACACGGAAAAGGCATTGCAGCCCACCTACAGAAATTTGTGTGGGAGTTTGTGTCTTTCTGGACACCACAGAATCCAACTATAAATCCATGGGAAAACATGGATTAGCTGTGCTTCTCAATGGCTTTTTAACTTTTGGGGGTAAGGCGTTTTATTATAACTAAGAGCACTGGCACTAAATCCAAATAAATTCTTGGGTGTAAATGACCTTATAAACATCTTTTTGCTGGGGATATCTGCATTAGCCCAAAACTGCAGTACAAGATGAACAAACGCGCATTACCAGCAAATGACGGCAAAGTTAGTTACACAGTGGTGCTGTAAGAGTACTAAGCTCTGTAGTGATAGACGAGCACCAGGCTGGTCCCACTAGGAAGGACTTATGGTTTCCAAAGGCTGAAGAGCCAAAGTCAGTACCCAGAGAACACCAGAGCAGCAAGGTTTCCCAGTGGCAGGTGCTTCGTGCTTGTGCTGGATTTGCGAGGCGCGCCACAGGTTCCTGAGGAAGTGGTGTCAGCCTGCTGGTGCAGGAGCTTTGTGGAGATTTAGGTTAATGAAGGGAACACAGAGCAGAAATAACACAATAGCCTCGTAGCAAAAGGGGCCCCTTCCTCAAGTGCTTTCTGCAGGCTGTGCGAGCAGAGCTGGCGTCGCAGGGCGAGCTGGTGGGCACTGAGTGCTGTGGGTCCAGGGGTTCCGGAGCAGCTCAGCTACCCGGCCAGCAAAACTCCTCGAGTGGTGTCCTGCGAACCTTGTTCCTCAGAGCAGCGGTGGCAAGGAAGGTACGTAGTCTACAGGCAGTCTAATTAAGATCTACTATAAGAACAGTCTAGGCTGACCTCACTTTTATCTGGGAAATGCGACACGTGACCCCAGCCCGGCAGCAACGTGTGCAGGAGCGAGGGGCAGACAGAAAAAAACGCGTGTTTCCTCAGGCTTTGTGCTTTGGGGCTGGGTCCAGCAGCGTGAGCTCCCATTGCAGCCTTCCCTGTGGGGCACACACAGGGCTGCACAGCAGACACACAGAGGGTCTTTTGCAGGGGTTCTCTGCTGTCTGAGATGCGATGAGCTCATGTTGATCCCCTGCCCCCTGCCAAGAGGGAGAATTAAGCAGATTATTCTTCTGTTTCCTGTGGTCTTTCTCCAATAAACTAACAGTTTACTATCCTGGGCAGGGTAGTATCTTGTAGCTGTGGTTTAAAAGTCCCTTGCAATATAGGATGAGACTGGGTGTTTGCATGAGCTTCCTTTCCTTCAGCAGACAATCCCAGTGGAGGCAGAACATACTGGGAGTCTGGTAAAGAGACATTTGAAAGCTTAACATACGTGTAGGAGCCTTCTACTTGTGGCACAGCCCTGCCACGAAGCAAATCCGCCAAGCACGTGGCTATAGGGGGTGCCAGTCAGTAATGCTACCATTGAGTCTTTTCTAAAGAAGGATGCACAGAACTGTGGTCTGCGTGGGCCACTTGTGTGGTGGGATTCCCCTAGAAGCTTCACTAGGACCCAGCTTTCTTGGAGCTTAAGATTGCTGATTCCTGAATAAATTAATATATTGCTTTCCTCCAGGATATTAATGTGCATTAAACTGAAGAGCTGAACAAGCTCAATTTTTTAAACTAATTACTGCCAGATATAAATCTGTTCAATAAATAAGTCAATAAACATACAGGCCATGTGGGCTTGGTGGGGATGTGGTTTGATAAAGTCCCAATTTGTATTGCAACAGAGCTGTCTGTGGGCATCTTCTTGGCAGCCATCACTTCACAAAGAGGCATAAAATAACTCCTGGCCATTGCTATTATTTGCCTTACCTCTTTGAAATACATAGTGCTAAAAGGGAGCTAAGAATGCGCTTTCTTTTTTGCACTTCTCTTGATTGTTTTTAATGTATATCAATAACCCTCTTAGTAGCTTATCCTCCTCTCCTCAGGAAAGTTTTTGCATGAAAGTTAAGCATGTTTCTGTTCTTCAGTTGGTTTTTGTTTTGCCTTCCTTGATAAAGAGAAGCCCAGGTGGCCCAGGCTGAGCCTGCAGTGACACCCGCTGCCTTCTGCCATCTTGCGGGCTGCAGCTTCAGCACACGGAGCACGGATGGCTTTTCTAGCATGACACACACTGCTTTCCTGTCATGTTTAATGAAAGATCCCGTGATAACAGGAAACATTACGCATCGTCACTGCTGGGCATGTCCTGACACTTGCAAGAGGAGTTTCCCCTCCCTGCGTCAGAGCTGTCGTAACCAGAGGCACCTCTCAGAGCGACGATGACATCTTGAGTGGTTTATCCTTGTTATTGCAGCAGATGAGAGACTCACCTCTATTCTTACTGGGGTTGTTTGTTTGTTTTAAAGTTTGGGTGAGGCCTGCAAAAAAAAAAAGCACTACTGTCTTTTTCTGGGATACCAAGGGAAAGCCTGTACCCAAATGTTTTTGGCCACTGGCCCCTTCACCCTGAGAAGGCTACCACTGAGCTATCTTCTTTTTAGAGAAAATTTTGCCTCTTAGCCTAAAGCAGAGATGCAAATTAAACAGTAAAAGCACCACTGGAGGAAAAGACGCCAGCTTCCTTCTGCACAGTGCTCATACGCCCTGGGAGTTCAGCCCTGAACCTCCACAGCTGGCTCAGGCGTTATCTGAGCCGCTGCCCTTGTGGGCCAGCTTCTGGTATCACACATCCCTGTGTTCTCGAAAGGAAGGAGGAAACACGGCTGCGAGAAAGGCTGTAGCCATACAAGGGCAGAAGAAAGGCAAGGGGGAGGAGAGACAGGATCAGGCTCCCTGTCACAGGCAGCGTTCCCCGAGGCAAGGAAAGAGCATCCGCTTGCAGCTGCCCAGACCACACAGCCCTGCCACCACCTCAGACCGCAGAGCTGAGCTAAACCTGAGCAAGATGGGAGAAGGGAAGGTGCGTAGGTTATACAGCTAAAAGCAGATTCCAAACTGGACCTCTTTATAAAAAAGTTCTTTGTTTCTCTTTGCATTAACTATATAGGCTTTGGCACTACCTATCGCAGGTTAGAGATGCCCAACGAGATATGGCTCAATAAAACATTGCTGATAGTATAGCACAACAAAAGACAGTTAGGACAAACACTAAAAAAAGACTTTTTTTTTCTCCAAGAGTGGTGCAGTTTTCAGCACAAAAACGTGGATTCTCATAACCTGGTGCTCTTCTGGTAAGACTGAACCCAACCGTGCAGCAGTGCACGGTCCTGCACTGGGAGGATGACAGGTTGGCAGGGAGAGCCAAGAGTTCTTCCCTTCCTGCGATGCTGGGAGAGCTGGCTGCTCTTCTCTTTACTTGTTCTTTAGGTAACCAAGAAATTTTGGATCATTTTGGGCTAAGTAGAACCAATAGAACAACTATGTTATATCAAAGTAAATGTTAAAAATTATGCTTTGCAAAGTTGAGTCAGGCACATTCTTTGGATTTGCTTTCATCAAGTGAAAGTCACGGAAGTGACTATATAAAGCTCAGAGAACAGACATAATCCTGACTTCAGAAACACATCCCAGTGTAAACATTCCCTGCAGACACTTGAGGAGTCACTGCTAGCACCTCCTGGTGACCCATTTTCCCTGTCCCCTCAGGAAGTGGTGTGGCCCAGAACAGAAGAGTTTCCAAAAGAGCATTCCGCTTCCTGCCCAACACATCTCAGGACCACGAGCCTGGGTGACGCCTCCACCTTCCTCGGCCCCCAAGAAGGTGCCTTCCCGGTGTGCCTGACGTCCGCATGGGAGAAGATCAACACAACGAGCTGCAGCCAGAGCTGGAAGCTGGTGCAATGCCTGCAGAAAGGGCCGATGCACCAGCAGGTCTCTGCGGGGAGATTTGCTTCAAAGAGAGCTCATCCATGCTGATGCAGTTTCTCTTTAGCCTACTAATTAGTGCAGCTCAGTGTAACGCTCTGCTGATGCAGTCTGGAGGTTTGGCTTGTGCTGCTTTGCATCCACCCGGCAGAAGTTTCTGACCTGATGTATTATTTGCTCTTCTTGCTCAAATGCAGCGTTCCTCTAGCGCATCCCCAGGGAGACAGGCGCCTGGCCCAGGAGCAGACAGGTAGCATGTCAGGCAGTCAGCTGGAGAGCATCTCTGGAGGGGAATATATAAAAATAAAAATAAAAAATACAAATACAAATACAAATACAAATACAAATAAATATATAAAGGGTGAGTGTCACGAGGATGGAGNCTGGGTGTTCCTGCTCCGGCAGGGGGATTGGACTGGATGATCTTTCGAGGTCCCTTCCAATCCCTGACATTCTATGATTCTGTGAATTGTCAACCAGAGAAGTGCCTTCATGGAAAGGAAACCTTTCCCAAAGGAGCTGATGGATCTCCTAGGCTTGGAGACTGTGCACCCCAGCCCAGCATCCTCACAGGGGTGCCAGGAAGTGAGGGAGGAGAGAGGCTTGAAAGGGAGCAGCAAGGAAGGAGGAGGAGCAGAGTGAGGAGTCGAGAGTGCTTGAGGAAAACCTGTGTTTGACTGACTCGCAGAAGACGGAGCCACCTTATAACATGAACTGACATGGCGCTCCTTTCATGTAGTGTGAGATAGCTGAGGGCTCTGTGTTTCTGTTACACAAAGACGCTGATTTCCAAAGACTGGAGCTTTCTAGGGCAGTAATTAAGCTTTAAATGGAGAGATCAAATTTAGAATAAATATCTTATTAACCTTGACAAAGCACAATTTTTCTGCACAGCTCACAGCAAAAGAGAAAGTGAGCATGAAGGACGGGGTAGAACAGACACCGGCTTTCCTGCGTGCTGCAGGGTAGTGTCTGGTGCTTGGAATATCTGCTCAGCTGGAGGGGCCCGAGCACACACCCACCACCGCCTTGCAGAAACCACCAAGCTGCAGGCTATTTCAAGGATAAACAAAGATTTTCTACTCTTTTCTCCCTGGAACGGGAAACACACTACAGCGTGGCCATGGAAGCAAAACTCCCAGGGAACAAAAAAAGGAAGATTGGTTCTGCACCCCAGCCGTAGGGCTCTGAGCCCTGCACAGGGAGAGCTGGGATTTTGCACTTCTAGGATTTTTTTGTTTGTTTTCTAAATACCATAATTGCCTCAGGTTAAACGTACAAAGACCCCAGAAACAGGGCCCTGAACACGGCGCTGCCCCCAGCCACATGTGGTAACCACCCCGTCATTGAATGCAAAGTCCAGATGTCTGCCAGCAGTCAGATTCTCCGGCCTGCCTGCTCTGGTCTTACCCTTCTTTGGTCGCTCTAGAAAAGATGATTTATGAGTTTAACCTAAGACAGACAGGAAACCCTGGCTGTGTTTTCTAATTGTCAAAGCCACCATTTCTGAAAGCAGCACAAAGAGGAGCTTGACCTCTCTCGCGTGTGCCTTTGTGAGCCAGTAGAAGAGAAATGCCAAAAAGCCTTTGTAGTGGAGAGAACTTTTCCTAAGGCTACAGCAGGGTTAAGCTGGGCGTTTATTTCTGCAATTACTCCATTAATGCTCTTATGCAGATGAAATGTGAATCCTTGAAAAGAGAGATACTGTACCCACTGACTGAAACAAGACAGAGCAAGAACTAGCTAGCGTGAGGTTGGCCCAGTTGACAAGATAATAACAGCTGAAAGGATGTAGGTCAGCTTCCCAAGGCTGGCGTAACTAGTCTTTACCAGCGTGAAGCAACTAAATAGCAGCTTGCAAAAGCTATTTGGCTGTTTTGTCGGTGGTGTTGTGTAATGAGACAAATAGAAACATTTGTCTAATAGAAAGGAAGGCAAATGCAACTAATGTAGCATATTCATGTTGGGTACTTGGCTACTGGATCCTCAGGAGCAGTTGCTTATGTAAGATTAGCTCAGGAGGGTGCTTAAACACACTGCCAAGCTCCCATCACTCGTATTGCTGAAGCCTTGGATTTGGGCTGCTTTTGTATGTATATGGGAAGTTTTGGAGCATCAGTGAATGGTGCCAGTACACAGACAAGGCAGTAATCTGTAAGTCCTTGATTTCTCATGGAGAGTGGGCAGCAGCATCCCAGTCTGAGATGGGAAGCCCTGAACCGGTGAATGCCTGGAGTTCCTCATGTCCCACGTGCTGTGGCAAACAGGTTGCTTGCTTGGGCAGGCTGCGGTACAGGCTCTGCGTGGATTTGGCAACTCTGAGACAACTAAGGGCTGAACCTCCCTTCACTCTCCTTGCCTCTCCCTGGTGACGGTGAAGCCACCACTGGATGTCCTGGACTCCTGGTCCGGGAGGTGTTCCTGGTTTGCAGAGCTGTGGAGCCTGCAAGGAAGAGCTGGGGTTCAGTTTCCTGGCTCCCCAGTAGCAGGCGTGCTTGGCTCACACCTTTCCTGCTCCCATCTCCACATGGATGGGATAAGGAAGCTCAGAGTCTGGCCCAAAGGCAGGTTGCTGCTGGCTTTAATGAAAACAGGCCCGCTGAGGATCCCAGCACACGTGCTCCAGGCAGCTGTCCTTGTATTGCCGTGCCAGGGCAGACCTCAGGGGCTGGGTTTCCCTCTCCTGTGGGGCTGGAGCAGAGAGCGGAAGAAAACCAGCTGAGCTGACAGTGCGAGGAGAGGCTGCGAGTGCTTAAATTCCCAGTTCCACACCCCTGAGACTAAGACGGCCTCGCTGAAGACCAAGCTCCTCAGTGCCCTCTGCTCATCAGAAAACTGCCTGCAAACAGCTGTGCAAGACCACAGAGCCCTCACACTTGTTAGGTATGATGGCTCCTAAGAAGACTACCCTGGCAGCAGTGGTCCCATGACCTCTGGAGAGAGCCAGGAGGGTGTGAGGTCTGGGCTGGAAGCCCACACAGATCTGTCGCAGGGCTCCTTCCCCTGCGACTACAGAACTCCATGCTTTACCACCATGTAGTAAACTTGCACTTTCTTTTTCTTTTATAGGCTCTTAGCAGGACTGTGAGCACGATTTTCCTTACAACTCAAAGGAACAACTCCCAGGCGGATTTAGAGATTGCCTTCCAGGCTTCAGGCACTGCCATGCTGCAGTGCTCCAGCCTATCTTATTCCACTTCACTGCATTTAATTGTGGCTCCCCAGAGCTCCGGCTGGGGATGGAGCCTGCAAGCCACCTGCTGCAGAGAGGGCTGAAATGCTGCTGACTCCTTTTGCTTTCCTTTGAGCCTGGCAAAGTAGACGACAGATGTCTCTCCTTTCACAAAACCTTTCTCTGCTGCTGTTCCCACTTTCTTGCTCTCTCCAGCCTCTTTTCCATGACCATACACACTTCAGTACCTGCCTTTCCACCTTTTCATCTGGCTTCCCAGTTTGGCTTTCCACTTTCAAATCTCTTTGCACGCTCATCTCATCATTAGCTGCAGAATCTCCCCTAGCGTTAGCGCAAGCTCCAGCCACTCCACTGACTTTTATCTCCACTTTCTTCTCCTCTTCATTTTTTGTCTGCCCTGGACTCTTTCCAGTCTGTTTCCTTAAGTGCAGGCTGTCGCGTACAAAGCCGTAGCATTGTCTCTGACCTCATTTTCAATTTCCATTAGTGTTTTAAAAGGAGGATAGAGACTCTGTTTTTTTTCCTGTTATAAAGAGATTTCAGGGAAGAGAAGGGTGCAGGTGCACTGGGGGTTCGGACATACTCAGCACCTGCTGGTGCCTGACCCAGTGGGAAGGGAGGTGTGAACCGGCCGGTCAGCCTGGCTCCATCCCTGGTAACTTAAATGCTGCCAGCAAGACCTTTTGGATTCATGGATCAGCCTGAGATTAGAAATAGAGGCATTCCCCGAAGTACTTTCCCATTAGTTCCTCAAGAGAAGAGTGAGTAAAACATGGCATTAGCTTTCAAAGTTAATTGTCCAAGACTAATACTGTCTGGGGATCAAATGCCGGATGTCCTAGCAGTAGTGACAGATCCCTCGTCACGGGAACTGTATTGCCAAAGTGCAAGTTTTCCCTTCACTGCCACGTTTAGTTAGGGGATGGCTATTTTCCCCTTGGATTTTGATATGAAAGCCATCAGGAGTTTCTGCTCTCCCCTGCCTCCACCTCCTGACTGCTGTAGGTCAATGACTCACCGCTGATTTTCACACGTAAGCAACAAGCATGCAGAGATGGTATTTTACACCCAGTAGGAATTGTGTAAGCTGAGCTCTATGCAGGGTTGGGTCATCTTGATGATCTGTATGAAACAAATTCCCTTTGCAGTGCAGTGGAGGTGAAGGCCTTCAAGATTCAGAGAATGTTAAAAAAAAAAGAGAGTTCAGGAGAATGGCAAGAGGCTTGTGTCTGTTGAAGAGGGAGGTAAATGAAACAGGGATCTTTGTCAAAGGTCCTGACCTGAGCACAGACCAGACTAACTCTATTTCTCTCTTTATTTCAGCAAGCTATACACAAGCAAAAGTTTTGTGTCTTTATCTGACTGAGTTCATAGAATGGTTTGGGTTGGAAGGAACCTTAAAGATCATCTAGTTCCAAGCCTCTGCAATGAGCAGGGACACCTTCCACTAGACCAGGTTGCTCAAAGTCCCATCCAGCCTGACCTTGAACACTTCCAGGGATGGAGCATCCACAGCTTCTGTGGGCAGCGGGATTCTTTTATGCTTGCTTCTGGTCTCCCAGTGCAGCATTTTGGTTATCCTGCTCGAATAGGTTGTTAATATCGACAGACGCCTTTCTGGGCACTGGCATTTTGTCAGCTGAACACAGTGGGAAGCACGAGATGGGGACAGAAGCAGAGGCAGCCTTGCCACCTCAAGCCCCAGGAGGACAGAGGGTTGCTATGCACAGCAGCAGGGGAGGGGAGAGATGTCTCGAGATTTAAATGCACACATAGGCAGATATATAGACACATATATACACATGTATATACATATCTACCTCAGTTACACGAGTTATGTTTTGTTTGTTCGCAGATGAATGCTCCAGTTCTCACCTCCATGATATATTTTTGTTTTCTGTGCAGCTTCGGGACTCAAGAGAAGCTTGCTGCAGAGAGAAGGTTTCCCTTTTGCAGGTTTCTAGGTGGGGGTAGAGAGGGACTTGAGCTGTTTCTAACTGGAAATGTTAAGAGGAAACCTTGAGTAATTGAGCTTGGCCCTTGTAGCTGTTAACAGTAGTTGGTGGAAAAGTTATGAAAATCTTTCTGAAACATTTTTACGCAACTAGGTAGGACTGTGTGGCAGGACTTTGCTTCTTCCCACCATGGTGTAATGTCAGTGATGATCATGTTTCTTCCTGTGTCATCAAGGGAGATGTCCCGGCCTGCTGGGAAGGATGGAGTTCAAAGACTGGTCACTACCTAATGTCACCTTCACAGAGTCCTGATGTCCATGACTGCCAAAATAGTGTCATCCTGCTCCTCTGCATCTCTCTCACTCCTTGGATACTGAGCAGAAGTTTTATGCTCCTGAGTAAGAGTGGTGAATGTTAGAAGAACAGCAATTTTAATGTTGTTATAAGACTTACTACACAACTGGTAAAGCTGAGAAGAAAAGATGAACAAAACTCCATATACCTGGATTAGTCCTCTCTTATCCTTTTCTCTCAGGATGACACTGAGATCACCCGCAAACTCATACTACATTCACCTGAGGCACGAGCTTTCAAATCCTTGCCATGCTACATGTCCCCTTGATGGCCCTGGTACCCAGCTGGCTTCTTTGTATTTCGGTCCTTGCTGGCCTGGATGGTGGGTGTGACAGCGATTTCATGCCCGACGAGGCACTGTGAAGGGAAACACGCAATGTTAGCTGCTGTGGTGAGGTTTTCAGGTAGATGGTACACCTTGGAGCAAGGGGCTGTCTCATCACCACAGTCCGGTCAAAGGCCTTTTCACACCCAGCACTGGAGCTGGAGCAGAGATTTCTGAGGTTGGACACTGTGCAGCCAAGGGCACTGGAACAGGCTGCCCAGGGAAGTGGTGGAGTCACCATCCCTGAGGGTGTTTAAAAGATGTGTAGATGAGGCTCTTATGGACATGGTTTAGTGACAGTGCTCTTGAGGGTCTTTTCCAACCAAAATGATTCTGTGATTCTCCTGTGCATGGAGGCTCCAGCCGCTCTCACTCAGCTGAAACATTAACATTGGCCTCCTCTTCGCATTGAGCAGCTGCCATTACGAAGAGCTGCAGGCATGCCTATGTTCTTGCAGGTGGCACAGCTTGGGCTGCACCCCCTGTGGTTGCTTCAGAGGGACTGGAAGAAACGCAGAGGGCAGTGCAGAGCCGTGATGAAAATCAGCCTCTTTTAATAAGGGGTGGATTATTTTTTGTTTAGATGTTAAATGGTTGGATCCTTTGGGAAAATTGCCTTGCAAGCACAGACCTAGACCTAAGCTGTAATTTGCTCACACTGTGTGCCAGAGGAATCCCACTGTCTTCAAAGGAGCATCTAGTGCAGATAAGGACGATGCACCCAGGTAGCAGAGAGCTGATTTCTTCCTTAGGCAATCTTTCCCTTTCAGCATCTCCTTGTGCAATCATCAGCTCCTGGCTGAGTTACTATGGTAATAAGAGTATATCATGGGCATTACACTCACTCACTGTCACCAGGGTCGCAGGAGTGGAAAAATAGGAGAGCAAGCTGCTTAACTTCTTAGTTTCCTGCACACCCATGCTAAGAGTGGGGGAAAGAACTGGAAAGGACTGGAAAGGACTGGAAGTCCCCACGTCTTCCATGCCCTGCTACCTGTTTTTCACTTGTAGTGTGGAGGCAGAGCCAGGTGCTCCTGCCCATGCCCCGGAGATGTCCCCTGTGCAGCCCCCTCAGCTCCTGCCGACTGGTGTGCCCAAAGAGCAGCATGTGGCTGTGCCACGAAGACAAGGGCTGTGTCGTGGGTTCTGGGAGCACAGGGGGCCGGTGCTTCATGCTCAGAGTGCTGCTGGTGCATCTGAGAGGGCTTCGAGGGAGGGGGACAGAGCACTGACGGTGAACGCTGACCCTGTCCCGGGGTGCTGGGCTGCAGGCGCCCGGAGGCGCTCGCTGCTCCCTGGCGCAGGACCTGGGCTCACCCCACTGTCGGCAGGAGCCGGGGTGGCTCTGGTCAAGGGAGAAGGAGAGGATGTGGGTGCAAGAAAGCCGTGCTGGAGCTGGTCAGACTCGCAGCCTGGATGCCTACACGTGGGCTCCGACAGGGGCCAAAAACGATGCGGGAATCCAGGTTGTGATGCCTGCTGTGCAAACACTGTCAAATCTGCCTTTTGTCTAGAGTCTAGGAGGCTCACCAAAAAATCCTTCCACTGGTGTAGAAACCCCCGTTTCATGCAGCGTGGGTTACCAAATGGCACCTTGTGCAGAGACTGTAAATGCGTATGTGGGAGGCAGGGAACTCTGAGGTCCTGGTCTTGCAGCCCCAAGCTCTGCTGTCTTCCAGCCTCAGTGCTTCAGCCAGACTATTTTTATCACTTGGGCTGCAGTTTTTACTTACTATTCTTATCCTGTGTTACTGATTACTCCAATTATGACAGAATTTAAACTTGCTCAACACGTTAGTGATTCTGTGTCACACAGTGTAAATCAGAGGATGGTGTTGGCAGCCAAAGCTCAGGAGCAAAGTCTGCATAGGGACCTGGCCTGGGCTTGGCACAGGAGAATAATGCATTGTGTTAGGACCAGGAACTGTCAGTTTTTATGACAGAACATATAAAAGCCTACAATGGTTTTATTCTTCCTTTTTACTTGACTGAACAGTCAATCAGGAAGAGTTTCTACATCACCATTGCAAATAGCCAGAAGAGGCAAATCCAATGAGTTGTCGGGACTGATTTTCCTGCAAAGATGAAGCACAAAAAGCTATACTTATTTACATTATTCATGCACATTTTTCTAGTTCTAAAGGATTCACTAGGGCATATAATGTACTATTTCTAATCAAATGAGCTAATTTCTGAGCTTCTACTTTGCCATAACCCACTAGTATTTTTTTATTGCATCTGTTGGAATTCTTGTTTAACCAGTTTGCAAAAATTTAATCTACATTGGTCTGTTGACACCATCTGGAAGAAGAGAATCACATGAATTAGCCATACTGAGTTATCGAGATCCTTAGGAGCCAGAAGACACAAGTCTGGATGTAAATTCCTGAGCGACCTCCACTCTTCCCCTGGAGGGAGAGACAAGCGATGCTTCCAAAACAATGAGCCTTCCCCTGTCTGGACCCCTGCACAAGGTCTGCCTGGTCCAACGAGGCCCCTGCAAGGTCAGCTGGGGCAACTGGCCCCACTCCGAGCACCTCAATGCCATCCCCTGCAAAGAACATGCTGGGTGAGGTGGCTGCTCCACGCTTAGAGGGAAGTACAGCCCCATTTCAGTGAGCAGAGGGATGGCAAGTGAGCCCCAGGAAAGGGCTGGAGACCGTTTAAGCTGCACCTGCAGCCAGCAGTGGGTAGCTACAAGCTGTCAGTCCTGCCGCAGACAAGCTATCATTTATCCTCCAGCACAACCACATCTTGGTCTTTAATGTGTAGTTAAGAGAAAGAATTACTGCAGTGGTAAAGACTGCATTTGCACTTAAATGAATTTTTAAACATCTTCTTGTTTAACTTTCCTGATGGAATAGACATGTCTGCCTGTGGAAAAATTGAAAACCAATAAATAACACACCCACTCAGTGTTTCACCTTGGGAAAGGTCACATTATAAAACATCCGTCTGTTCATCAAATTGAAGTTCCTATTTGATGGAAGGGAGATTATTTCAATTCAAGGACTAGTAGCAGAACTGATAGCGTGAGGGGTCTACAAGTTAAAACAAAAGCATCAGAAGCCAGAGCGGTGCTGCAGGAGCAGCCGCCTCCTGCGGGGAACACACAGAGTCTCATTGCTTTGACACTTACCCAAAATAATTATGAGCATATTTATAACATGGCACAGTCACTGAACCTCTTCTAAACTCAGAAATTCTTACTGGTTACAGTGCTTTGGACCTTGGGACCGGTCTCCACGGGGATTCTGGCCTGGGTAGTCCTGTGAGGGACTCGTGCTGGCAGAGGGACGTCATGATCTGGGCAGAATGACGGCACCGGGGCCACTCACAACCCCCTGCTCTCCCTGCCCGTGGCCCCTATGCCCAGCCCTCTGGAACAACCCATCGCTGCCTCCTTGGAGTCGCTGTGTCTAAGCTGAGGAGCCGGGGGCACTGCCCAGGTCCTGGAGCCGAGTGTGCGAGGAAACCCCGCTCCGGTCGGGATGGACATAGAGTGACAGGCTCCCGAGCTGTGAGACAACTCAAACTGCTGCATGCTGAAAAGCAATTCGTGGTGCGTGCTTTGGGAACTCTCCTGAGAGCAGCAGCACAGCAGAGCTGAGGAGCTGCATGTGAATCCCCTTCTTCTGCCAAGCGTGGGGACGCATGAACATTCAGGGACGCTGCGTTTCCCAGGCTGCCAGCCGGGGCTCAGCACTATGGAGGTGCAGAAATCAGAGACAAAACAGGGAAGGGGCTCTCCTTGGCCAAGCTGGGAAGCTTCATTCGTGTTCAGCATGATTCTGAAAGCTGCCTGGTATCTGTGGGAGGCACAAAGCTGGGTGGGGAGTGGAGGAGGGCGCTTGTGGGAGCAGCAGGCAGGTGGCAGAGTCACTGGGGTGGCCTGTTGGACGTGCCGTGGTGAGTCCTGGGCTGCAGGCTGGGCTGAAGCACGGTCTGTGTTTGCCTCGTGGAACACAGCAGCAGGACAGGGGGAATGTTGCTTCATTTCCAACTTTATGGTTAGGACATTAGCCCATTATTAGAACACAAACCATAGTGCTCATGCTACTCTTGTTCTGTGTTTTGTGTGCCGTGGGTTCTCTTTACTGGCACCAGTGCATGCCAGTAAAGCAGTGTTGTAGACATCCCCTCCTGCAATGGGGGGGGGCATGAAGCAGCTTTGCTTCCTGCAAGGCTGCCAGGATCAGTTTAGGGACACAACATGAGAGCTTTTGGACAGAAGCACTGGACCCATGCCTGGCTAGCCATGAAATGTAGTCTTTATCCTTTGTGTTCCCGTTCTCTTTTTTGCTTGGCCTTACCCTATTTGAATGTGGCAGCTCTATTAGCTGCCTCAGCCCTGTGTGCAAGGACAGACAGACCAGTTCTCCTGGAAAATTATGCACATGCACCTATCAGTGCATGTGTGCTCAAAACAGAGGCAGAGCCACAAGAGCAATTCCAGGAGTGATTTAATGTGAGGGTGCTGCTGGCATTCATTGTGGCACAAACATGTATGCATCACGGTCATGCATTTTCTCAGCACATCAATTGTCTTAGAGACAGACCAGGATGACTTTATATATGTTGCATTTCTGCCATACCTCTGTCATAGTAGAAGGCAAAGCTGGAATAATGAGGCCTGTGCCGACTCACAGCACAGCCATAAATTCTAGGAATGCTTCCGAGGCAAGTTAAAACAAATTAGTAATTATCATGACTGACAGGTACTCCGCAGCCACCAATGAGGAGCCTGCTGATGAATACTAAAAATCTCTTAGCAGAAGAGTTACAACTGTGGCTGTCAACATGGCTATAATTAGGCAGCGCTAAGTGAAATGGCTTATTCTCAGATGTACTCCCTTGAGAACCCGCAGATCTGGATTGTTGTGCAAAGGAAGGGACTAGAAAGGGCTGTTCCCTCTTTGTGCTGTGGGGCCTCCAGATGCCAGCCAAAATGGGACCCAAGTGGAGCAGGTATGGGACTTGAGCAGGAGCGGGGTCAGTGTGCCTCTCAACCCAAACCGTCACACTTGGCATTCCCCTTCTGCCTTCTTTTCCAGGGCTTTCAAGCATCTCACAAGTACCAGAGTTATGCCTCTCAAACACCCAGGGGTATTAATCACTTGAAAGATGAGTTAATAATCTCTGAGTTGTTGAGACATGGTGAAGGACAAGCTGATAAATTTTCATTGCACAGTGGGGAAGTGTTCCTCTGGCTGGGAGATCAGGTTGATGACAAGTTCAGAAGTCTCAAGGGACACAGATGAAGAGACAGAAGTTTTGTGTGTGAGCAGGAACAGTCACTTACAAATATAAAACCTCCTGTGGAAAAGTCAAGCAGTGTTAAGAGAGACCCACACCTCCCTACTTAAGGATTAATCTTTGCATAAAGGCTAATTGTTGCTGCATAATTTCTCCAGCGCCTAAAACAAGCAGGTCTTTCTTGAGCACCATGCCTTTGATTTTTAGTTTAGAGGAAGCACCCATGAAACTTTTGTGGACAGAAATAGCTCTCCATTTACCATTGAGTTCTTGTGTATTTATCATGCTGGATATCGCAGCTCTGATCTTGGTCTTTACATGTGACATGAGAAGGGTTGAAAGGGGCTCACTCTTGGGGGTGTCACACTGGCCTGAGACGGACTGGGCTGGAACATCCCTGCCAGGGTGAAGAAACAGCAGCAACAACAATAGTGAAGGATATTAAACTACCATTAAGTCAGCCCTGACTGTAGTGCTGGCATCAGCCTGACCCCATCCTGGGTGCTGCAGACTACGCTGCATTTCCACAACAATAGAATACATCTCTTTTCAGCCTTGCTTAGAGCTGTTGTCCTGGGAACAGAAAATTTCCACTCACGCCTCAAAATGCTGATCTGTTGAGCCATTTTTCAGGTGAGCTGTTGTTAAACCTCGCTGGGTGTGTTGCCACCACATCCTGTTTGTGCAGGAGTGAAGGGCTGAGTTGTTACCAGTGCCCTGTGCGCCCATTCTAACAGCAAATGGCCTTGGGTTAAGAAGCAGGATTTTGTAATTCCAGAGATGCCTTGAATCTCTGCTTCCTACGGGATTCGGTCCACAAAGGCTCAGCACCCCTCAGGAACTTTCCAAGAGATGACAGATTTACATGGGTTGATGCTTTACACCAAGGCTCTCCCTGCAACTGGTGTGCCTGCAGTCAGGATTTAGGACCAGGTCGTTAATGCTGGGTAGCTCCAGACTTGTTCTCAAGTGGGGGCTTGGCCAAGACCACATTGATCTATGAAACTGTTTGTTCCACTCCTGAGGAAGGCAGTGGAAAACATGAAGGACTGAATTAACCTAAGGGTAAGTAATTGCGGAATTCAAATTTCCAGGCCTTTTTACTCCTTCCTTTTGTGTTTCAGAGAGCTGCCACCCACCTGGGGTGGCAATATGCTGTTACTATCAGTACACCTGTATGGAGGACAGCAGAAAAGCAGCTCCCTCCTGTGAGTCAGTGTGCTCTCGTCTGAAACGTTTGGTTTGATTAGCAAGGAGCCTTGTAAGTATGTCTTTTTCCTCCATCTGGCAGTTTGATCCTTGTTCCCCTGTCACCACTTTTGATGGATTCATTTCACACGTAATGAAAGACTGTCTCACGGGTGTTAAAAAAGCAACAGCAAGGCAGTTGCTAGCACTCCAGAGCAGAGACCCTCAACCAGTGGCTCTGCTGGCTGTTTTTAGCTACTGTATAGTAGGAGGAGGACCTCACCTAGCAGCACTCTCGATCCTTATGTTTGCTATAGTGGAAACATTTTTGACAGTATAAATGAGTGTATTCA
This sequence comes from Pampusana beccarii, assembly GCA_013399365.1. Lineage (NCBI taxonomy): Eukaryota > Metazoa > Chordata > Aves > Columbiformes > Columbidae > Pampusana > Pampusana beccarii. The sequence continues at coordinate 2,244,413 of VWYH01010051.1, forward strand.
ATGGTGACCACTACCAGAACAAAAGAGCAGGACTCAGCACACCCCAGTGTTTTCATGTGCAAAGTGAGCACCACCCACACAGGCTTGTGAGAGAAAGAGGTGCAGAGGTGACGCCCACACTGCTAGGGACAACTAGGACAACAAGGGAAGGATAGAGGTTCACTTTCAAATGAGAAGTGGGAGTACAGCCCTCAGATGAGTCAGTGAGGAAGAGCCCCCGCAGAGGAGTCTCACACCTCTTACTGCCTTGCAGAACTGCTCCTTGCTGCCTCTTTGCTCCTGTCCTACTTTCTAGGAAAGCTGCAAAGGTTCACTGCATTCTCATAATGCCCCCAACAGCAAATCTGAGCAACCTGCACTATCACAGCACTCATTAAACCACCAGCTATACAAAGAGAAACCTACAGATGACACACAAAGCTTTCCATGGGCATTCCTCCTTGCCTGAGTAAGAGTGGAGCCTGGGCTGCCTGAGGTGGAGAAGGGGCATATCTGAGAGCTTCTGCAAATCACGCAAGAATGTACTAGGCAGAATGTTCTTTTATATTCCTGTGCAGAAAATGATGGAGCAGAGAAGATGATGAATTATTCTGGAAACTCCACTTTGGGCCTCCGTTACTGCTCAGAGGCCAAGCTCTGTCACTGTGCCAGAAGTACGTACCCAGAGATGTTGGCATCAAGAACAGACCTATCAAGAACAACACTTGAAAGGTTGAGAGCCCAGCATTTATGTGGCCTCATGGTCCAGAAGTGTGTTACATCCTCTCCTTTTCATATAGACAGACCCATACATGCAATGTAAATAGCATTATGGTACCCTTCTTACATTAAGACTTTCATCCTACAGGCGGCCAGACACACTTGCCCAAGTGTCCATGGTCCTTAGGGAACAGGATTGATGGAAAAACAACAGTGAACAGACTGATTTGTTCTGCCGTGCTCTGTCCAACTCACCTTTCCTTTCAGAGCTACCTGGTCCTCAAACAAGAACTTTTAGTTACAGCAAAACAATAGCCTATTGGAATTTCAGAAAAAATCTGTAGTGTTTTCCCCTGAAGACCTAACTCTTCTGCTCATCCACTCAGTCAGAGGCTCACTGGGCAGGGAGGGATCCCTGGGACAGGAACTGAAGGATGAAAACCCCTCTATTCCTACCCAGGAAGGTAGACTCACTCAGCTGAAGGCAAGCGTATTTGTAGTTCTGAGGGTGAAACAAAATAAACTTGAGTGAAAGAAAAGTCCCCAAACTGGACTTGCTACATTTTCTACTTACCTGATTTATGCTGAGGTAATCACTGCGTAAGATGGAGAAATCTGGTTGCTTTTGCTAAAAGGCTGTTGCTAGCCCTGAGACACACCGGGCTGGTTCAGAACAGCCCTATCACACAACGTGATTTGCTCCCTGTGTGTGGGGTGGTGAGTACAATGTCCCTCGGGTACCCATCCAGCACCCTGGCTGACAGCAGATGACCACTCGGCAGATGCACCTAAGTTTCTGCTTCGGGAGGCCACATAGCCCCATTGCGCTTGTCCCTGCACATCTGGGTTTTGCTTCTGTTCCACAGGACTGAGGGTAGCAACGCACCCTCCTTAACCAACAGAAAGAAACTGATGTCAAATGTACGCTGGTCTCACCAGTCTCTGCAGAAAAAGCTGTCTCACTTAGGAATTTCACTGTTGTTCACAGAACGATTGAACAATCCAGGCCGGCAGGCACCTCTGGAGGTTGTTTCCAACACCCTGCTCAGGCAGGGTCAGCTACAGCAGGCTGCTCAGGATGCTGTCCAGTTGGGCTTTGAGTATCTCCACATATGGAGACTCCAGAACCTCCCTGAGCAGCCTGTGCCAGTGTTTAGCTATCCTTACATTAAAATGTTTTTTTCTTACCTTTAAGTGGAATCTCCTGTATTTCAAACTATGCTACTTCCTTCTTGTCCTTTCAATGGGTGCTACTGAAAACAGTCTGGTTCCATCTTCTTTATCTTTGCAAATTCTTGACTTGCCCCATACCAGGAGAGAGGATCAATTGGACTGTATTGCTGGGAGACACAGTCCTCGCTTCCTGATCCACAGCAACCACTTTGAATTCACAGCTCTAATCTGTTTGCATGTTTAATTTTAATCAAACAATAGGCACCACCTGTACCATTGAAATTAAGATCCTTAAAAGCTCCTGAAAATAACTCAGTTGCAGTTCTTTAAAGCAAATTATTAGTATGCTTCTGTTCTCCCCTGCACTTCGTTTGCACTTGCAAGTTTCCATCCGAGGATGCTGTAAAAATGCCAGCACAACATGCAGTCCCTCTTACACCCTGCAGCCAGACTAATGATGTGGGGCTGATTCCTCATGACAGCCGCAAGTCAACATGTTTGCAACCAGTCAAGAAGCATCATTCACTCATTCAGCTTCCAACACAGGTTTGTTTGTAAAGCTTCTCCTGGTTGCTAAGGTAAAGGGGAATCTAAACGGACTGGAAGTTTACCCTTACATTTATGTTGTCAAAAGACAGATACCAGTTTGCTCCCTACGAAGGATTTCTAATGTCTGTCACCTTGCTATTTATGTAGCCCAAGCACCAGAACTCTCCTGACATCCTGCCCCTTGTGCACAGGAGCCCCTGGGAGGAAACCATTGGTAAGTATTTCTCAGGCAAGACTGACAGTTGAACAAGACTCACCTATTATTATAAAATAACCTGTACAATTAAAACCACTTTGATAGGCTGATGTTGAGGACGTGCTGGAGAATGTGTGACAGGGAAATTTCAATGAGAAATACAGAGGACATAGAAAGGTCTCATTATGAATGTCTTACTAATAGTGAGAAATTCTTGTTTCTGTAGGACTCTTCACTACGATCTTTAACTTGGAGTAAAACCTGAAGCAGAAAAACATTGGATTACAAACATATCAAGCAATATTTTGAAACTGGTTGCTTGGCAATACCAACTGCTCTGATAGTTATAGACCTTTATATTTTGAGTCCAAATTTATACTTGACCAGACTATGATCTTTTACCATTACCATGTTAAGATTTTTAAAAGCTCTTCCTTTGCTCTGATACATTTAAAAAGACAGGAGTGCCCCTCAGCCTTCATTTTGTGAGGCTAAACAAGCCCAGTTCCTTTAGGCACTGCTAACAAAATACATTTTCTGTTCTCACATTGACTTTTGCAGCTCTCCCTGCACATGGTGCAGTCTCGAGTTCCTCTTAAGCACAGGTTCCCTGAACTGCACACAGATGAGTTCTGGGTATACGTGCCCAGGAATACGTCAGTGCTCTTCTTTAGAAAGATCTCTTTGGATACAGATAGTATCTGTTTGACGTTTTCATAGCCATCCCATCACAGCTCAGATACGATCAGCTATTACCCTCATTCCTTCCTCTCTGCAGCACTCTTAGGGCTCTGGGTAGCCTTTTCGCAGCAGACACTTCTCAAGGTCTGGCTGATCTGACACAGCCTTAGGTGACCAACAGCAGGTTTCACAGCTACCTCCTGAGCGCACAAGAGAGGCACCTCCCACAGGTGATTCATTCCAGATCCTCGTCTGAAGTAGTGGGGCTGAACTTCCAGAAGTGCATTTCTTTCTGTATTTCTGATAAAGAAGCCTTAATAACTGCTTATTTTTGACATCTAACATCCAAATAGCTCCTACCCTCATACGTGGTTTGTATTCTGCCCTAGCAAATGCCACCTTATTTCCACTGCTTTAGTCACCAGCACAATGCAGTGCTTTTAATATTCCACACTCTTCCATGCTGACAATACTTCAAAACTTCCTTAGTATGTGCCACAGTAATAAATGAAAATCTTTAAGAGGATCAGGCCCAACACCTTGAGGAATTCCAGTATTAATTTCATTCCCACTCAGTAGTTCTTTTCCCAAGCAGACCTGGGCTGGCTCCTTATTCACTTTGATACCCAGTTCTAAGGGTATCTTGTCCAGTCCAGGCCAAGTATCATCACAAATGATCAAATCAACCTGGCTTAGCAAGTTAGCTCATCAGCTTAGAATCCAGGTAAATGAGTTACACCCAGAAAATCAAAAAGAGATAGCAGCTGAATTTGCCCTAATCATTTTATCTACATAACTTTCTACTTACCTTCAGGTCTTAATTATTCTTTTCTTCAAAATTTGTTCTGAAGATTGCCCACGATTGCAGAAAGACTGATAAGTCTCTGACTGCCAAGATAATCTTTGTCTTTTTAATAAGCACGGGTACAGTGCCTACTGTTCTGCTGTCAGATGGGAGCCCTCCCAGATTTAAAAATCTCTGTTCCTAGAACAGCAGTTTTATACACCAGTTCTTCGAAACTCTTGGTGTAGATAATTTTATTTCTTCTCTCAATTTGAGCACACTGAGTGCTGTGATCTTCTCTCCCACTGCACTTATGGTCACTCCTGTGTGTCCACCTTTTCTCCAGCCAGCCGCCCTAGCTTTATTTTCTGGTGTAGCCAGAGCTGGAAAGGAAGAATTCCTTTGTTGTGTGAATTTACAACAGCTCCTGCAGCTTCCCTCTGAAAAGATAAACATCATGTAGAGGTAGCATTACAAACCCGACCACCTTCTGCTATTCACTTTTTCACTTACCCAAAGCACCGTAACCTTTTACAAATTCATAGACCTCTCTGCTGATGAACTCTGAGACAGAACTGAGGAGTCCTACCAACGTGAGGCTGAAGATGGTACATTAAACTCCAAGGAGGCTATTAACAAAGTACCTGAGGAAGAAGCTCTATCGGGAATAAAGGCGAAACTGTTCAGTTAAAGCCTTTGGCTTTGACAGAAGCTATAACACACGTGAGTTTACCCACAGGGGGCAGCAGGAGGGCCAGGAGACCTCTTTTTTCCCACCATAGAGTGAGAATTTAGCATAAAGGGTCTCCTTTTGTGCCTGTCCGAGTCAAAATCAAAACTCCCTCTGGTTTTAATCACATCCTATGTTTGCAGAGTGCTTTTTGCTTGCTCAGAGCTGAACAGAACTACCTACATGCTCTTTTGCACAGGCATTAGTGCCAGTTTGGTGCCAAGGAAATGGACTGGATTGTCACAAAGGACCTTATCCAGCTACTAACTGCACCGTAAGAGATTTCTAAAAGCACACAGCAGACCACATGCACACAGTCGATTTCCACGTTCTGTACTGACTGATCGCTCTCACAGCCAGCATTTAGAGAACTTGGCAAGGACTGCTGGGCGAATGAGCCTGTGCTAGACAGGGGCGTTCTCCGCTTCACTTGGTTGTCTTGGCTGATCAACCGTCAGGTAGCAATGCTCCCCAATTCCATGCTCTCGAGCATCCTTATAGTGTGTAAAGGTTTCTTCCGTTCCTCAAGCACAGGTTTTATGTTAGACAAGGCAGCAGAATCTGGATAATTCATCTGCTGCTAATTTGGTGGAAAATTACATCATCTGGTGAACTATTCTAGGAATTAATGTGATTCTGAGTTTTTACCTTAGTTTTATTAACCTTTGGCTGTGTAGTCTGTGTGCTGTGAAGTCTTGTGTATCCAGACCAGCTGGACATTCTTACCAGTGCATTTGGGAATAAAACGCATTTTGCAACATGTTAAACTTAACTCAAAAGTTCCTATGCGAGTCCATTAGTTACAGCAGCAGAATTCCAGCAGCTTGGCACCAGCCCCCCAGAAGCGAGTGTGCAGCGTCCTTGTGAGAGCATCGCAGGCCCCAGCCAGCCAGGAAAGGACGAGTGCCGTGTAAGGTCACACACGCAGCTTTCCCAGCAGCTCGCTGTCTCTGCAGGATGCTCTACCGCACTCCTGGGCCCCATTCGAGCTGCTGATTGCTTAATGTGCCGTGGTCTATATGAGGGGTTTGCTGCACACGGAAAGGGACTGTGACAGGCCCAAATGCAGGTTCATCGGTGACCTCTTGTGCGCAGCAGGCAGGTTACAGGCTGGCAGTGACACAGCCATGGGTTACAGCCACTGTGGAGCTGCTCCTCAGTCGAACACGCTTCAGCAAGGCCCAGACACTGACCAGCGGGTGGGAACTCCCGGAGGCACCCAGACTGAAACCCACCCGGAGCTGGGGCACACGCCATGGCTGGTGCAGCTTCAGTCCATCCATCCGGACACCGCAGCTTTGCAGAAGAGCAAAAATTTATACAAATGAGCAAATACTTTTGAATGTAAGAATGAAATAGGTATAAAACCCAATTATTTTAATGTAAGAAAGAACACACGGTTCCTGCTCATGGAATAATAAGACCATTTAACCATGGAGTATACTTGTTTGGCACTGTTCAGCATGTTTGTAAACTACATTATAGAGATGTTTTAGTGTGCCTTTATAGAATATGAATGAGGGCAGCATATTTGTAAAGCTAATATTTTACATTCCTATAGTTCCACTAATACTGTAATGTAAATACATTACCTAGTGTGATAAGATGGATTGTTTTGTGAAACCGAGCCACATATATGGTTTACAAATGCATACACAAATTTTATACTTTTTTTTCAAAATTATTAAACACAAATTTGGGGAGAAAAAAAAGAAATCTGATGTCTGTTATTTGGTTATTGCTATGGTTGTGATATAAGAACTACTAAGGATCTGGCTCTGTTAGGGTAGGATCAAGCTTGTATCTTCCCAGTTTATACTGTGAAGGCAAATGGTGTGTCCTTCATAGTTTTAATGGTCCGGAGATTCTTTAAAAGGATGAACTACCTAAAAGTTCAGGTCTAGACACCAGGAAATGCTGAGGTCCTGCAGAAGATACTGAGAGGTTCCCTGGCTCTGAGGCCCTTACACGAATGGCTCCCTCGTGCTTGCGCTGTTTATTGAAAGTCATTTCACTGAACTCTGCAGCTGGATGATTGATTCTCAGATGCGGGATTTTTAAAAATTATGTTAACTTAGCAACAGGAAGGTGCACTTAGGTATACATGCCAAACAATAACCATTTTATAGTGGGGTATTGAATTTTCTACTGTCAGAAACATAACACACTATAAAAACTGCAAAGTTTGGCATTTCAGAGAAATCTGTGTTTTATGCTGGCTTCCAAACTTACTGAAGCCCGTCGACAGTGTGCAGGAGTTATAATCGGAGCAGTTTACATCTGGAGCGAAGTGTTTGTCTTGGCGGTATTTTTGGAACAGCCTATATGGCCGCCAAAGACAGAGCAGGGGAGACAGAGAGCAGGGCATTCACATGACGTCTGAGAAGTTAGAAAATGCACAGTTAGCTGAGAGCGAGAAACACCTGCATGCTAACTTCCGAGCTAGTAATGCAATTTTTAAAGCACTAAAGTGCTAAAGAATTATGTACTTCAACCTTACTGCTTCTATGGCTTGTTTATCACTTACGGTTGAGACGGAATATAGCTACTTCTAATTTACATGATAGCAAGTACGGCCCAGCTGAAGCCTTGCTTCCATCCCATGGGGATATACGCTTAACATCTCAGCATCTGGCACCTATCCATGCACTTGCATCTCTAGTCTGAGTTATACACGTTTGGATTCTTGCTAGCTTCACTGGTGGGAAGTGAGATAGGACTCAATGTCTTGCTTTTATTAAAAAACAGAGGTCAAAATTGGTTATTTTTTTCAGAGTTGCCCACATTAACTTCGAGTCACAATTTCTGGTCTGCTTTGACCTTATTTTGGTTTGGTCTGTCAACTGAGGTTGAAACTTTATCAAAAAAACTGAACCCTGCCAAACCACCAAATCAGAAAATGTGGAAAGACCACCACAGACCTCCTTGCTGGATATGCAGCACCAGGCTGCGGTTCAGATCAGCCCTGCTCACTCTGTAATTCTGTGCCAATAAACCAGCCACCACAGAGCCTGCAGGCTGTTCGGTAACGTGGCACCTCTCACCTCAGTTAGGCTTGAAGGTTCCCATGGGGTTATTCAAATATGTTAACGAATCAGAAACCCTTTTGTTTAAGCCTGGCCAGCAGGATCACTTTGCCGTGCATGTGGGATGAATGCAAAGCAAAAGTCAGCTCCTGTCCCAGAGGTACCACACTTGGACAAGCCACAGGTGAGAGCAGAAGCAGAAGGAGAGATGAGTCCTGCAGGTGGAAACTCCTCACTGCTGCCAGTTCAGGCTTCTAGGCACTGTACAGCAATGCCTGATATTGGAGCTGCAGTCATTTACTGGTTCATTCTGTGAAAACGAAGAAGAAATAGTTTATTTTAATAGAAATTATAACCTATGTGCCTCAGAGATGTAGAAGCCACCGCTAAATGTGCCAGCATTCAGGAAAGGCTACAGCTGACCAGAAATTATATCCTGTGGGTCTGAGAAAGCATCAGCACAAAATCAGTTCAAACTGAAGGTTAAATCTTTGCAGGCCTTACTTTTCAGCGAGCCTTGGCAGAAACATGAGCATTGCCGAATCTCATTGCAAACAGAAGTAAAGCAGAAAGCCTCAGGCTGCTGAGACAGCTGATCTGTGGGACCCCCTAGAGCAGCAGTTTCTTCTGGAAGCCTTGTGGTCCAGCCACTCTCAGGCTACAGTGGAAATGGTCCCCCAGACACACCCACAGACATTTCTTGTGCTATTGAAATAGGCAAGATGGGAACTCTCAGGCACTCTCTCCACAGCATGTTACTGATTTGTCACAGGAACCATAGGGTAAGATGATTATATGAATTAGTCTGAAAGGCAACTGGTCAACTGACAGAATTTTCTGCTTGCTAGTTTGTTCTAGATAGAGGATTGTTAAGATCTTCATTACATGCCCTATAAAGCATATTTAGACTACCTCCCCAAAACCAACTTATCTGTTCCTGAAAGCCAAGCCGTGTTTTCATGTGCGTCACCGCTGTACATAAAAGAAAACCCGCAGCTCACCAAAAACTTGGGTTTCAGGGCTTGAAATTTTTTGCTGTGTTCATGGGAAAAAGCAATCCCAGAAGCCAAACCTATATAAGCACATGTTTCCACCATCTGCTGCGTCTCCTCTCCACCCTGCTGGCTCTTCTAGAGAACCCATTCCAGAGGTTTTCCAGAGCTGTGCTATCATTTTCAGTTTCTCGATCTCTAACTTCACACAAATTGAAAATCCTTTTCTTCCTACCCATCTACACAAGGCACTTTCCCAAAACACACAGCCTAGTCTCTTCCCAAACCTGTAAGATTTTCAGTGAAAAAGAGCAGCTCATTTTCATTGCCTCGGCATTCCAGCCTTTCTGAAAGAAACCAGGGCAATCAGAAGTTGTGATTTTCCTATCCCTCTAGATAGGCTTTCTCCCTGCTGGAGCTATAGCAATGCTATCTGATACTCATACATCTCAAGTGAACTCCAAAAATGCAGCACAAATATTAAAAAACAAACAAACCCCAGCAACAACCAAAACCAAGATCCACAGCTAAGTGCATGTCACAAAGACTGGAAGGGGAGGATTCTGTTGATATAAATTTAGTCAAAGCTCCTCTAAATTAATTGCTTGAGGAGTAAGGAAAACGGCATTTAACAGCGGGTGTCTTCCTGCTTCTTGCTGGAGACAGCAGAGCATGACTGGGCACAGGGAAGCAGCGTGCTGTCAAGTATAAACTGCCGGCTTGTTAGCTCCAGAGAACTGCTTGCTGTGCAGACAGACAGAAGTGGTGTGAGGTGGATACAAATGCTGGGAGGCTGAAAAGAGGAGGCTGGAGCAGAGGGCTGTTGGCAGCCCTGGATGTGCCAGCAGGATGGAGCTGGGCCCTGGCTTGTGGAGGGGTCTGACAGCACAGGGCAGGGCTGGCAGCCGCTCCTAGCACTGCCCAGACAGGGAAACCCCAGAGGGTGTCTGTTTATTTCTCCGTGGAAAAGCGGCGGGATGGACTGGCCCACATTTCTAAGACTGTACTGCTATGTGCTTGTAGTGTGTGAAAGCTTCCTTCCCTGACAGAATTCAAATGGCCTGGGGGACAAGTCAGGGGTCACGGTAGCAGAGCCCACTGCAAACTGAAAAGGCAATTTTGTACGAATTACAGTGATCTCTTTTATTTTGGAGGTGCACTTCGCTCCCCCCTCCCCACCCAGCAGAAAATGCTGGGTTCTTAATGCCCACCTTAGGTTTGCAAACATCCGACATCTTGTAGACTGCAAAAAATACCTGCCCTGCTCATGCACACGAAGAATACGAAGCCTCCCAAGCCAGGGAACAGAACGGTCGTACGCAGCTCTCAAGAGGCAGGACTGTGGTCTGTCTGCACGCTGAGCTCCTGGTGCTGTCACTGAACGACATTGAGCTGTACCGCTCCCTGGCTCTGTCACTTCAGTTTCCCTCGGATTGCTACGGCACTCACCTTTACATGCCCAGGGCTTCTGTCATCATCACACGGAGCTACCGCAGAGACAACCACCCTGTCCAACTGAAGCAAGAAGCCTGTGGTACAGATGCGTCTCTGTGCACATACACGAGGGGTGCAATCGTGGTTGCACAGTCAATCTCCGTGCTCTGGAGTGGTTTATGTGGCTTTGTGACCTTACTGTTAACTTCTGTGACTAATTGCCCAGGTTTTTAGAGAACAAATGGAAAACAAACCCACCACACAGCCTCATATCTGCACCTGTATGGGTCACGAGTGGGACTGAAACATTTACTGTACAATACCCACGTCTGCTTGAGTGCAGTTTGGGATGGACCCTGAGCTGATGGCACAGCACTGCCACTCTCTGTGAGCCACCAGGAGGGCAGGTAAGTGCACAGGCCACCTGGAGTCATCTGCAGCAGCCACAAGCAGCACTGGCAGGGAAAGCAAGTCTCCTTTATCCACGGTGGTCCTGCACTGGAATTTAGCACATTTTCAAGGATTTTAGCTGCCAAATTCTAAAAAGCTCCTACCGAGAAGAACATTTTCTACAGCTTTTAATGTTTTAATAGTTTGGGCTAAAGCTACACCCCTGGCTTCTTGACAAATTCATGCCTCAGTGCACAGAGGAGCACTGGTTTGCACCAATTTGTGTGTTTCGATGGCACAAAATGACTGTATGTGATTTTAGCAGGGGCAAGAACTACTGTTTCACCACTAACCGGTTCTGGTCCTGGCTGAACTATTTTTAGGAAAGTTTTGAGCTGAAATTCAGCCCGAGGCAGGCAAGTGGTATGAGAAACTTCAAAGAAATGAAGTTTGGCAGGGAACTGGGGCGGAGCAGCCCTCTCTCTCCAACCTTACATCTGCAAGCCCTGAAATAACACTGGAATGCGTCTCGCTGTTACGAAACCAACACAGAGCAAGAAAGTCCTTCTTCCCATCAGATGTAGATTTGCCTATATACTTTCGAAATTTCATAGAATCATTTTGGTTGGAAGAGACCTTTAAGATCATAGAGTCCAACCATAACCTAAGTCTGGCACCAAACCATGTCCGTAAGAGCCTCATCTACACGTCTTTTAAACACCTCCAGGGATGGTGACTCCACCACTTCCCTGGGCAGCCTGTTCCAATGCCTGACAACCCTTTCCGTGAAGAAAAGATTCCTAATAACCCATCTGAATTGCCCCTGGCACAACTTGAGGCCATTTCCTCTTGTCCTGTCACTTGCTGCTTGGGAGAAGAGCCCAACACCCTGAATGCCTCAACTTTTTAAAATTCAAGCACCTTGCTCCATTTTCCAGTGAGATGTTGATTTCTAGGTGTGGGGGAAGGAGCCGATCTGCTGGTGTCACCTGAGGGAAAAGCTGTCACAAGTGGCTCTCTCAGCCCCGCCTGGAACACTACCCGGCAGCCCATGGAGTGCTTTTGCGCCCTTGACCTCTGTGGGCTGTGTCACTGTCTTGTTGCCGCTGCCTTTTCTCCCGCTCTCCGCTAAGCCGTTGCTCGCCCTAACCCGAGGCTCCCTCCCAGACGCGGTTCGTTTCCCCCCAGCCGCGGTTCGTTCCCCCATCTCGGTTCCAGCACTCCCGGTTGGCGGGGCCGCCCGAGGAGGCCGCGGGGCCATTTTGCCGCCGGCGGCGCGTGCCGCGCTCCCCGCCGCGAGATGGCGGCCGTGCGCCGCCGGCGGTCCCGCCGCCGCAGACAGAGCGGGATGGAGAGCGAAGCGGGGGCGGCCGCGGTGCCGCAAATCGGGCCGGAGCCACCCGGGCGCAGAAATCCCGGGGGGGTCGCTGGGGAGCGGCCGTGGGGGCAGGCAGCGGGCCGCGCGGACAACATGGCGGCTCCGCGGTGGCGGCGGCAGGCACTGACCACCCCTTTCTCTGCCTCCAGAGCCTGAGCGCTTCACGGGCGGCTCCCGAGCTCCGTGCGGGCTCCCTGGGGCCGAGGCTTGGGAAATGCGAGGAAATGGCTTCTCCTGGAGGAGAGCCGAGAAGCCCGGGGGTTGTGCCGCCTCCCCGGCAGGGGCAGCGCGTCCGCGGCTGCAGCCGGCGCTGGGCAGGGCTGTCCGGCCACAGCCGGTGGCAGAGCTTAAAGCTTCCTGCTTCATTAGCGTGGTGTGGCCTGCACCAAATGCCTCCTTTTTTAATGAAAAAACACGGTCTTGTTTCCCATGATCTTTCAAAGAATAAAAGTGGAGTTGCTTTTAGCGTATATTCCTACATTCTGACCTTCTGAGTATATACCTGTTTAACAACACAGTTGCCCCCACCTCCCTGGCTTTTCTCTGGATAAAGTGCCCGCTTCACTCCCAACATCCTGCCACGTGTTTTCCCTGCTCGGTGCATAAATTACTTTTCCCGAAATCGCCCTCCTTGACTCGAGGCTGCAGGAGCAGGCGGGTTAGGGCAACTAAGATGATTAAGGGAGTGGAGCATCTCCCTTACGAGGAAAGGCTGAGGGAGCTGGGTCTCTTTAGTTTGGAAAAGAGGAGACTGAGGGGTGACCTTATTAGTGTTTATAAATATATAAAGGGGGAGTGTCACGAGGATGGAGCCAGGCTCTTCTCGGTGGCAAACAACGATAGGACAAGGGTAATGGGTTCAAGCTGGAACACAAGAGGTTCCGCTTAAATTTGAGAAGAAACTTCTTCTCAGTGAGGGTGACGGAACACTGGAACAGGCTGCCCAGGGAGGTTGTGGAGTCTCCTTCTCTGGAGACATTCAAAACCCGCCTGGACACCTTCCTGTGTAACTTCACCTAGGTGTCCTGCTCTGGCAGGGGGATTGGACTAGATGATCTTTGGAGGTCCCTTCCAATCCCTAACATTCTGTGATTCTGTGATTCTGTGGTGCCAGGCCCACCGCTCTGCTCAGGAGACAGGCCCAGGGCTGGAGGCAGGATTAGAACCAGAGCAGAAGAGGCTTTGGACAGTGCGAAGCAAGGGTTACTCTCCTTTAGGAAATCTGAAGGGCGCATAACTTAAGCTTCAGGAGTGAACTATTGCCAGCTGGCCATATATTTCATGTACCTGTGCAGTGGTTTGGCTGTGGAAAGGGCTGAGTCAGGGGTGCAGATTCAAGCTCTGTCAGTTGAAAGCGATTCAATTTGAAAGGTAGGAGAGAGGGGCTGTGTCTGAGTCCTGTGAAGGTCTGGGACAAATGTTGTGAAATGTAGCTAAATTTGAGAGTATTTCTGCCTTTCTGAAAAGTGCAGCTGTTTGTAAATGCTGTAGAAAGTTGCAGCTTTGGGAACGGTGAGGTGGAAGAGAGTTTTGGAGTTGGACAATTCATGATAGTCTGCAGGAGCACTTGGCCAAAAGAATGCTTTTAAAAATGTAGCCTAGTAGCTAGTAATCCATCTAGTTTAATAAATACTGAGAGCAATGAAGCATCTTCATTTTTCAATACAAAGCTACTCCCAAAAATAATATTTTGTAGGGTTATTATTTACCTCTATTTTGCCACCAGAAGAGAGAGAGGTGTGATAACAGAGTAAGTTCCGCAACAACCAGCCTATCAGTTCTTTACCAACTTTTTGTCTTCTCTGCAGCAGTAATGTTTCATTGGAATTTGGTCCTTCCAAGTCTGCAAGTATATTTTTATTCCTTCATTGCAAAATGAGTTGGGAGAGCAGTGGCTGACAAAAGCCACAGGATTATCTGTGCAGAGGGCATAATTTCAGGATGAAAGCCCCTTGCAAACACCTCCCCTCTGTAAAATGAGCCAGTGAACACCTAGGCACCTGTTTACTGGGTGAAAGCACAGCTGAGTGCCTCCTTTTGTCAGAGATTGTGCTTTTTCTAAAATCTTAGAAAAAGAAGAGCTGCCATGGTAATTATCACCACTTCCATTTTTTGTTGTTTTATACACAGAAAGCATTACCTACAAAACGGCTCCAGCTGTGGGCTATAATGCACCTGCACACAAAGCGTGCATAGAGGTGTGGGTAACAGCTCTGAGGGAAATTATGTGTAAGCTGCTGTGAACAAAAGTCTGAGAAATAGCCTGTTTCCAGAATAGGATTGTTTTGCCTGAATGTATCAATCTCATACTGTGCAGCATGTTATCCTACATTAGTAAGAAAATTTGTGTACACATTTTTCATTAGAAAGACTACAATATAGATAAAGTTGTGCACATTTAAGTCAAGAATAACCAAGTCTGTTCTGTTTGGCAGGAGGAGTGTGGGGAGGTGACGGAAGAGCCTGCCGTTTCAGGGTGAGCAAACAGAAGAGGCTCAGCGCTGGCAATCATTTATGTGTCCATTTGGCCAAAAATGTGGCCCTTGAATGTGCAAACTGGTAATTAATGCCAGTATGAATTGTTACAAAGCTCCAGCATCCCATTCCATAAGTGACTGCCTTTTACTGAGGGCTGAAATATCATGGATGAAATATGACTTGTATTTTGAACTCAGCTCCTAAGTCCGCTGAAGCCCAAAGCAGCTGGAGGAGATGCTGGTTGTTTGTGCGTGTGGAAGGATCAGTGGGGCACCGTGAGCAAAATATTTTTGAGTGGCAGGCCAAACAGCGTGAGGAGCTCCAGCATGATTGGCAAGCATGAGGAGAAGCAGTGATTCTAAAAGGTGGAGTGTGCTTTCTCTCTACTTCTACCTTCTCTCTTTTCCTCTTGTGTTAATTCCAGGCTTCTTGTCCTCTAGAGCAGATTCATAGCATCACCAAGTGCTGTCCAGGTGAGCCCCTTCTGGAAGAGAGGGTGGTTGGCTCAAATCTGTTCCAGTGCTGAAAGTGCATCCATCACACAAGCACAGGTGGCCTGTTGGCATCCGTTACACAAACACAGGTGGCCTGGCTCCTGTGGCCACAGCAGGACCATCAGGTGGGTAGAGAGTGCCAGCCAAAGCAGAAGATCTCTGGAGAAGGACAAGGCCACCCTGCTCTGTACAGGGAGGGGAGCAATGCAGAACTGCCTTTTCTCTTGCACTTAAAAAGAGCAGGAAATTAGAAATCTTGCCCACCATGCTATTTCCCTGTTCTTGTTGTTGTGGCAGGCATTACCTGTAGGTGTGAGTATGAGCTTCCTATAGGATGTGTATTCTGGCAGCTGTTCTCCGTCTGGTACTCTAAAGGGGGAAAGACACCTTTACTCGCAAGCGCTTTCAAATAATCTTTTGGGTATTTTAGCTGTGTGTCGGCAAGGATTATAACAGTAGTTGCATCCTTAAATCCCAAAGTGCTTTACAAAGGAAGTGATACGTTATCCCCATTTTAGTTGCATGGGTTGTGTTTGTACTCGTCAACAAAACAAGCCTGGGCTCGCTGCTGAGCGCAGCGGCTGACTGGCGTGGAGCAGCCTGTGTTCGCTGCGATTCCCTCCAACGCCTTCTGCAGCTCTCCTGGGGATGGCCTGGGGTTGTGCTGACTCCTGAGCTGTGCGGGGAACTGTCTGGGACACTGCCAGTTGGCTTCAGTGAAACCGATGCCAAGGATTATGTCAACAGTTTATAGAGGATTGAATTCCAATGCCCTGGAACATCCCCTGGCAGGGTTTAATTTATGTGATAGACCTAGCCAGAGAAAGAGGGAAGTGCTTTTCCCGAGGTAACGTAGTATGTTTTGAGCCTTAATCTTGGGAGATCCCTTGAGAGATACAGTTTCCTGGGCCGCAGTACACTAAATACGCCACAGATCTTGTGTATATGCCTAGACTTTAACACAGAGAGGAGCTGTGACACGGAAAGGCTTTTTTCATATTGTTTTCCGAGTCTTTTCCCAGCTTTTTTGCAGCAAGCAAAAAACCCCTTGGGATTGGAAGCAGCAGAATTACACTAGGGCTAAATTAGGTTGCTATATGAACCACCATTTAGAAAAAGGGATTTGCTGAACTCTCCTGGGGCACTTTTGTCTTTAACACCTAAGCTCCAAGGCTTAAAACCAGGCATGAAACACACGATTTGAAGCATACCGGAAGAATGACAATATTTGTCTTCCCATGTTTAGCTTGGGTTCATGTAAAATTCCATTTAACACCATTTCTAATTCCTGTCCCAATAAACCAAGACACTTTATTGCTAATGTGACATAAAGCTCTTGGGTAACTGTTTTATTAGCAACTTTCAGTGAAAGAGTGCTTGAAACTGGATTTTGGTGAAATGTAGGTGCCTTACCTCCAGAAAGCAGTTCAAAATACCTTCTCTTCCGCAAAGCCTGAATTTGAAGTACCTACCTATGTTCCCTGGTTGTCTGGCCATGCAGGAAATGAGGGGAATGCACTGAGAAAGCAGGCACATGTGAACTCCCTTACAATCTGGACTTTTAGCATGAAGAAACCTGAAATCCACCCATTTCCAGCCTGTGTTTGCCTGTATGCATCGCTCTGAGTTCACCACTAAGCACTGCAGCTGCCATCATAGGAATGCCACCCTTATTGGTGGCACTTCTGCTTGCCACTGGGAATAAGCATAATGGCTGGCACTCCTGCTCAGCATCGGGAAGCACCTGGATCCACCACTCTCCTCAGCCTGAAGGCATTCAAACCCACGGTTTTCTGTGTGATTTATATCCTTAAACAACGAGGACTGGGGGTGGCACAAGCAGAGCTGGGCTCAGACAGGAAGGCAGCTCGGGAGCAGGAGCAGAGAGAGCCCGAGGGTTTCTGTGGGTGGGTGGAGGAAAGCCTGGGCTGTCATCGTGCTGAGGAGCGGGGACTGAGACGTGGTCTTCCACTTTGTAGGCAAGTGCTCTCCAGTCACTAAACCATCATGTAATGGCACGATTGATGGTCATCTCTGCCTTCTCGTTTGGCTAGTTTGGGAAAAGTAATGCCCAGCTCAGCTGAGTCTCTCCTTTAGAAGACTCTGCTTGAACCTCAAGAGAGCAAAGCAGTGCAGGAAGGAGGAGAGGGTGACTATCTCAGGCTTTGCTTTGTGATCCTTGCTCAATGCATGGGCCCTGCCAGGGCCCCACCTAACTCGGATGCTGTCAGTCACTGTGGTGGCCCTGGGCACACCTGTTTGAGGGGATGCACCGCCTGTGGTGGATGCTGAAAGGTGGCTGTTCAAGCTTGCCCCATGCGCCCTGTCCTGCTGTGCATTCTTCTCATGAAGGCTGAGGTGCAGAGTCAGGGCCCCTCTTACAGGGCATTAATATCACACTGTAGGAACAGGGTCTGGCACTCCAGTTGTACCCTGAGGCTTTCTGAAGCTGCTGTGGTAATATTCCTTATATTTCTACACCAAGAGAGGAGTATGCTGCTTTACAAGTAATACCTAGTGGTGGTTCAGCTGAGATCTTCAGCTTACAGCTGACCCCTTGGAGAATAGAAAACCCCTCTCCGCTCTGATATTACCCCATCAGGCAGCTGTTGACTCTTTCCTGACATGGGTCAGAGGCCTAGAGCTAATTTAATTTAATTTTAATTAAAGATGTAGACTTTGTGTAATTGCTGGGAAAATTAATGAATGTCTTGAGATCTTGTGCTGTTTTCTGACATTTTTGCCTCCCCCTTCCACTCACAGGCTTGTACATGCTCACACAAACACCCAGATGCAGGTCCCCAGTGAGCCTCAGTAGGCTGCACCTCACTGCCTGTGTCCAGCTTTGGGCTGAAGAAATCCCGAAGGACAGCAATTCCACCGACATATCTCTATCAAGCCCTTAGAGCAGTGAGGAGCACACCATACCATCTCCATGGGGATGCTCCAGAAGAATTTGACTCTGAAACTTTTTGGTCCTGAGTTGTGCCCTTGTATATCTTGGGACAACGCCCAAGTCCATGTGTGCTCTCTCCTGATTTATGTTAGAGGGAGGTTCCAACAGAAATGACAGATAACATCATCTTCTGGAGAACTTCTGTCAGGTGTTATTCCCTGTTCAGGTTTGTGGATGTATTTATGTGTTTGATGCTGCTGCAAGTTGGTTGATTTATTATACTTATTGTGGTATCTGTCTTTTTAATTTGGTGTTAAAAGGCAAGCAAGATTAGATTAAGCTAGAAATTACTGGAGGGTGATTTGATGAACTTAAATTAATAAGCAAATGATTGGTGGTTCTAATGGCAAGGACTTCTTTTTTGTCTCTGTTTCTCTTTCATCAGTGCTGGATTCTATTTTTCAATGCGGGTGTGTTACTGCAGGGTGTATAAGGGTGGTCAGGACACTTGGTTTGGTGTCGTTGCATTGGTTTAGGTGTGGAAACTGCAGCTGAGCATAAAGTAAAAAAGCTGGTAGAACAAATGAAAAATGGTGATTATTTTCTTCTGTACAGAAACAGTATCCCTGGAGGACTCATTGCATTCATTAATTCTGTTTCACTTGAAGAAATGAACTTTCATAAATCTCAGTTGTATACTTGTGCTTGATAAATCATTGAATTAATCCACCAGGGACATATTGCCACATTTTAAAAAAAGGTCTGGAGAGAGCTAAGAGACAGATGTGTGATAGCTGGAGTAACAAGCAATTTACAGCAGGCACAAGAACAGAGAACAGTCATTAAACTCCCATGCAGAGAGTACCGGGGCCCACAGCTTCAGAGAACTGTTGAGTCCTTGAGCCATGCACATCAGCTGAACCCAAATAATCACACAGGGTATCTTCCGCTACTTCCAGGCTTCCAGAGCATCACTGATGGCAGCAGCCAGAGCCTGTTTGCCACCCTTGCCTATGCACATGTGAAAATATGCTGCTGGTGGATCCCCATGTTTGCAGTTTGGGCTCCTTGCTACTTCCCAGCCCAGTCCCACTCCAACATCCTGGTGGGATCTTGGTGAGGAGCTGCCTCTAAATGAGCTCTGCACCTGCAGGGGTGCAGATTCCCTCTGCTTTTTGTCTTGCTGTGGACAAAATCGTCCAGTCGTTAAATAACAAACCTCCTAGGAATATCCACAGGCTGTGGGATCTAAAGATATGGAAGAAATCTACAGCTAATCCCGCTTCAGGGTAGATGATGGGCTAGCTGATTTCCTGAGGCTTCTGTCAACTCTGTCTTCTGTGGCCTTTGGTCAGACAGGAAAGCATGTCTGGGGGAAAACACTGTTCTGTGGTTTACATAACGGTGGTCAGGCAGAAGGATGCTAGTTCATTCAGCAAAGCCTAGGGAAAGAAGTACCCCAGGTATAGCTTGCAGCAACCAGAGATTACGTTTTCTATCAACTCCTGGTCTAGCTGGTTCAGTTCATGAAATTATGCAAATTTATGTCAGCTGAGAGTCAGCACACGAAGTTTTCATCTGCATTAAATTCTCAGGGACAGGATATATTCTGGGAAGGGCATGTTCTTTATTCAAACAGTGGGAGCAAGACAGAGTGATCCAATTTGCCTCAGTCCACAGCCGTGTTTTCTTCTCCGAAGGCTTTTTTTTCCATATGTGGAATTCCATTTTTCATGTCACGAAATCCGGTACTGGGAGAAACTGTGGTCAGAGTGGACTGGGGATCACCTACTGAAATGAAGGCCATAGGTTGGACCATGACATGCAGGGTGGCTGTCGTGTGACAGCGGCCTTCTCGCTAAGAAAGATCTGGTCAAAAAACTCTTTCTTATGTAGGAAGGCAGCCTGACAGCTTGCCTGGGCAAAGCCAGAGCCAGTTGGATTGGGACTTTGGACACTCCACACTGTTTTCCGCCCCTTTTCAGTCTACACAAGCTGATATATGTAAATATGAGTTTTGTGAGAATTTTATTCTCATGGGTTTTTTTCTTTGCAAGGTCATTCACAGCGTATTAACTAGCTGTTTAATGAGCTCTTTTTTTCTTTGAAATGCCAAGCTGTGAAAATGTTGAGAAAAACAGGACTGTCCCTTGCTACCATATGCAGTATCTTCTGGGGCAAGATCCTTTTACAAATCTTGCACTAAGGAGTCATAATTTGTATGGAGTGACTAAGTCCTGCTTGCTGTGGGACTAGAACAAATTCAAATAAAGTGAGGGAGCTCTCAAGATACTTTAGATGAACCTTTATAGAGATGAATGCATTTTTACATTGTTTTGCTAAGAGCCATAGTCAAAATGTCAGCAGTTTTGGGACTGCTTGTTTGTCATTTCATTTAAAAGCTGTTAAACTGAGGTGGATTTCGGTGCAGTTGTTTAAAGATAAATGTTGTTAAAGAAACCCAGAGCCAGTTGTTTTATTATAAGCTCTCCTAGCATTATTGTCCTGCCTTATTTGAAATCTGCATGTTCTGCCTCATTAGCATTTGACATTATCTGAAGAGAACACCATGAGTGATGTATTTGCTCTACTCAACAAGGTGCGACAGAGAAACTAGTACTTGGGCAAAATCACTGTTATCTTTCTTTACCACTTGCCCATGAGGGAGCCAGTACATTAAGTTCACAGCAGGGAGGACAATATTCTCTTCTCAGTATGTTTTATGTTTTCTTTCTAAATAAAAGTTTTATAGGTTATCCAATATCAAAAGCGCTCAAAGATTCTACTCTGTTTTGTGACAGTCAGTTGTAAAATTCAAGCTCATAAAAGATTAAGTAAGAATTGGTTTCTTTATTTGTTTTTGTTATTGTTGATGTTCACTGAACGTCAGAAGGGTTTTTGCACTCCTAGAAAGTCCTGCCAGTTTAGGAAATGGCAGCTGGATAAATACATGTGGAGTGGTTTTGAAGGACTCATCAAGCTTAAACTGCCTTTGCCAGGCATGTTGGGTTCCACTGTAGACCCCTGGGGAAGGACGTTGCCATCTGCAGAATACACATGTAGCTTGAGACTAAGAAACATACAATATGTGGGGTGAAAAGATGCACCATTCTTGGGGGTCTGCTTCCTGAGGGGATGCGGCTCCACCAGCAGCCAGGAGATCTCTTTTCTCCAAATCTCCATGCCAGCAGCTGATGGGAGAGCTGGGTATGTACAAGCTGGTGGAGAAGCTGGCAGGACCATGTTGGGCAGCAAGGGGCAGATGCCTGTGGTGGTGCTCAACACATCGTCCCTCTGCGCACAAAGCTCTGCACAGGCTGTACGTCCCCAGAGGCTGCACAAGGGAGTGGGGTAGGACATGCTTGGCAAGAGAGTAGCTGTCTTCTCCCTTGTTCCTCTTCCCAGCCCTCTGCTTTTCTGGTCCAGTTGCTGGAAGACTGTGCTGGCCACCAGCTCTCTTGTAGAACCACAGAATCATTTAGGTTGGAAAAGACCCATAAGATCATCGAGTCCAACCGTCAACCTAACACTGCCAAGTCCACCACTAAACCATGTCCATAATCACCATATCTACACATCTTTTAAACACCTCCAGGGATGGTGACTCAACCACTTTCCCGGGCAGCCTGTTCCAGTGCTTGATAACTCTTTCAGTGGATAATTTTTTCCCAATATCCAATCTAAAGCTCCCCTGGCACAATTTGAGGCTGTTTCTTCTCACCCTATCGCTTGCTGCTTGGGAAGAGACTGATACCCACAATTTCTATGTTTTAGTCTATTGAACACTTCATGAGAGCTGCTCGCTCCATCAGCTGGCCTGCCCTCTTGTTGTTGTAGTATAGCAGTATCTTCCTGAATTGTGGTGGAGATCTGGAGTCGGGGTGGGAAGTGGGGAGAACAACTCATCACATTCCAGTGAAGGTCTTACTGCCTCAAACTTGCGGTTCCAGAAGGGCCAGGTTGGCTTCAGAGCAACAAAACCCGAAGGTTAGGTTAAAGATCTGAATCTTTAGCTCACCAAAATCCTTACCTGATACAGGAGTCCAAGGCCTGCAGTCTTCAGGTTGATCTTGTGTCCACTAGAGAAAAGATCTCAGGCTGTGCCCTAAGACCTCCGCACACCCCACTTCAGCAGCTCCTGCTCGCTCTGCTCCTGCTGGAAAGGGGAACAGGCTGGCAGCCAGAACAAGGCTTTCAGGCTGGCTTTGGCAAAAAGGCCAGAACAGGCTGGGGCCCGGGCCAAGAGTGTTCCAAGAGGTACCTCTGCACTGTTTGGGCAGTGGGGAAACATCGGTCATGATGATTGTTATCTCCAGCACCACTACCCAGCTTGTGGGACATGCGGGCCTTGGCTGTCTGGGTAGCACCCCTTACTGAAGCACCCAGCCTCGGGCTCCTCCAGCACGGGGGAGGCTGGTGGTGCGCCAGCCACCGGCGCCTGCCATCCTGGAGTTCCCCGTGGTGCCCAACGCGTGGCTGCGTGCCGAGGGGCAGAGCCAGGGGCCTTCCCTGGGTTCCGTGCTGCACTGGTGCTGTGTGCTCTGCAGAGCTGGCTCACACACCTCTGTGCATCTGCCAGCTGCATTCTCACAAGGAACCCACTCCCAGCGAGCTGCAGACCCTGAAACCCTGCTCCATGTCTGCAGCTCATCTGCCTACATGCCCTGATCAATAGACACCATCCTTTCCCCAAGCAAGTTGATACAGAGCCTCCTCGCTCACCAAACCCAGCACCCGTGCCACCAGGCACGCTCCTGCCTGGCATGGTGTTTACACAAGGACTTTCTCACGCTGTCTACTTCCAAATGCAATGTGTGGAAAGCAAACATATCTGCACGCCCCCATGCTCCCCAGAATCAGTGTGTCTCTGCAATGGAGATGCACCATGAAGGTTGTAATGAAGATGCAGCCATGGCCGTGGTGCAGAAGAGCAGTGCTTCATCTGTAGTGATGTCTTCTCTGGGCCAGTGGCCAAACAGTACAGAGGAAGTCATTAAATTTACATTGTGCACGTTTTGCTCTTCAGCTGTGGAGTTCATGTCCTCCTAGCCCAGCTAGGGAACAGTTTATGGAGTATGAGAAAAGATATTCCTTTTAATTGTCTTTTAATAATTGCAAGCGTTTCATCTCTATCTAAGATATTTGACTAAGCCCCTCAGGCTCTGAGTTTCATGAGGCAACAGGTTCTATCAGGAAGGATGCACAGTCCATGCTCCATGGGAGAGCTTCATGGGGGAGCTCATGATTTTACTCCTTGTTCTGTTCCTTCTGTTTTAGGCAGCCTGCATGGACTGCAGCAGTTGCAGTGTCACAGACATAGAGCAGAGTACAGAAGGGAATTGAACTCCGACTCTCTTCTCATTTTTCCTGCCTTCTCACACATTAGATATGTGGATCAGCTGGACATAAAAACCTCGCTGAAGGGAAGAGACAACAGATAACTGGCAATGAGATGAAATACAACATGAATTTGCTCAAAGTAGATCATGCCAAATTAATATGGTGCCTTTCTTTTGTAAGATAACTGACCTTTTCAGACAAGGTAAATGCAGTTAATCTGCACTAAGAGGTCAAAATAACACCAGGAAATTATTTCTTATACTGGAGAAACACAAATTTTAAGATAAAGCACTGACAGACAGGGAGATCATGATGGGTTATGATGGAACAAGAACAAACATGCCAGAAGCAATTACTAGTGGAATTCCTCTAGGACTAGACTTGGAATAGACCTTATTTAATGTTTCATTCTCAGCAGTGGCACCAGAAGACAAAAGGAGACAGTGACATTAACTGATGATACAGTGTTGAGTACTGTCAGTAACGGGGTGCATGAGATGCCACCCACAGAATTCTCGTTGGTTTGAGCAGTGAGCAGTGGAGGGCAGTAATGGAAATGACATGAAACATAACAGTGCAGGGCACAGGGCCTGATTTGAGAACTTCTAACAAGAAGCTCTGCCATCAGCTACTAATAGATAGATGCTCCTCAGCTGGAAATAGAGTCAGGGTTGGGGGCAAGATCTATGCGTATATTAGTTCAAGGCAGTTCAAACTCAGCTGCAGCCAAGACTTGGGACACTTTGTCCTTCCCTGCACTTCCTGGGTTGTGACAGTAACAACTGTGGCTCGGGCCTTTGCTGACCACATCGTGCCTCCTCTTGCACAAATACACTTGCAAGAGTTGGCTGCCCAAGAGCACTCCTTTTCCCCAGTTTCTGTTGGGTGCTCCTTCTCCCTCTAATAACGAGGCAGAAGCTCTAGCCAGGCACTGCAAGAACATACTGCATTTTCCCATTTCCTTCTCCATTGTGCAGGGATGGAGCAATAGTTCTGGGCTCTAAGCTGCCTACTGTATAGGTGAAGATGTTCAGTTCTTGGGCATCATTTGCTACCAAAACAGCCGTTTACTGTGGGGAGAAGAGGCCTGGCTGACTGGGAGCATCCTGGTGGGGGGATGTGGTGCACAAGCTGCATCGCACTGCGTTAGTCACAATACGACTATGAGCCACTGATGTCTGAGAAGTGCAAGTTTTACTGTGTATTAACGGAAAGACTGACCAGCAGAGCGAGGGCAGGTTTCATGTTTCATGCCCTGGTACAGGGCTCTTTTCAGTGTCATATGGAAAGCTGCATTCACCTGCATTCAGAGGGGATTTGTTGAAGGTGTGGAGAAAGGCATAAAAATGAGCAGAGGGTGGAAAAGCCTATAAGAGGAGACTTAAGTGTCAGGCTTGTTTCAGCCAGCAGGATGAGGGGAAGGGGGATGTGACTGCTGCCCATCAAAGGGTTTGAGCATTTCACAGGCTGGACAGAAATGAGGCAAGACCGAAGGTAAAGGACAAAGCTGACCACGGAAAAATCAAAGACAGCAGATGAGCAGGTGTACAGCCCCATAGGACTGCTTTCTAACAGGAGTATGGGGTTAGCAACCGAAGATGTTTTAAATGGAGCTTGATTTGTTTATGAGGGTTTGTAGATAAGTGACACCAGGGCTCAGGACAGAGGTACCTTCCTGCCATATATCCTCTAGTTCTTTGTGAGTTGCTGTTACTTCCAATTGGGTATGTTTGGAAGATGCGATGTTTCAAGCAACCAGTCAAAGCTCACGGCTGTCCTTGAGTAAATTTGAGGAATATCCTCCCTTCCTGAAACACCCAAGTCCCTGGGAGTATCACAACAGCAAGGAGGAAAGGGTGTGTGTCCTGCTTCAGTGTCACTGAAGGAGCCACGTGGCCACTGATTCATAAATCCTGCCCAGTCTTCAGCCAGTGCTGTTTCCTGGGTACGTATACATGCACATACGTGTCCATGTGCAGGGCTGAGAATGGCCCAGTAGACACTGGGATGCTGTACCAGCAGAAAAACTGGCAGTGAAGAAACAGAAAGAAGATCATGCCGTGTATTTTTCCATGCCAATTCTTGCACGTGTTCACACTGGTGCTTCTGAAGTCCCATTTTGGTCAGTGTGTGCATGTATCTTTGTGTGCATTCATATGCATGCACAGGTATTTATAAGTATAGGCATCCAAAATGAGTGCGAGGGTGTTGAGGTTCAAATGTAGATACACTATTTTTACATGTTGACGTTACAGGGCGTTATAGTTTCAAGTTCGTGCTTGAACGAACAAGTTCGTGGACATGAGTACAGTGAAGCCCAGGAGGACATTCACATCCTTCCTTGGAGATGCCCCTTGTGGCACTGGGGCAGCCCATAGTTCCAGTCCACCCCAGAGACAAACCGGTGATCCACAAGAGGAATGGAAATCAGCGTCCAACGACTGGAGGAGGACGAGCTTTTGGGATAGGGGAAATCCTGCATGACCACGTCCTTGCAGGTTTCGGTAAGACCCAGATTTCAAAGGAACCTGTCAAATCCACAGTTCCTGTGACACATGATTATACCAGCAACAAAAAAATGCTCCATTATTTTATTTAAGGAGACTGTTTAAGCTGCAGCCATACTAGTTGAGTTAATTTTATCCGCGTAGCTAGCTACAAAAGGACAACATGTAGCATGCACAAAGTAGAGATCCTTTTTCTCAGAGCTGGCATGAGTTTTCCCAGCGCCTTCCACCCAAATGGGAATATTTTGGTTGCGCTGGCCCAGCTGGCTGTACAGCCGCCAGGAACACGTCTGCAAGCACCCGGTCACAGAGTCACAGATCACAGAATGGTTTGGGTTGGGAAGGACCTTAAAGATCATTTAGTCCAACTCCCTTGCCATGGCGAGGGACACCTTCCACTAGACCAGGTTGCTCAAAGCCCCATCCAGCCTGGCCTTGAATGTCTCCAGGGATGGGGCATCCACAACTTTTCCATGCTGTGCCATAACAAAGGTGAAATGTAACCAAAGACACCTGGTGAGATGAGTTCAGAATTAATAGTTGTGAACTTTCAGATCTGCTGGAGCGATAAAACTTCTACAATTGACAAAATAAATGTAGTGGATTTAAACTGTTTGCTTATGTATATTCAATCCTTGTTCTAAGAGAGATGGGCCTTGTATTGGTCACAAAATCCTTTGGTGACAAAGGTCTGGAGATGCCTGAAATTTCTCCTTAATAATGCTATTTTTGGTTAGTCATCCCTTATCAAATATATGACTTTTAATCTGAAATGTTTTATCCTAGATGCTGGCTTTTGTATGATTTTTTAAAAGAAAATTGTTAAACTGAATTATTGAACAATTTTTCAAAAAACCTAGAGAAAAACGTATGTTTTCTGGCTCTGGGAAAGTACTGGAAACTGCAGGGTCTGGTATTGGTGGGATGGAAAAAGAAGTAAGGGGTGAAGTCATATTTCCATAAGTCACATTAAAAAATTGCTTGCATTTACCAAATTTTGGAAAAACGCAGGTAAATAACTTCCCCCCACACACTTGTCCTGTCTTTCTTGGTTATGCTTGAACTTTTTTTGGCTGAAAATGTAAACCCCAGATAAGTAGAGAAGCAGAGCGAACCTGCCTGAGGCAGCACGGAAGAGTTTCATGCCGAAGAGGCAGGGCTGGCGGGGCTGTCCGGGGGCAGCGAGGAGCAGCCCCTGGTGAGCAGGTGCCTCCAGCACCACTTGTCCTGCCGGTGGGTCTGGGTGGGCGCAGGCAGCAGAGCCCACCTGTGCCCAGAGAACAGCTGTGGGGCCAGCGTTGGGATTAGCCCAGTTCGGGCAAAAGTCAAGAATACGGTTTACGTCGCTTAATTATTTTTCCAAGACTTCACGGAGTCTGTCGGCTGGGAGGGCTACTTCCAGCTAGTGGAAGTTTGTTACACACAGTAAATTTGTGACTCCTTTTTCTGAGATTTTAGCTAAGAAACACAGAAAACTGTCAGGTGAAGAGAGAAAATATATGATGAGAGACACTTTCTTACCTTTGTGAAACCCACCTTGCGGGACAGAGCTGTATAAGGCAGCGGTGTCAAGCTCAGGCCTTTATTATTTCAGTTTGCCAGGGCACAGTTTGATAACTTCAATCCCCAGTTTGTCCTAGCACATATTATAACCCTTCTCCCCAGATGCTCAGCTGAATAAATGCCCATTTATCTCCTTTTTCTGCTGCTGGCGGTCTTCAGGCTGTCTCCACACAACTCCTACGCAGACTGCAGAGAATATTTACGAGCAGTCTCCCTCACACATGTCTTAGTGCATGCACACCACTTGCTTTGTTTTGTGTAGGAGGTTTCTATTTTTGTGCTAGAGACTCCCAATAAACTTTGCTCTAGTTCACATTGGTTTTATGTGTTGTGGGCAGAACTGAAACACAACAGGGATGCAACAGTGCAAACTGGCTTCAGACTTTCAATTCTAAAGGACTAAAAGGAAATGTCTGCTTTCTCTCCTAATTTTTCCGCAGGGGCTTCAAGTAGCACAGTAATTGGACAGCTGTTGGATCAGAACATGAACCGAGGCCATACACCTGCGAGCTGACTGTGGTAACGACTTTGCCATACATATAATTTCTTCACACCCTATCGAGCAAGTGGGGAGTTTCAACTACTCAGCCTGAGAGCATGTTTGCTAGGAAGGGTGTTTCAGCACGTAAGACATTGAACTTCTATTCGAGAGACCTCTTTTTTTTTTTTTTCCTTTTTCTTCTGAACCATCGATGTCCAGAAAACCTTAGGCATTACACATTACACAACTCTCTCGGTTTCACATTTCTAAAATTCCCCATCTCACTGTGTCACTGGGACATATTTGGATACTACAGTGATGGTGCCCACAGTGGTTCCAGAAAGCTGTGAGGGTCCCAAGACAAAGTTTCACAACATGATGTCCCCTGCTAGTGCTTGATGTGATGGGCAGGAGCACCTGGAGCGTGTCCTGGTTGTGTTTGCAGGCTGTGATTTCTTGGATTTATAGCTCCATCCAAATGGGCTTAGGTGACAGATTAGGCCACACTCCTATGTCTACACATGCTTTGACAAGAGCTCCTAGTGATTAGGTGGAAAATTGTCTTTCCATGTCCAGTGGAGTCTGGGCCTCTTCCCAGAAGCAGCAGTTCCTGCATCTGTTGCTGGCAGCTGATGCTCCTCCCACGGGAGCTGTGTGCCGACTCACACATTTCACATGGGTCACCAAGCCAGTGTCAAATGTGATTTATGGTCACTGCTCAGCCAGCCTGGACTCCTTGAGTGGATCAGTGACCTTGAGTTAGCGAATTTTGGACTCTCTTGCCAATTCCTTGAACTGTCCTCCAGATAAAGTTTATTGTGACTATCTGCCTTACCCAATCCAAAGGCAGAAAAAGGTGTTTAGCTAACTCACTGCAAGATATTCGGTATGTTTTTTTCAATACTTGACTGAAGTAAAATGTGACCTTAAAAGCATCAGTAAATACTGCAGCTTTCATGTAAACACATCAGATATACATCTGCTATTTCTTTGTTCTTTACTGATAATAGAAAAGTTGTAGAAGGAAGACGTGCATACCTTCCACTGTGCGGGCTCCTTCCCATCCGTTCAGCAGTGGCCTTTTCCTACCACAAAGTCTTTCAGGGAGCTTCCTGTGAAGGAAGGAGACAGGGTGAAAGGGTCTGGAGAAGCTGAGTGCTGCTCTTGGTTTTGCCAGGAATCTCTCCTCTTTATACAGTCCTTGGGACCAGGTCGTACCCCATACTATGTGCTTCCAGGGTGCAGAGGACTGTGGCAGTGTTTACAGGTAGGACTGCCCTAAGAACAGTCATTGCCATCCAGGGATGCTAAGGTGTGCCTCCTCCACAAAGATTTTGGGTTCAGTCACCCAAACTAAGCAAGGTACTGGCTGCTTAGCACTGTGATGCTCTTCAAGGTGAAGTCATTTTGGGCACAGAACATGAGTAGAGAGGCTGAAAATCCTTTCTTGTTTTCCTTACGCATGATCTCTTCTCTCTGGCGACCAACGATGTAACCCAAGGGAATGGCAGGAAGATGTGCCAGAAGAGGTTTAGGGTGGTCATTAGGAAAAGGTTCTTCACCCAGAGGGTGGTGGACACTGGAACAGGCTCCCCAGGGAGGTGTCACGGCCCCAAGCCTGACAGCGTTCAAGAAGAGAGTGGACAACACCCTCAGACACATGGTGTGAACTGTGGGGCTGTCACATGCAGGGACAGGAGTTGGACTCGATGATCCTTGTGGGTCCCTTCCAACTCAGGACATTGTATGATTCTATGATGTTGCATGGATCCCAGTGACTCTTGCACATCCCGCCTGTTCTGAACTAGTCCTGTGCCTCCTCATAGCCCTGCCTTCGGATTTTGCAGGATGGGGAACATGTAGCTCTAATCTTCTACAGCAGGTTCCCAAAGAAAGCATGTCTGGGAACAGCAATCCACCGCTGAAGAAGTGCTGTGTAATCATACAGTCATAATACAGCCTAGGCAAAAGGAAACGTACTAACTAGTTACCTTCCTTGGTAAAATAAGCCCTATCATAAAAAAATGAAAAACTCCATTTATTATACCTGAAAACTCTGAGAGCTCATCTAGGGAAAAGGCCAAAGGCCACCAGGTCCAACACCATGCACTCATAGAAGCTACAATAGGTGTAAAATTTGATACTATGTTCTCATCTCAAGGTAGACATTGCACTCTGAAGGAAGCTGGATAAACATGATGCTCTGCAGGATAATCCCAAATGTGATAGTGGAACGGTAGCCAAAGGCTCTGCATCCCAGGGAAACAGTGGGGTAGGAGGCACAAGGATCAGGCAAAGGATCCCAAGTTCTTCATGCATCTCTTAGTTTTTACCTTGGAACTAAATCCTAGGTCAAATATGGCTTCAGCTGTTGATAAATCAGAGTCTCTAACACCACCAAAGCTCACATTTTTGGGCAGACCGCAGGCTGAGATGGACAGTTAGCAGCCTTCACTAAACCCCTGTAGGGTTTGTCCTCAGGGTGCCACATGGGTGCATAACCACAGCAATCCTGATCCTCAGCAGCTTGAGACTGAGTCTTCAGTTCATGACCTAGCAGCCAATGCAGAGCTGTGGAGCGGCGTAACAAAAACACCAGCTGTGGAGAGCGCACCCATGAATGTGAAACTCAAACAACCTCTTGACCCACAATCCACCTATGGTTCAATCCACTCCGCTCCATCAGATAGAAACCGCTTGCAGCTATGCAAATAGTCCATCCTACCTGTCTTGTTGGCCTTCCCTCTGCCTGACCTAATTAGTGTGATGAGTAAATAAATGAATGAGGTCAAATACAGGGCTAGATTTTCCTTGAAATGGCTCTAGATATGGCCAGGCTGCTCAGTACTGTGGTATCCAAAGAGCCTGCTCTGCGAGCAGTAGCTGCGACATCTGTCCGTCCAGAGGCCAGATGAACCGGAGTGGGGTGGCAGAGTTATCAGCCCCTGAAACTTTGGGCTGAGGGTTAAAATAAATAAAGTACCGCCTGTATCCACCAATCTGTATATCAACCAGCACTTCCCCGGTTTGAGCTCTGGACTTGTGCTCACACATTCCTTTGCTTCAGATGCATTTCCAGGGCAAATTACAACAGTATCTGACACACCGTAGGGGCTTTTTTAACAGGGCATCAGGTGCCAGGTGGTTTTTTTTAAGTGTGAAGACAGTCTGCTAGGGAAGCAGGCAAGCCCAGTCAAGTTCTCACATACTCGCTCCATGATAGGAAGCCAAACTGTGAAGTTTTCCAAGTATTTTAATGAGCGTGTTTCAGACCTTTTTATTAACTTTTAATGCCGCCTTCTTTCGGCAATTCCAACTGCTGTGCTGCAGGAAAGGCCAAGCCACCCTCCAGTGCTGTTCCAGATAAACAGGCCTTAACCACAAATTAACACGTATATCTCATACTGCTTCTGAAGTTGAAGGCTCCATGATCTGAGAGTTGCAGTTTGTAGTTTCAGGTTGTGGTTTTGCTCTGTGAAGCCCCAGCTGGCTGAAGATCTAGCAGAAAGGGCTCCTTCTGCGATGCCTGGGCACCGTCAGCAGCTCAGAGAGAAATGCAGCACCATTCGTCGGGCTTGCTTCTAGGGATTTTGGGAGCAGACTCCACTCTTTTGGGATGGAGCTGGGCAGCAGGATGGGGAGGGAAAGGGGCTCATCAGAGGAGCAGCTTGGAGGATGGGAGAGAGGCTCCGAGGGTCTGATCTGCTCCGAGCCCTCTGCTCCTGCCATTGTTGTAGCCCCAGTGGAGAGCGATGCTGGAGGTGCTGCACCCCCGGGGCTCTGCTCCACGTCTCAGCAAATCTCCTTTCTTTACTCTTCCAGTTTGCTTCTGGATTAAGAAGTGGGAGAAGGATCCAGCAGTCCTGAAGGTGGAAGGTGTCTATAAAGAGCTGCCTTGCTTCTTTCAGAAATTTGTTTCCACATCCCCTTTGGGTGTGAACTTCAAAACTGGGATCAGCATTTGTATTTCTCTATAAAAGTTCCTGTCCCGATCCAGGCCTTTGATCACTCCGTTTTTACCTAGAAAGTAGTGAGGATTTAACATCTACCTCCCCAGAATGCCCTTAAGCCAGACCTCTAGACATTATTAGACAAGTTCTTCTAGACAAGTTCTTCCAACAGAGACAGGCCAGGCTGGAACTACACATATCCTGTTAAGTCTTTTGTTATTTTGCCAAATCTAGGAGATTTCCAGTTATGAATAAACTGGACACATATGAATGCAGTTGAAAGACTTTGTTGTCACCTCTTGGATCGACCCTCATCTCCTCTGTCTGGCTTTCCCCAGCAGGATGGCATGTGACTCTTGGCTTTAGCTGAGAAACCTAACTGCAGTGAAGGAAAAAGCCATGCAAAGAAGCATCTTTCTCAGTTACATAGTGTATAGAGAATAATTCTGTATTTACACAGAAAAGTGTGCCCATTCGTTCATATGCTGTGGTAGAGATAAAGTAACGCAAACCTCACAGGTGTAATTACTGGTATAAAGTTGTGCATATTCTGCTACAATCTTTTTCCATGCTGGAGGATAAATAAATCAAACTGGTATAAGACATCCTTTTTCTGTGATCACTTTATCTGCCTAAGGCTTACACTACTTCAGTAAAGAAAATTACCAGCTTATCTGAGATGGTTGCACAGACCTCAAGTCTGTGAGCAGGATTTAGGAACAGCTTTTTATGCTGGTCTGGTTCACATACAGCTGGGGCCAACAAAATGCTCCTGTGGATTCTCACAGTAAAACTACAGCTTTTGACAGGACCCTTCTCCAGGCGGTACAGGCTCTTCGTGGGGAGCACCCGCACCTGACGAGGGCACCTAAAATAGCTCTTGCCCCATGATGCACCCTGCTCTGGAGAGCTGCTTGGCCGCAGCGCAGTGCCGGCTGCTTCTCCCGTGGCCCTACAGTGAAGGCTGGCTTATGGCCAGGAACTGAGCACCTTTCAGAAACCTGCTCCTCCGTGCTGACTCAGAGATGCTGGACTTGCTGTGGGTTTGGACCAGTGTAGCGGAAAGACAGCAGAGACCCACTGCAGCTTCATCTTCTCACAGCTACGCCTGGGAAAGTGTTCTCTTGGTATTCTGCATGTGGCAAACACCAAACAAAATGGATGTTCTTGATGTTTCCTCTTTGCTTTCTGCTAGTCTATGATGGAAGTGGCACAAAAATTAGGAGGTACCTCAATATGTGTGTGTGGCAAATAGGAGAAGTTCCTGGAGACTGGAGGAAAGCCAGTGTCACTTGTGTCTTCAAGAAGAGCAAGAAGGAGGACCCAGGCAGTCCAATGGCTTTCAGTGTATGTGTTCCTGACTTTACAGCCACAGCTCAGTGCTGGTCCCCACTGGTGCTGATTCACCAGCTGGACGTTTTTAAGGCTCAGACGTATTGCTGCTGTCACCTTTTCTGCCTGGTATTTCAAAACACTTTTCAGTTACATTTGAGTTTTAGCTTCTAGGTCATTATGTATTTTAAAAACAGGTAAGCTCTTCCCTAGCACTGATCTCTGTGCACCTGCTGAGGGTGAAATCCCGTGCAGCTCCTGCAGCCACCCTGGGGCTCCTGAGCCAGCAGCGCCCGGGGCTCAGCCCCTGCTGCAGCTCCTCAGCCCCTGCTGCGGCTCCTCAGCCCCTGCTGCGGCTCCTCCCTTGTGTTCCTGCAGCTCTGGTGCCCACAGATTGACCGGGCTCGTGTCCCGGTTGCCCGGCGGCCAATATGCTCAGCGCTGGCACGTGGTTTTGTAGCTGCCCTCCCAGCCTGGGCACATGCTTGCCAAGGAGAAAGGTGACTTTGGGCAACGCCATTGCCGCATGTCCCTCTAAGGGGCAAAACGCTGGCTCCTCCCAGCCTTTTAAACGCAAACACAGATGTGGGACCTGCTGATGCCTCCTCTTCGTAGTCCTTTTCTCATCTGTCCTTGCAATGGCTTTCATGTCAGGTTTTATAAGTTAATATTTAAAGCAGGGGGCTGCCTGAGCAAAGCGCAGGGTGCCTGGGCAGCCACCGGCACAGCTGCTCTCTGGTGCAGCGGGACACATGGGCGAGGTGACCGCGCTTGCTGTTTTATAAGATGCCGCTGCCTAACGAGATGGATGGAATGAATTACAACATTGGTATATCACAGATGAGTGATTTAGGGTCCTGCCTGGTGCAGAGCAATGTTTAGTTCACTTCAAGAAAAGTGCGACTTAACAGAGTTTGATGGCAAAGTTCACTCTATTACTTACTGCAGGGAGGAAATATGTTAAGCAGAATCGGGTGAGAGTTGCTTTAGAGTAATTTCTGTGGGGACAGGAGATGCAAAAGGATAGAGGGAGGTCCTCCTGTTGAGTCACAAGGTTCAGAATGGACCCCCTTGCTTTCTAAACACCTTTTCAGAGAGGGGCCTAGATGCAGCTAGATTCAAACTTAGCCCCAGACTTGGTCAATGGTTTAAATCTAAGAGACGAAGATAAAGGAAAACAGGTAAGGGATTATATATATTTATGGCCAAAGGGTTATATGTGCACACTTGAGTCTTTACACCACTTGGCTGGGATTTCAAAGCTTCATCATTCTCATCTCAACCTGCTTACCTCCCCTCTAGATTTCTTCTGCCAGTTACCTACTTTTAAAATGTTAGCACAGAGAGAAGTTACAAACCACTATAGCAACACTTGAGAATAGAAGCTGCAGCACTTCGTTTTAAAGGAATTAAAACTCAATAGAAAAAAACACTAAGCAGAGCATAGAAGACAAACCAGTAGAAAGTGGAGATTAACTTTGTGCCACTTCCTGCAAATTGATCCTGGTGGGAGAGCTTAGATAGAAATGCCATAATAATATCACCTAGTTTAATATCTTACAAATATTAAAACTCTTTAAAAAATATTATATTCTAGGTTTTCACGTCTATGTTACCTTTGTCTTCATCTTTGTATACTTCTATGATCAGAATTTTCTAGCTTTATTTTTATTCATCAATAGACCACAGCTACTTTAATTAAAGCATTGCAAGCACATTGCTTCAGCATTGTTTGCAATGCTGCAGTTGTATGACTCTTGCTGTCTTATTTGCATCATCCCTGCTATCATCCAGCAAAGACCATGAAGGTTTGTTTCTACATGTCGCTCAATCCAACAGGGAGTGCCAGCTTAGCATTTCTCTGGGCTGTCCTCCGGTGCTCCAGCCCCCAGCACAGACGTGCCCCACAGAGATCAGTGAAATTATTCTCGTAACCACTTGTTTAAAAAAAAACAAAACAACAAAACCCAAACAACAAGCCAGTATTGCTACAGCTTTAGAAACAGAGGCACAAAAAGCACATGTAGGTTGGGCAGTGTCAGGACGGGTCCCAGGCACAGACACACAAGTGTTGGTGCAGCCTCAGCTCTGGCCAAAAGCACCTCCCTGGCAGAGCCCAGGGGTGGCCTGAGCAGGGACCGTGCGGCATGGGTGCCCCCTCCATGGACCCAAATCATTTCTCCCATTTGAATGATGTTGTACTTTGTGCTGTCACCTGAGCAGTCTTTGAAGAACCATGTCCAAGTTGGGTTTTTTAAGGGCAAAAGGAAAAGCCAGCTCCGTCTCTCTTGGGTGACATCTCACCAGCCTGGCCAAGGGTCAGTGTCTCAAACATCCGCCACTGGCCAGAATCATGGGCTGTCATTGCTGTGCATCCAGGTCTCGAAGAGAAATGGCTTGTGTGGTCACGTGTGAGTGTGTGTGTGTGGGCACGTGTGTCTGGTTGTTTATCTGCCTGTTACCCCTGCTAAGCTGTGAAGCCACTGGCTGACTCAAAAAATATAATTAACTCTCCATCAGTTTCACAAAAATAAGGGAGCAAAGGGAAAAAAGAGACACAAAAATTCCCAAATTGTGGAAAAAACGGTCACAGGAACTTGCAATTTATCACTCACCAGAGAGTATACATGGGATAGTTGTTTTCAAAATGTTCCTGCTGCAAACAGCGAGCCTCCAGTTGGCACTTACTGATTCCTGGAAGCCAGATCCGTCATTAACAACACAAAACCCCGAAGGAGATCAGGTCAGTTTTGTAGCTGGGGACTGCCTTTAAACGGCCGAGGGGCGGACTGGGTTTTGGTGGATTTCCAGGGGCATGGGGAGGGCCACGTCTCATGCCAAGCTGCAGCAGCAACTGGAGGACATCTCAAAGGAATGATGCTAAAACCGTGTGCTCTCCCCAGAACGAGCACTCCAGCCCCCGTCCCGAGCCTCCTCTTGGAATGTG
Source organism: Pampusana beccarii (assembly GCA_013399365.1). Classification (NCBI taxonomy): domain Eukaryota; kingdom Metazoa; phylum Chordata; class Aves; order Columbiformes; family Columbidae; genus Pampusana; species Pampusana beccarii. Next base: position 2,280,433 of record VWYH01010051.1, read on the forward strand.
CTAACGCTTTCCACCAGTTCTGGCTATGTCTCGGATAATACTAGAGACAGACACACAGAGGACACTTCGGGTTAAAATGGCCGAAGTTTGGCACCAGTTAGCGGCAGCAGCAGAGAGCAGCGGGTGACACGGGGGTATCAGATGAGCTGAACACCAGCTGGTGCTGCCCTGGGCTCCGGGAGCGGCGGTGTGCAGTGAGCTTGGCGCTGGGAAGGGGCAGACCTGTGCGCGCACTGTATCCGTGCTGGACGCACAAACAGGCGTTGGGTGGGAAGCTGGGGACACCTCTGTAACTACCAGTAAATAAAATAGGCCTGGATCTGCTTTCTGGCTTGGGGACAGGTGGTTCAGCACAGCTCCTGTCCATACGGTGAGGTTCCCTCCTGTTGCCAGAAAAGGGTGGCCTCATTGATCTGCTGTCCCCTGCCCATGTCTGGGCCGTCAGGAAGAGCGCTACTTGGCCCAGGACAGATTGTACCAGGGACTGCGCAGTATGAAATCGTATTGAAACTACATAGCTAGCGGCTTAGTCCTTGCCCTGGCTCTCTTCAGCTTGCCAGCAGCCATGCCGTGCCTCCTCCACATCACACACCCCAGCTGTGCCTGTCTGTCCCCCCCAAGGTCTTGTGCCAAAATTAAGCCCTTTGGTGCAAAAGATGGTGAGGAAAAACAGGGAGAGCAAGTGGTGCCAGAGGCGAGCAGGAGAGAAAAAGAGAGAGAGGGAGAGGGCTGCAGTGGTGCCTGCCTCTCTGCATGGCTGCGGGGTCGGCTGCTCCACCAGGGACATGGTGGCCCAAATGCCACTGTCACCGCCTGCGGGGGAGCTGGGGCAGGGGAGAGGTCCCCTGGGGGTGGTAGGGAGCGAGCACCATGCTGCAGCATGCGAAATCCTGCTCTGCATAACGAGGCCTGAGGAAAATTGGCAAGCGGAATGGGGCAGCAGTTAAAATGCGTGTGAGCTGAGGAGGAAGGGGGCTTAAGCAATTATTTGGGGCATGAGGCAATGCAAAAATATTCCAGAGAAGCCCTGACACACTATGTGCTGCTGAGGTGCTTCCTAGGAAAGCACTCGCCGTGGCTCTGAGCAAGCGCTGCCTGCTGTGTTGTGCAGGGCAAGGCGGCCGGCGTGACCCAGAGAGCGCAGGCAGCAGCTGCCTGCTACCAGCTGTCACCGGAGGTGGCCCTGCCACCCGTGACGTTACGGGGACCCGCAGAGGTCTCACGCTTGCTCACTAGAAGCGGTTGCAGTAGTGGGATGTGAGATCTCACCTTGCTTCCTGGTGCCAAAAATATGTCTGAAGACTTAAAATCCTGGCAGGCTTTGTACATCTCTGAATGCAAATACCAGTGATGGATTTGACCCAAACATGCCACGGTCCCGTGGCCGATCAGGCCATGCTCGCAGGAGGGATGGGGACACACCCCGCAGCAGGTGGGTGGCTGATATGCATCCAGTTCATGTAACACGCTGCAGCCAAATCATCCTCCTCACCTCCATCAGAGTCCAGAGGTGAAAAAAGTAACATTTTTATTGTTGGGAGGCCTGTGTTACTTGGCAGCAACTGCAAGCTCCCTGTCCCCTTGCCAAGAGGAGCTTTGCAAACAAGCACCAGCCCTCCCAGGATACCGCTAACAACTAACGCATTATTTGAAAATCAGACATGGATGTGGAAGAGGCTGGTGGGTGAAGGAGCCTCCAGTGCCTGGAGCAAAGGCCAGAACTATGTTAGTGCATTTCAGACCTAATTAAACCCAGAAACTCAGCATGCTCTGGACCATCAGGACCAGACAGGTGTGTGTGAAAGCAAGGAAAAAGGTATATTTGAAAGTCATGTCAGGACTGAAAAATAGATAAATGCCAGTGACATTTCTGACTAGCCTTGTACAGAAGCACTAGAGAAAGCAGTGACACTTGAGGCATGCACCTAAAATATAGGCAAAAGCTAAGTGACAGAGCTCACACTGGGAACGAGGGGAAATGAGGCTCCTAGAGCAAAGGCAGAGGCAGATCTGGGCAAACCAGCTGGAAAAAACATCTAGTTGTTCTAGATGGTTATTCACATGAGCATCATTCATGAGCTCACACATTCAGCGTGACTGAAGAAAACTGCAGCTGAAAAGGAGGCATGTGTACACAGTCCTCTTTAACCAGAGGCAGCTACTTGACGTATCATATCTGGTAACTGGCCACAGAATGGAGACCGCAGGTTTAGACATGTAACTGCTCACCCCTCAGCTGCTGGGAAAGAGTGACCTGAGAGATAAAATCTATGAGGGAAGATGCAGAGTCAGACTCTGATTTGAATTTATGACTAGATGGCACTGGCACAGCAAGAGCTGCCACCTGTGATGCTGCTGTTCAAAAGAAAACTGACAACAAGTCTGCTCAGCTTGCTGCAGGCTGAAGTTGCAGCCACTGGGGGTTTTCAGATTTGCAGAGGTGGACCCTCTGAGTCTTCTCTCTTGACTGCAAGAAGTGGTCTCCCCATTAGTGTGTTGGTGAGTGAGTCCCACTTCAACACTAAATGCTCCCTGTGGCACCTCTAGGAAAGATCATCTGGGCTGGGAGTTGCTGATGGGTAGAAGCCCTTCAAGGGTGAGGATGATACAGGTAGAGCTATCCATAAAGAGAGAAGTTGCAGGAAAGAGCCAAGAAGTGCATTTTATAACGTCCCATTAGGGTTTTTTTATGACTTGCATTGCCCCATGGGAGATAAGGACCCAGCTACGGGCTGCATCCAGTTGCCTCTGGCTCCAGCTGAGCGGGAGAGAGGGTGGCTGGAGTGTCACATCCTTGTCACTCCCACCTCATGGGGGTCGGGAGCTGGAGAGAGCAGCCGCCATACTGGGTGCTGCTGGTAGCTCGGGTGCAGGCTCTTTCCATGACTGTGGGAGAAGCCTGCGATAAGTGCATTTTCACAGTTGACAGCAACTCAAATCAAATTTCACCACCCTTTTACCTTGAGCGATTTAGTCATCCTGAAGCATTGTGCTAACGCAACCTGCTGCCAGCAGCCAGATGCTCCTCCCCTTCTCAGTGGGGAGAAACGCATTCCAGACATTGGTCTCTACCCTTATGTTCCCCTAAAAATCATCATTTCTCCACTGTTGGCTAAATCTGTTCAAAGATGCCATTTTTATGACCCTGAACATAGCACTACAGCAGCAAAGGGATGGGAGAGAATGAGTTTGGACCAAAGGGCTCCAGCAGGGACTCCAGGAGAGCAAGATGGGGCCGGGGACCAGCCCCAGGCAGGGCTGAAATCACAGAATCACAGAATGTTAGGGATTGGAAGGGACCTCAAAAGATCATCCAGTCCAATCCCCCTGCCGAAGCAGGACACCTAGATGAGGTTACACAGGAAGGTGTCCAGGCGAGTTTTGAATATCTCCAGAGAAGGAGACTCCACAACCCCCCTGGGCAGCCTGTTCCAGTGTTCCGTCACCCTCACTGAGAAGAAGTTTCTTCTCAAATTTAAGTGGAACCTCCTGTGTTCCAGCTTGAACCCATTACCCCTTGTCCTATCGTTGTTTGCCACCGAGAAGAGCCTGGCTCCATCCTCATGACACTCCCCCTTTATGTATTTATAAACACTATGCCAGCCTGGCTGGTCAGCAGAGGTCATGGCAGCTCTGCCCCTTCTTCCGGCAGCTCTGCTGGGACACGGGGTGCGGAGCCGCCGCACTGGCAGCAGGAGACTGGCCTGTCTGCAGCTCAAGGAGCTTGCACCTGATGTAAGAGCTCCCTGGGGCGGCACCGGTTGTGCAATGACTCCAGAGAGCCCTCTGTGACCACAGATATGTTGGAGCAACTACAGAAGTTTGATTTACACCGCCTGTGGATCTGACTCAACTTATTTAACAAGCTCTAAAATACTTGGTTGCTGCACAGCCGCTAATAAGAGTGACTGGTATCTGTGTCTTTCACAAGGTGAGCTTAAACAAGGCTGGCGAGGGATTTTACAGCTTTCAAATTGCTTCTGTGCACTTGTAAATAAGTATCAGGTATAACATTAATTGTTTGGGGCTTTTTTTGTTTTTACACCATCATAAAGTTTTAAGTTACTGCACAGCACTCCTTTCTTCCAGGTTATCTCACCATTCTGGCTATGTGCCTGGGGAAAGAGAAAAAAGTCTTGAAAATATTTAGTTCCAGATTATTTATAAAACCTGTCTGAGAAGATGTGACATTTCACTAAGGATGTTTGAACCGCTAGAACATGAAGTAAAATCTAATGGGCATGCTCTCACACTGTAATAAAAATATTCCTTAGAAATAAAAGAAAAATCCAGTCTGTGAATTTGGGAAAAAAAACAAATACTGTGGAAGTGACCTCCCTTAGCTTATTTCAGTTCTTAGCAGGACATTTGTCAGGAATGTGAAGGTGAACTTCCTTTTGACTCCGTGCTTCATCCAGCCTTTCACAGAGAGCATTAACAAAGACCACAAGGGTTTTCACAAGATATTAGGGATAAACGGAATTGAAATGTTTTCTAGTTCCTAGGTCCTAAGGCTGGATTTATAGAGCAGCACCTGAGAAAGGGGAGGAGTGGACTGTGGAGATGTTCGTCAGCATTGCTCTGCCATTGGCTTTGGAGTGGAAATCGAACCTGATAATCCTGTATTGCACGTTTTGTGGGTGTCTGGTGACATCAGAGGCTCCTGCTTTATTTCCCAGTAACTCTCAGCATGTAACTGTCCTTTGCAACCCTTCCCTTGGCATAGACATCGAGGCTTTGTGAGTAACAGAGAATGAGGCTTACCAGGGCTTGGAGAACAAGGTTCTTTAAAGAGACACACTTGGTTTTTCCTCCTCAAAGCATTTGCCATCTCCTGCATGGGCTAATCTGTGCAAAACCACTTGTCCTCAGAAGTCAGACGGCCTGGTAAGTGTTCTCCTTCAAGCGAGTGCAATGAGATGTTCCAAGACCAAATTCAACTACTTCCCAAACCCAAAGTGCTTCACAGGACCACAAATACCACTCCCACCTGTGAAGGCTGCCCACAGAGACAAGCATCCCCCACTGCAGTTTTAGAGATAATTACACACACAGAGGGAGATTTTATTTAAATGTCTGCCATGACTCCATTTAGCCATTGAAGGAAACAGGCTGGGACATGCCAGCTGTCTGCTCAGGCTTCATAGAAGGCTTTTATCCTGCGCTGCTCAAATAAGAACAACTATGAGATCACTGGTTGCTAAATGCTTGATGTGATTTCCCAAGGTTTGCCTCTATCGTAAGTATTCTGCTAATTTGGCTAGTGTTGACAGAAGGCCCGAATATTACCCAAAGCACTTGGTGATTATTTTTTTCTGCTGGCTCCAACAGAAAAGTGCTAAGAATTTCATCCCCCCTTCCAAACAGAAACACTGCTGTGCTACTAATGGTTCACAAAAACATCCACCTGAATGTTCCAAGAGCCTTCCTGCAGGCCAGGCTGCTCTATTGTTTCTCTCCCAGGATTAATAATAGAATGGGGTGAGATGGGGTGGACCCCCAGCCAGATTCTGGACACGGTCATGACGCGCTCTTGCTGTCAGCCCAAGCTTAATTGTGCTTGGTTTCCTCACCAGTCACAACTTCAGTAGCCTAAGAATAGGCCAAACTCACACCCTTAGTTCTTGGGTCAGCTCCACCTTCATGCCTTTTTAGGTTAATATTTTTAGCTTAATCTTTGAAACATAATTTCATGTTGCATTTTAATGTCATAGCCCAAGCGTGAAGTGGTGAGATCTTTTAAAAATGCATACATAATTTATTTTTCCTTTGTGACAAGGACAAAGGGAATATTTTCATTAAAAAATCTATGTCCGAGACTCCACACCATCTGATATTTGCATTCAAAGACAGCACATATTAAACATCCCTTTATGTATTTTTATGTAGTAAATGATCATAATTTTCCTGTCTTTAAAAAAGTCAAAAGTTGAAGTAAAGGGAGCAAAATTATGTTACCTGTTGTTTTACGAGAACCACCAAGTCTCCTAGCAGGAGGAAGCATCTTTCCCGTGACCTCCATCCAGCGCCGTTTGCCAGCGAGCTCACACTGGCATGGTCCTGAACCAAGAGCAGTCTCCCCACCATTCCTGGGGGCAGGACTCCAAATCTTGCTGATAAATATTGAAGAACTCCCATGGACTTTTGCCCTTGTTGAGTAGGAAGCGTCACGACAGCTACTAGAGAAGCCACAGTGAAGGCTTGGAAGACACTGGAGAGCTGATAGAAAGGAAAAGCAAAGCATAGGGTGGCAGTTATCAGGACTGGAAATACTTGTGAACTCACCTTTCTCTTTTGATGATCTGGAAGGTACATGTGCCAATCTGTGATATTTGTGATCCAGGTTTGAACTCTCATAGTGTTACATATGCTGCTCATATAAGAAAAATTAATGAAAGCATTATTACTATGTTTAATAATGCTATAATAAAATTTCTCAGTTACCCATCTACTTATGACATATTGCATTGAATATTACTTTTGTGCAAGGCAAAGGTTGTGTCTGTCTGTGCTCTTTGTGTAAGTGGGGAGAGGAGGGAAGGAGGGAGTGTGGTGACAGTGCTAATCCCCAGTACTTTCCCTTTATTCTTACAAAGAAAGAAACATCAACAGCAGTCCCAAGCACTACAGCTATTATCATGACCTACACAAATCTCAAAATAAGATGGGTCTCATTTGCTTCCCTTTGGCAACACGGAGTGCTAAGAAGCACACATGCTTTGGAAGGAAAACCCAGGGACCTGCCACTTTAAAAGGAAGCTCAGGCTGGGGTTACGCTGAAGCCTTCTGGAGTGCGTCTGTCCCGGGATTTTGTTTAAATTAAGTCATTGCGGAAGCTGGCAGAAAACAGCCCCAGGGGGTGGAGTTGCATAAGAACCTGTGTGTTTACTTGCGTGTAGGGACGCATGTTTGCTTTTTATTTCACAGAACTGAAGAGATTTTGTAAACTATCCATGTCACTCATAGTAACAAATCCTTTACAATCTAAATTCTTCCATAATAAAATATTCCTTAGGAAGGCATTATTCCTTCATGGTGATCTTTCCTGAGCCTGAATACTACAGTGACTATCCAAAGGTGGCTTCTTATCCTTCATAACTTTTGCTATCCCTGGCAGGGAGAGAATCCCCTGAGCTGTGATGGCTGCAGTTTATTTCCCACAAAGGCTTGCCATCACTAGCTGGGCTGCAGTCAAACAGCACACTGTTTGCTTTGTCCCAACCACTCTTGGCCAAGCCAAGTTCTTTGTGTCAGGACTTAATCCCTGGCAGCAGCTGATGGGCTTTGTTAAACACAGATAGTTTCCTTTTTCTGTTTCCCTTTTTCTACTACCAGAATATAATTAGATCTACGTGAAAGCCACCTTATCCACTGAAATAAAATAGTTAAAGCTGCAGAAGCCCCAGTATGATGCTCCCCAAGTGCCCTGGAAGAGTAGTGACAACTCACAAGTTAGGAGATGCCAAAATAGAAGTTGCTCAAGCAAGTGGTCTGGAAGGGCCCATGTGCCCCACTGAGCCCTGGCTCTGGGTGACCCTGGCAGGGCCTCCCAACCAAACCGCACCCCTGAGCCCCTGGGGCCTTCGTTCCCCCTGCTCCTCCTGGGGATCTCTTCCAGTAACTCACTTCTCACCTGGCTGGATGCCACCCTTTCTTTACCACCTGGAATACGTTAAAGTCTGTGTGCACCCTATTGTCTTTGTGCCAGCGCTGCCCTTTACTTTAAATTATGTTTGTTTCCTGGTAGTTACTTCCTCGAGGTATTAGTACCTCCTTGCAGCCTTTGCTTTCAGCGTGGCACAGTCTGGGACACCCCTCTCAGGCAGGTCATGCCCGTGGGGTCTCACCACTCCCTTCCGCCATGGCCTCGGCACCGCTTTCCCTGGCCGGAGTTGCCATCTGCAGCGGCACAGCAGTGTTGTGCTCCTTGCCGTGCTGTTGGCAAGGAAAGCCAGCCAGCCTCTCTGCTTGCCTGCCTGCTCTGACTGACAGCCTCCCACATCTCATACCAACACAGCACTAAGACATCCACTCACTGTTAGTCCAGTCCTCCAGTTTCTTGTTGTCTCACCCAAAGTGTCTACATTCTCTCCAGGGACATGGTAGAGTCCCCACACTAGAGGTTTTCAATATGTGACTGGACAAGGTGCTAGATAATCTCATCTATGTTCCCTTTCCTGTGAAAGGTTAGACCAGATGATCTTTCAAGGTTGCATCCAACCTCAGCAATGGTTCGGTGATTCTACTTTTCGGAACAGCGTCCATCCATCCATGGTCCAGCTTACATCTGGAAGTGACTTTTCTGCAGTGATGCAGCTCCTGGTAGTGTAATTACTGTCAGTAATGCTGAGATTTCTGGGCAATCCAGCACCATGGGAAGGCAGGAAACTTGGTGGCTGAGCCAGGAGGCCACCCACCGTCACTGGTCTTGTCCAGACTGTCTCCCCACGGCAGCACTCAGCCATCAGTAGCCCTTGTTCCTCACAGACCAGCCCCATGGTTTTTCCCTCTGTCAGTTCTAAGTTCTTCTGTCTTGTTCAAACAGTCCTAGTCCTTCCCATACCCTCACGTCCATCTTCAGTCTGCTCTGCTGTTACTGCTGTGCCCGGAGGTCCCTCCGCTTGCTCCAGTCTCATCCAAGCAGTCCAGTGCTCCCCACACTCTGGTTTCCAGTCGCAGCCTGTCTGCCCACCTTCCCAGCCCCCAGTTTCCATTTTCCCCTCCTGTGCTTGCCATGGTCCACTCCTCTGCCCCAGCTCCAGAAAGTCTCCCTTGCAGGGCAGTTTGTCTTCACAAGGGACTTCTGCACCTAGGGTGGTCGTCCCAGCAGGAGAGCGCTGGAGAGGCAGAGGCATCTGCTCTGAGGCCACACGTAGCCTGGCGTGTGCTCGGTGTGGATACAAACCCAGATATATTCAGCTGCTGACATTAGCGACATGACTGCTGAGCAAATGTGAATTTCAAAGGGATTTTCAAAGTAGACTCCTGAAGCAGTATTTTTTTTCCTTCTGCTTCTCCTGATGCCATGCTAACATTCAGCATCTTTCTCTGAAGTATGGAAATGGCAGAACTGTTCATAAATATGAGAAAAACAAAATCAGACAAAATAGTGTATTTTTCTTTGTCCTTACTGTTACATGCAGCAGAAACATTTTGGTTATAACTTTCTTAATACTAGGTTATCAACCCCAAACTCATAACTGTTTCAGAAAAGTTCTTCCCAAATAGATCAAGTCTGTTGATGGACCGCTGAAGCCCAGGTATCACATGCTGTTTCATGGATCCTTACCCTGGTGACACCAGTCAGACCCTTGGTTATATGCAATGATCTACTGAACTATCTGCTCTTTTCACCTGCCCAGAAAAGCTCATGAAGAGCTGCTGGGTGCAGTAATCTGTTTGCCATGTCCTGGGAGGATGGAGAGACCTGTAAGTGTCCAGCATTGCTCCCTTCAGCTATTACACACTGGGTAGGGTGAGAAGGACAACAGCAACAGCCGCTGTGGGTTCAGTTATGAATCATGAGAGTGACCTTTCTGTATTTGGTGACTTGGTACTATGGTGACAAAAACTCCACAAACACTTCACAGAGAATAAGGCCACGTGTTTTCCGTTCCTCCTTACGCAGCGTGGTTCCGCCTGAGAATAACCTGTGCTGGTGAATTCCTTTGAGTTGTTCCTTTTCCTATGTTGCCATCCTAGAATATCCTTTGCTGGGGTGAAATACTACTTCAGATGCCATTTATGATCCACTTTATCTAGTGGACTCTTTATTGATAGTTACCAGTGAACAACAGAGCTCTTGTACTCTCCGGAGTCCCAGTGTTCACCCTCAAGTACTGTCAGCCTTTTCTACAGAACCCAAATAGCAGGTGGAGTCATCTGCCTCTTAACACGCAATGCTTTCATTGTCAGCTTCATTCAGTGGTGGCTGGAAGCCTCTTCAAACCAGTGTGTGCTTCCAAAGGGTATGTTTAATCACCATGACTGCACTGCTGGAGTGGGAAGGCTGCCTCCCAAACCATCCTCTCCATAGCTTCATCCCTTCAGGTGTCCATTTAGAAAAGCATTTGCTACAATAGCTATTCTTCCAGTCTTTCCAAGTTCTTTTGTTCCCCAGACACCTTTAATTGGCACCATTCTTTAAATGTTTATAACTGTTCTAGCTACAGTGCTGATATAGCGGAGAGCAGCAGGCACCACGTAGAAAAGCTTAATTCCTTGTGTTCACAGAAAGCATTTAATAAAGTGAACGGTGAGGCAAAACTCTCACAAGGCCACCACTGGTAATGCACTTAATTTCTCTTCTGACTTAATGAGTCTGATCCCTCTGTGAGCATGAAATGTCCTTTTCCCAAGGACAAGAAGAGCACATCACTCAGCACAAACCACAGCTCAGCTTCTCCATGCAGCTCCCCTTGACATTAACAGAAGATGCTCCCAGGACTTCCAGTCTTGCTGAAATCAGAACTCTTTCCACTTACTCCAAATGACAGGGTGATCAAGCCCACACAGAGACACAAAACCTACAGGTGGGCAGGCGGCTGCCAGAGGGAGGAGAATTCTTCACTTGGCTCTGAGGCATTTCTGCTTATTGTGCAGCATGACTATGCTGTATGATCATGACAAAATGTCATGGTGTTCCATCTCTCTGACCTTCTTGGTGGTCCAGAGGAAGCCACCAAGATGATCAGAGGGCTGGAACACCTCTGCTATGATGACAGGCAGAGAGTTAGAGCTGGTCAGCCTGGAGAAGAGAAGGCTTCGGGGAGATCTTATTGCTGTCTTTCAGTACTTAAAAGGGGCCTATAAGAAAGATGGGGACAGACTTTTTAGCAGGGCCTGTTGCAATAGGACAAGGGGTAATGGTTTTAAACTAAAAGAGGGGAGATTCAGGCTGAATCAGGAGATTCAGCATGAGGAATAAATTTTTTACCATGAGGGTGGTGAAACACTGGCCCAGGTTGCCCAGAGAGGTGGTAGATGCCCCATCCCTGAAGACATTCCAGGCCAGGCTGGACGGGGCTCTGAGCAACGTGATCTGGTTGCAGATGTCCCTGCTCATTGCAAGGGGTTGGACTAGATGACCTTTTAAGGTCCTTTCCAACCCAAACTATTCTATGGTTCTATGATCCGAAGTCTGGTGAAAGTGCTTGGCATGCTAAGGGTGCTCCCATGCTCAGCAAGACCAAAGCAACACCAGGAACATACAGAACAGAGAGCATTGCTACCGGGCAAATCTGAAGTGCCTCAGATCTCACACACTGCATGGAGTTCCTGTCCTCCATGCCCAAAGGGGAGGTGATCAGAAATGTTAAGGTTGCAACAGCCATCATAGGAAGACACACCAAAATGTGCAGGACTCTGCAGGTTGTAGAGGTCAGCAATAAATGGGAGACAGAAGGAACAGTTTGCACACCGCTTTACACAGTACCACAGATGCCAAATACCACAAACAAAATGCCTATTTGAAGCACCTCATAACCTGTGGGGCTCACGGCTGCATACCATTATGGATGTCAGAAGTTTACAGGGGTTCAAACGGTGTTCTGACTGACTCATGAAATCAAGTGTTGACTCAGAGGTGCAAAACACAGAGACACAGGTCCAAGCTCCAGCTGAGGAAGCCTGACATGCAGAGTGGAGGATGCTTGGAAGGCGAAGAGTGTTGCTCACTTCCTCCCAACGTGCCTGGAGTGGGGGCTCTTGGAGGGGCGCAGTGCGGGAGACGAGCACTCACCAAACCCAGGACAGATAACTGCATCTTCTTACGCAGTGGTTGTGGGCTGGGGGAAGGGGCTTGTCATGCATTTCTCAGCACTTTCTGAGAAAGGGTTCTATTTTCGCTTTGGTTTGGTACACACTGCAGAGATGACTCTGTGCTTCTGTAGTGCTTGCTTGTAGCTTGTGAGACGTTTGTGAGAATAAATACAAACCTTGCTACTGTGTCAGCTGGTAGTCAGGCTTAATGACCATTTATTGGCCCATACACTATTGAGCAAAGAGATTCCCTCCTAATGAAGGTCATACTAAATAATAGTGCACAAATAACGCTTAATGACTCAAAGCGATCCTGCATCCTTTAAGATCAAGGAAAATGGTCTCTAATTATACTTGGATTTCTTCTTCCTCAAATGACATCAACTAGTACACCAAGGATGAAGTCCTTTCAGCCAGGGAAGCGTGAGTAAAAAAGACATTATTTTTATTAAAAATACAAAATACTTTGTCATCTTAGTGAAATTAGGTCCAAAATAATTACTGTGTGATAAAAATAAATATATATCTGTAATAGCATGCATTTATATAACTAGCAGTGCTTATCATCTGTCTTTCTCATGGTTAATAATACTGGACTTCACTACTCCAACTCCGCAAGTGAAAATACATAGACCAGGAAAGAGGATGTGGCTTCTACAAAGGCATACAATAGCTCAATTGTAAAGTATGAAACACTAAGTGGAAATACACAAACACAGAAACTTGTTCACAAATGGGAATAAAATATGAAAAGAATGAGCAAACCTTTCTGTTCCTAAAAGAGAAGTGTTGCTTGCTGTGGTAAAAAAAATACCAAACATCTTAAAAACACCTGCAAAGACCCTGTCTACATAATTTATACCAGATTCCCTCTAGGGACTCAACATCAGGAAGGGCTGATGCAGGAATCTTCCCCGACTGCTGCAGGAGCTGGAAATGGGGCCGTTTGCCACAGATGAAGTGGCTTTATTCGATAAACTCGTGAGGCTTGATTTCTTGCTAATGGCAGAGTTGAGGGCAACTGCACATAAGCTGTTTAACCATTTTCAAACCAACTGATACAGGATTTCCTCTCTTCACATATATTTCTTGCAAAGATCAGATGTGCTATATGCTGCTGCGCCTATGCTGGGCTGCCACTGGGGAGCAATGCACACAAAATCCTCACAGACAACTCCTGAGCCATGCTGGCCACCTCTCTGCATTAACTTTTAGACATACACTTCTCAAATCAGCTCTACCCCAGCTCAGCTTTTCCCTTCTCTCCCCCCTCCTACCCCCATAACACTGTAATCCAGGGGTGTCAAACTCATTTTCACCGGGGGCCACATCAGCCTCGTGGTTGCCTTCAAAGGGCCGAACGTAATTTTAAGCCTGTATAAGTGTTTGACACCCCTGCTGTAATCACACTGAATTCTCAATTATTGAGATTCTCAATCAGAACATTGCCCTCTCCAGTCAAGGAAAGAAAGGGGCAGCGGCTTGTCACAGTCCTTTCCTCAGCTCCTCTTCCACTATTTACTTTACTTCCTTACCTTGCAAACAGCTTAACATCTTCCAGCCTGGGCTAAGCCCAGCCCTTTTGTGCCCTGCAGTCATCACTGCATCTTTAAGGGAAAACTGATTCCCAGGAATGCTGTGCATGCACATACCTATCTGGGCGCTGCACCCACACCTGCCCACTGGGTAACCCAGCGCCTGCTGGCCCTTGCAGCTGCATTCCAGCCAGCAGAGCTATTACTCACTAATTGTTACCTGTCAAACAGGTAAACGAAGCTCTTGGGCCAAGTCCAAACAAGTGTATATTCCCATGAAATCCTAAACCGGCAAACCTTTGACCTTTCTGCAGCCCCACTGATGATTTTTGCTGAGACTGACTTAAAACTATTACGGTGTCTTTGACAGACAGAAAAAAAAGTGGCATGTTTGGCTATTGTTTATTATGACGAAGCTTTCTTGTACATGTTAATACCTGCAGGAGAGCAGAGGATTACCAAAACAGGAGAGCAGAGCAGGCAGCCCAACAAACATGGCGTAGCTAATGTCTCCAGAATCATGCGAGCGGGGTGGCTTTCCAAGATCTTGGCAGCGCAGTGCTGATTCAAATGCAATTTGTGGATGATTAGGAATTAATATGCAAAACCTCCCAAGGCTGAAAAAGTTAGTGTACAAAGTAGCCTGGAGCCATCTGGGAGGGCTGGAACTGGCATTTCCTGTTCATTTCACCCAGTTTAGACTTGCCTTGTCGAGCATAACAGGATCAGCTCCTGTGGAGCAGGAGGGTCTCTGCACACAGCCCTAGGCAGCAGCTTGTGACTGTGGCCGGGTGAGGCTCTAAAGACAGCTGGCTTTGCCCTCCCTAGCACTTTCCGAACAGGCCAGAGAGGGAAAGCAGCTCAGACCAAACTGCTCCATCATAAAGCTCAAACCTCCTGACTAATTGCACAGAAAAGACATTCCCCTGAAGAAACAATCATAGAAAGGCAACCTGCTGTTACTGAAACATCTGTAAGATTTCATGTGCTTCTGCATCAAAATGCACTAAAATAAAAAATGGGCTTTATTGAAAGAAGACAGCTATAAATGACAACATTCAAACCAGCACAGATCATAGAATCATAGAATAGTTTGGTTTGGAAAGAACCTTCAAAGGCCATCTAGTCACCTCCCCTGAAATAAGCAGGGACATCTGCAACCAGATCAGGTTGCTCAGAGCCCCGTCCAGCCTGGCCCTGAATGTCTCCAGGGTTGGGGCATCTACCACCTCTCTGGGCACCTGTGCCACTATTTCACCACCCTCATCCTAAAAATTTTCTTCTTCATGTCCAGCCTGAATCTCCCCTCCTCTTGTTTAAAACAATTAACCTTTTTCCCTATCACAATAGGCCTTGCTAAAAAGTCTGTCCCCATGTTTCTTACAAGCCCCCTTTAAGTACTAAAAGGCCACAGTAAGGTCTACCCAGAGCCTTCTCGAGCCTGAACAACCTCAACACTCTCAGCCAGTCCTCACAGGAGAGCTGCTCCAGCCCTCTGGTCATCTTGGTGGCCTCATCTAGACTGTCTCTAACAGGTCCATGTCTTTCAAGTGCTGAGGGCTCCAGAGCTGGACACAGGACTCCAGGTGGGGTCTCACCAGAGCAGAGCAGAGGGCAGAATCACCTCCCTGGGCCTGCTGGCCACGCTCCTTTTGATGCAGCCTAAGATACAATTGGCCTTCTGGGCTGCAAGCGCACATTGCTGGCTCATGCCCAGTCTCTCATCCACCAGGACCCCCAAGGCCTTCTCCGCAAGGCTGCTCTCCATCCCTTCATCCCCCAGCCTTTATTGCTACCAGGGGTTGCCCCAACCCAGGTACAGGACCTTGCACTTGGATGTCACTACTTTACTATGACCTTCATCCTTACCGCTATCTGGCCTGGACTGTAAGTGCTTTGGGACGAGGACCGTGGTACCTACACATTCTCACAGCACGTGATACAACTGAATGAAACTTAGGATTCAATAACGTGATTCAGTTTCATCGTAGCTTCACCATAGGCGTTGTGTCGAGTCTCCCAGCTGTCAGAGAAGAAAACCTAAGAAGGGAGAGTAAATGGTATAAACCAGACTGTTATTGATAATAACAGAAACACGATCTCCTCAACAAGATGGTAATCTTTCTTCACGAAGGTTGCAGATGGCCTCCATGGTAAGCTTGATTTTGACCTGTCTCTCACCTTAGCTTTACCCCAGTTAAACCAGACTTCTGTAGATCTCCCAGATATAATCTTAGACATTGACTTTTATTTTGGAATAGATTATTTTTAAATTTTTTAATAGGTGATTTTTTTTTAAATTTTGAAATAGGTGAGCTTTGTTTTGGAAGTTACTTGGAGAAAGCAGCTGTTAGAGAGACCATTTGCAAAGCAAACTGGCTGTTATACTTTATTTGAAGAAGCATTTAAATTTTGTACTTTATTTGAAGAAGCATTTCTGGTTTTAACTTAAAAGAACCTCCAGACTGAGGTGTGGTGCTTTTCTTTGGAAGAGGCTAGTACTTTAATCTGATTTTTAGGGCGTTTTAGTTGACATGAAATCAGATATGCTTGCAGAACTTCAGCTCAGTCCAGTACCTTCTCTAAATGTTGAGAGACTGGCTCAGAAACCAGAAGAAATCTGGGTTTTACATCTGAGCTACCAGGTTTCATGGAGCTGAGCACAGCTTTGGGCTCCTGCAGGCACAATGTGCCATGCATAGGTTCCTACAGGAATTGGAAACTCCTCTGCAGCTTTTCCTCTTTAGCTCCTTCACCCTTTTTCTTTACCATGCAGAAAACATTAAAAGAGAAAGGATGTCCTGCAAGGGGATGAAAGAAATAACTTTCTCCAGTGGGTTGCCAGGCCTTTCCAGAACTGCCTGCTTCCCAGCCTGTCGAGAAGCACAAGTGGTAGGTGGTGGGACAATTGCCTGAGTTTCATTATAGGTGGAACAAATACAGAAGAGTCCTTCTCCTGCCTTCTCCTCTTACACACAGCCTATCAGAACCCCACACAGCTCCTCGGCAATACAGGAACTGATGAGACACGGCATCCAGAGATCATTACGTGGATGACTCCGTCTTCCAGAGCCTCCTCTGCACTCAGGGGAGACGGCTGGACTGCTTGTGGCCTTCTGACACCCACCTGCATCATCTGAGATGCCCATGTGTCAGGGCCATGCTCCCAAGTGAAGAGTAGCCCATGGACCAACAACCATTACCAAGCCTTGACTTTAAATGGATGCCATGAAGAAGCAGTTGGTGTTGGCCCTGCTATCTCCCATCTGGCAGCAGGAGATACCCCAAAGCTTGGCAGGGAGCAGGAGGGAAGGAGAAGTGGCCGTTTCAATTCGCCCAGGAACAAACATTTTCTCTTGTGGCTCCCAAGAGGAGGCAGCATCTTGGCACAGGCAACCTGCCCACCAGGCCAGAGTCCTCTTAAGTTTCCTGTCAAAAGCTGTTGAAGCAGTGGTCCCTTCACAAGCTCCATTCAGCTGAGTATACTTGATTTGGGATTTTTCCCCCTTTTCACCTCACAGTGAGATTAAACAGATGTCTTATCTGCTCCTAGCTCCTTGCCAGCCTCCATCATGGAGTGTTTTTCAGCTTGTAGTACTGTCACTGAATTCCCATGCTATGTCAGTCACTGCACTGACCAGCTTCCACTGAGTATCTTAATGTTACTGTCCAGTAGTATCTGAAACCATCAATAACAGTACCCACAGGTATTTTGCTTAAGACAAAAGGAAAGGTATCTTAAAAGATGACTAATGAAGGGGTGTCCATTTAAAAAACATCATGTGAAAACTGACAGCTGCATTACTAATATCCACCTAGAACCAGCTGGAAATAATTTGGCCAGAAAATGCTGATTTTTCCTGTATCTCTCATTCCTGTTTTAACAAACATTTACTGAACAAAGAGCAAGGTTTCAGGAATTTGTCGGTCCACACAGGCTATTAAGATTCCTGGAGCACCTGGGCTCTCAGGGCTGCCCTGCAAGCTGGCTTTATCCATGGTAGAGCTGACTGTCTGGGGCTGTTGTATCTGTCCTCTCTACAGGATTTTTAAGAATGGGCCAGAATAGCTCAAAGTTTGAGTTTTTTCTTTCAGACCTGTAGAAGAACTTCTATGTCTGAAAGTATGTTAACTTTTCCCAACTACATGTGTGATCAAACAAGATATTAGCTCTGCCAGCAAACCTTGCCTCTCCCCATAGCATCACTTTTAAAACAGCTTGGCTACTACATGAAGGATGTCCTCTTTGTAAGTAGCTCTTACTGAGGAGATAATGGATGATTAAACTTTTTCTCAGTAGCTGGAGAAGAAGGTTTATTGACCGAAGGCTAAGGCAACTGGACCAGAAGTGCCTATGCACTGATCTCCAGAAAAGCTGACTCTACAACCAGCTCACACAGTCCCTGCCACTTGCCTGTGACCATGGGATTCTTACATTATCCCACTTCCAACTCCAGCTTGAGCAAAACTGCATTACTCAGAGAGCTGGTGACATGGAAAGAAAATTTTCTAGCTTCTGTGATATTCAGAAGTGAACCATCCTGGTATGTCTCCTCAATGTCTGCGTGAGGTTTAATACTAGTTAGTTTAATTGAGAGTGTGCAATAGTTTAAAGCTGTGTTTACACTTGTTTCAGATTTGGAAAAGCGAATGTGGGAAAAGAAGAAAACATGTAACTCTTCAGAGCTACAAAACAAACTTCTTAAATGAATAATAAATAAGGGATTCACAAAAAAGAATGCAAAACAATTGAGAAAAATAGATGTGTGCCTAAGCAATCAAAGCCCTGATTAGTTCAGTGGTATCAGTGATGCATCAGTGACACCAATTCCTACAATTTTGCATGTCTCTCTTTTTGTAAAGGCCAACCTCTTAGACTCACATGAGATAAGTGTATTATTTAAATCTCTGATTCTTTTACTTCATTTGTACACCAGGGAAACGCTTGAGAGGGAAATACAAGGACACTGACAGATGAAAGCTCTATTTTTCAAATGTCATGATTCTAAAACATAACGCAAGGATGGCGGTGCCACCACCTGTACGCATTCACTTCAGAATCTAAAGCAGGGTTTGAAGCTCAGGGCCTCCAGAGTGTGTTCTGTCATCTGCTGCAAACATGGCATGAAAAAGGCAGAAAGTAAGAAAACAAGATTTATGCATTTGTTAAAAAGAAAAAAGAGCTCAGTTCTCAAATGCCTGTATCTTTGCTGTGGCTCAGGACACAGCAAGCCACCTAGACAGCAGTATCTTTGACACTTTCTGTGCAGGTTAGGAGAGCCTGCTATAGCACTGACACTCTATCTTCCCATCATCACAGTCTGCTGTCTGCAATAGGGGTTTCATTGCCAGTATGGGGCAAGAATTGATTGCGTGGGCCAAACTGCCTGTTCTCAGTGTGAGATAGCGGGAGGAGTGCACCGCAGCTCCCAGCCAGTAATTAACCACTAATCTCATGCACTAAGATTCCCACACACCATGCAGGCTTCCTTTGGTAACTTTTCAATTAGCATCATAACACACCAAGCTTTAAAAGCTTTGTGTGTATTTATCTTTTCTTCCAATTGTCAGGGCCAGCAGACATAAATTAAACCAATTTAAGAGTATCTTTGTGTCTATTATTTGGCAGCTATTAGCCTAAATTGACATAATCCCCTCTCAGCTGAGAGTTAAGACACATTTATGTTAACCTGGGTATGACTTACTTGTATTCTTTCACAGAAAATGTGAGAAATCATGTAGGTACTGCTACAAAACTGGAATTCACTTCTACATACAGAAATGTCTGGCCCTATTGCACTGATGTGTCATGTCTAGAGGTAGATGATGCAAGTCTGCTGAACGTAGGAGGGCAAAACCAGCACATCAATCAGACCGAAGAAGGGCTGTACGCTGTGAATGTTAAGGGAACTTCAGGAGAGAAGGAGGCACGTGGCATGGGGAGAAGAGCCTGCGAAAAAATCATTGTGTTTGAATCCTATTGTAAAACCAAAGACCAGGGCTGAGGAACTTGCTGCAGCCCTCAGCATCATGCAGGTAGCAGCATTCACCTGCAAACAGACTGAATTTGACCCTGTAGGGCCTGATCAGCAGCTCACAAAATTAGAGAGATTCTTAGTGGACTTCATCCACTACAGAATCAGACCTTCTGAATGAGCAGTGTAGTGCTTCAAAGGAGAAAATGACACTTGGGGCTTAGAGAGGCCTAAAGCCAGAGGAGGCTGAAGACATACTAGGAAAGTCGTGGGTCAGTAAAGTGCAGGTCAAGCAGTTTCCTGGACACAAAGGCAATGACTATACACATATGTAACAAAAAATCTGAATTCCTTCACGCTGCCTTCACTCCTATGTGTTGGCTGACACGGGCAAGCTTACAGCCAGGTTGCCACTGGCTACAGCCTTATTGCTATTGAAATTTTAACTACTGTATTGTCATATCTCTGCATCCAACTCCCAATCCACCCAGCTCCATTGTCATTGCCACCAAACTCTACTCACTGGAACCAACAGCTGCTGGTGGCATAATTCTCTGCATTAATAGGCAATCTCTGGGCAGAGGCACTTCAAAGCACCCTCCTCAGGCTCAAAAGGTTCTCCCCATTATAGTGCGATTGGTTGTTTACACTAAGGTAATTGGTGTGTGTATAATTTGCCTTGTTTACATTGAAGATTTTCAGATATCCTTGTTCTCCCTGCCCCTTCCCTGCCCTGATGGAAGCTCTGGAACCCAAAGGGAACAGCAAAGATCAAGGGGAAATCCTCCCCTACCCATCCCCCATCTTGCAAGGCTGGGTTTGGAGGGCCACAGCATCGAATGTAATCCCAGGCATCTAAAGCTACCAGAATTTGAGCACTAGCCAGCTAAGGCACTTCTAAAGCAAAGAACAGAGATGCAGTACAAAGGACAACTCCAGTGACTAGCATTCTTCATAATACTGTGTATAAAAAACAGGCACACCACCTTCTACATGCACTTCTTGTGTGACCTGTGTGGCTAAACAGGGAACTGCTGGGTAAGCTCAAGTGGAAGAAGAGAGTTTACAGATCATGGAAGGAGGGGCTGACCACTTGGGAAGAATATAAGACTGTTGTCAGAGATGTAGGGAGGCAATGAGGAAAGCTAAGGCCTCCTTAGAGTTAAACCTGGCAAGAGGGGTCAAGGACAACAGAAAGAGCTTTTTCAAGTACATGGCAGATAAAACTAACACCAGAGGCAATGTAGGTCCACTGATGAATGGAGTGGGTGCCCTGGTGACAGAAGATACAGAGAAGGCAGAGTT
>VWYH01010053.1:0-306810 GCA_013399365.1 Pampusana beccarii
TATATGTATATATATATATAATAGGTTCCTGACAAAGTTGTAATTCATTGAGAGGGGCCAGACCTACAGTTTGGTTTGACATGTCACTCCAACCTAAACCATGACTGGTTTTACGTGATCCCCTAAGAGGGTAGCATGTTGCAGCTGGCAAAAAAATACACAAACCTGAGCTCTGTGCTAACAGATTTTTTTTTTTTTTCTTTTTGATTTATGCCACAAGCAAAGGAAAAACAGCAACATGCTCGTGACTGCGGGTCTCATTTGGCCCCGGGGTGCTGCAGCGCAGTGTCCTGCGCAGGGCCAGCGGGACAGAGCAGGGCAGGGCTGGGCCAGCGGGCCGGGGAAGCACATCAACAGAGCTCTCAGGTTTGTCAACCCTCTTTTGGTTTTTCTTGTTAATTCCCAGGGCAATCAGTGCCTCTGCTGATGAGAACCTGGCGTGATTCACAAGCAGCAATTTTTGGTATTGCTCATTAAACTCGGCTTTTTATTTTAAAACTCGTCCCTTGTTCTGAAGAGTCAGAAAACCAAATATATTCCTGTGTAACTTGGGTGCTGTTGGTCACCTGTCTTCAGAAACAAACACATTTAAGCCTTCCCCCATCCTCACTCCACACCGCTAGGATTACATTAAAAATGGAGTCTAGGGAGCCTGGAAACTACTGAGTGAACTCAATTCAGAGTTTAAATACCTCTACTTTCCTGCCAGGTTTGGGGCTGGCATGACTGAGCACACTGCAGAGGGGACAGCAGGAACGGGGACACTAAACCAAGGTCACCCCTCTGCTCCCGCACACAACACACAGATCACCCCAGCTCACACAGCCCCAGTCCCAGCACTGGGACGGTCCCTTTTCCAACTGGTGATGGGAAATTCCTGAATTCCCCACAGCAGCCCCAGCCCCGTCTGCACAAACCCCAGAACTCCAGACAAGGCTCTGTGGTTTCTCCCATTGTTTTCAGTTTGTTTTTCTTTCCAGCAGAAACATAAAGCTGCAGTGTTGGATTTGCAAGTACAGATGACAAATACAGAGCATTGGACCAGCGCGTTGCTTTTCGCCTTCAACACGTTAAATGTTTTATCTGA
The DNA here is from genome assembly GCA_013399365.1 of Pampusana beccarii. NCBI lineage: Eukaryota > Metazoa > Chordata > Aves > Columbiformes > Columbidae > Pampusana > Pampusana beccarii. Next base: position 1,088 of record VWYH01010053.1, read on the forward strand.
ATGCCTAAAGAAACAAGGCTTGTGTGCTAGCGCTGTATGGATTTCTTAATTCCCTTCTATTTCAAAAGTTTTTAATCACTGACTAATTTCAAGCAAACCTATCAAAGAATTAAGGACCTTAAACATAAGTTTCTAACAGATTTCATGAAACATGGAGTTGGATAGGAGATGCAGCTCCCAAATGCTGAGGAGCCTCCCCTGCCCCTAAGGCATCAGAAAACACAGAGAGAGGAAAAGAGAGGGCGAGATGTTGAAAAGCAGCTTTCGTTAAACCCTCTGCAAGCAAAACCACTTGTTTATTACTATGAGAATTTTTAGATCTATCTCTCTGCTTCCAAGATCCAGGAGCTCAGCCCTAGAAACACACGGGGATTTAGTTTTACATGCTCTGGTCCATAAAGTTAAGCACATGCTTAACAAGGTGTGGGTTTGAGATCTGGTATCACGCTGCATCCTTTCAGAAACAGAACCCAAAGTCACATTTCAGCCCAATTAGTTTCCGCGACAACATCCAAATACAAATGTTTGCGGCCCAGCAAAGTGTGTCAGTGTTACTGTTTTCATGATGAAAGATAGAAATCAGTCAATATGCTTCAGAGCCTTAAATAGGAGCATTTTCTTTTTACAGTTTGTTGCCATACCAACGCAGTGCAATCCTGCTACTGTTTCAAACCAGCCTGCACACACACACAAACAGGGAACCCGGGGTTTTTCCAGCACTTTTGCCCTTATTGCTCATAAGCACCGATTCACAGAACAGCAGCAGCTTGGGTTCATGTGCCTCAGCTTCATATAATACAACTCGAATATAACAGTGTGTCAAATGTTTGCTTTGGCGATACTGATTCCTCAAATCCCCTTTTTCTACTAATACTTAAAATGGGAAAAGGCTTTAAAAGAATGGGTGTAAATTACCGGTTCAAAGGTTTTATTAGGCTTCCAGCTGAGCATTGCTTATTCTAAGAACGGGGATTTGAAAAAAAACAGCGTTTAGGCTGGTTTATTGGGCTTGGTTTTATCTTAAGATGCTGCTCCTGCAAACCTGGAGGAGAAGAGGAGCAGCAGGAGGGATGGGGGCAAAAATTGTCTTTTTCTTCTGTAAATCCCAGTAACTGTAATTCCTTATGGATCATACAGGCTGACCTCTGAACTCTCCCAATTATGGAAGGCAAGGAAAACTCGGCTCAGTAGAACTGAGATGGGCTTTCCGACTTGACGGCCGCCACTAAAAGTACTCCTTTTATATATTTATAAAGTATTTAGGAAATTCTGGGCAAGTATTTTGCTAAAATCTCACAGTTTATAAAACTCCTCCCAGCTCCGCTGCTCAGCTCAGGGAGATGGGAGCAGGACCCCTGTGCCTGCGCACGGCTGGCGAGGCACAACCGGCCTGTCTGGATTTTAAGGTATTTTCACAGGGGCAGCTTACGGTGTCATTGTGACATTTTCCCTGAATTAAGCTACCTTATCACTTCAGAGGGTCTATCAGCGCAGGAACAGCCCTGTGCTGGTGCGGCACTGGTGGGTCACGCTGGGGAGCACACAGTACGATGCGAGCAGAGACTGGGCTTGCTGGAACAGCCAGTGCAGTTGGTGTCACCACCGGCCCTTGGCAGGACTTGGGCACCGAGCTGGTCAATGTGCAGGTGTCACACAGATGTGCAGTGTGTGACACTGCGGGGACCCGGGGAAAAACAGCGGGGGGGGCACCCAGAGCCCAACCTCCTTCTGCTCTGTGCTTGCCAAAGAAAAAGAAAAAAGCCTGGTGGAGAAGAGGCTGGATGAGTGTCCCAGAGACACCCCAGGAATCAATTTAGACAGGCAATAAGCTCCAAACAGACTATATTCTAAGCAGAGCTGTTTAGCAGAGAACCAACTAGAAACGGGGTTTATCCAAAATTACTCAACACTCTGGCGACATTTCATAAACGGCAGGTTCGATGTACCAGCGGGGATATTATTGCCGTCCGACCACACAGGAACGACGATCACACCCGCACTCACAACACGAGGCGGCCCCTTCACTCCAGGGTACCAGCAGAAATAACCGCTTGCCCAGGGAGCGGGGGGCAAATACTCCCGGGTACTTCCAGCAGAAAATCACTCACCAAGGGGCGGGTGAGGGCTCTCAGTCCCAGGAAGCCTCCTCAGTCCCTGTTCACTGGGGGCTCTGCTCCCCAAAGACCCAAAGATCCGGCTGGGAGCTGTTCCAGAAGCTTCTCCGGGCCTGGCCCCCCCGGGCCGAGCTCCGTGACCACCTGATCCTGCAGCACCTGAAACATCTGCCCTGCTACCAATGAAGTCAAGGGTGAAATTTCTACTTCCCCAGGAATGGAGAATCAGGTCTGCGCACACGGGGATCCACAACACTGGGTTAATTGAAGTCACCTATTAAACTACAGTGAGTGCAACGACAGGATCTCAGGTTTAGGTATCGGGATGTAGGATCTAGAATGTAGATTAGTATGGATTTGAAAGGGGGTACCTGGCGCTAACAAGCAAAAGAATAAATTGTTTAGGATTTCGGGTTTTAGGAAAGCAAAATCTAGCACACTGTTCAAACACTAAAAAGCAGACTACACCAATAATCCTTTGCCGTACAATGGCACTGTCTGATGCTGATTCAATACACTTCACAAAGGAGTTCATTGCCATTAATCCATTTTGCAGATAGTAAAACCAGCCACATGAAAGAGTTCCAAAGATCACAGCAGAGACGGGGCACACTGAGATAGTCAATGAAGGAAGAAGACAACTTGAAGAGCAAATTATACCTGTTTTAAAATTCAACAAGCAGCTTTAAATTATGTAAGGCATGGTTTCCTTAACAAGGATTGGAAATGATATTTCAAATATGTCATTGTAGCATGATGACACCTTTTTAAATTAAGGGTTTCTGTTGCTGCTCCTGTTGCTCTGCCTGTACTAAAAGATGACTTTCAAGTATTCTGTCTATCATTTCTACAGAGAAAAAACATAACAAGCCTGAAAGAACAAAGACGACACTTCAAAGCCTTCAGCAGAGAAGGAAGTGCTTTCTAGCAAAAAATCCTACACCTTTGTCAATGAAACCTTTGTCAGGCAGTTCCTTTCCTGCCTTGGCTGCTGGATGGTTAAAGATATAAAAGCAACTGAAGACAGAAAAGAAAGAGAATCCCTGAGAGAATGAAAAGAGTCGTGTCCCAGCAAAGTCCTCTCTTTGCCCTCAGTGTTGATCTGACACACTGTTATTGATGGCTCTTTTTCCAACTCCCCTGACTAAGGAGCACATACACCTTTTATTGCACTGCAAGTTGATTTAAACCACCCTGGCAATTTGCGAGGCTGTTTTTCACTTACATACGGAAGTTCTTGAGAGGATTTTGAAGCAATCCAGTATGGTAGTTAAAACCAAGGCCATTTTTAAAAGAATTGCATTTCCTCCGGCTGTCCGTAATTTTTCACCTTCCTAAAAATACCAGAGAACTTTGCAACTCGGGTGGGAAGAGGGCAGCTGAGCGCAGTGGGCTTCAGATCACCCCACAGCACCAGTGCGAGTTCATTCCCTTTTGACCCCCAGGTTCCCAGGTCTTACTGCGAGCAACCGAGATTTCTCTTCCCAGCCACCTGGATTTTTCTGGGAAACAATTTTCAATTTGTTCATATACTAAATTGATTCTGGCATGTCCATGCTATTTTATAGCGTTTTGGGGGTAAAATCCTCTGCAGTTGTCTTGTACCACTTGCTATACAACCAGAGTGTTGATAGTTCTCTTTATTGTTCCTTTTCAGCCCCCCCCACAAGTGACATCTGAAGAACTAACCAATGACTCATGTTGGCAATGGTCCCTCTCTCCTGGAGTATTGCAGCAACAAAGTACTGAAGATTTAGTGGGCTTTAACATTATTCAGTCGAGTTTCTTCTGACAGCTATTACCCCTAACAAGTTTCCCCTCAATAACAAGATGCTTTTGACCTCAACACACCTGGAGATTTCACCCTTATATTTCACCTCTGACCTATTCCAATATAGTTGACATTTTGCAATTATCAGCAATTTGTTAGCTTTATTTTTGTTAGCACCCAATTATGCAAATAATAGACTTCTAGTAGAACTACTCTTATCGGGCTGCAAATTTGTAGGAAAGTGTTTCATGCAGGAATGGCTGTGATAGCCCGGCTCCGTTTTGTAGAAGCAGGAAATGAGAATTCGGAGAATACTTATCCCATGTGATCTCTGTTGGGGTGGTAGGATACTTAATACTGTTCTCATTAACTCTGATGAGGACCTAGAGCCCAGATGGAGCCGGCTTTCCTGAGGCAGGACTTCTTCACATTTAGCTTTCCCAGACTCATAAGCTTACTGCCCTGGCTATAGACCCTGAGCATTTCTGCAGTAACAAAGGAAGGTCAAGATCTGAGACAACGTCAAGTGTTAACTGAGAAAACACATTTTCCAAAAACAAAGAGAATGAACTTGATCTGGAGCAGGTTCACTGTATGGAAGGAGAAATCCCAAATTTCTGAATGCAGCCCATGAGCTGTCCCAGGGACCTGGGCAGAGCTGCACCCTGGACACGTCTCCCTTGGCTTTTGTGCTTGAATACACTGTTTTGTCTTTTTTCTTTATCGGCTCTTTGCAGCTTACTACACTGAAAATAGAACAGCTGATCTGTCACATCCTGCCCTCTATATATCAAAAGGGTTTTTAACCCTCAGTATTTCACATGCACCAAAGAGGGATACAAAAAACACTGGAAAAAAGGGCATGCTGGGACTCATTTCCCTCCCTTTCTTCACCCACAGCAGCGCTCAGCTCTGTTTGACGGGTCAGGTTCAGGGTTCTCCTGACAGCAAACAAGTCCCTTCCCAGTCTGGTGACATCATCCACTTCCCCATCAAAAGATTAAGGCACATTTTCAACCGCTTAGGGCTATTTTTAGACAGCACTACAGCCACGTGGGGAGGAAAGCAGCTAGAGCACTTTCTTCATCATGTAATCATCTCTGTGTCTAGAGAAAGCACTCAGATTTGAATGTCACTTCACAGAATTACCTGGGGTGAAGCTGGATTAGCCGCATCAATCGCAGATGTCCAAATCACCTCCCTGCTGTGATTCTTGTGGGAGCGAACGCAGAGCCACAGGATGCGGGAAGATGCAGGACGTGGGCTCTTATCTTGGCCATTCGGAGATGCTCACTGTCAAGTGTCCTGAAAACAGGAAGAAAAGCACTGGAGTCAGAAAACATGCGACTGCTGTGCTGAAACGTGATGAGGCCAAGAGCACCGTGCGGAGGGCTGAGAGCCTGCACTGAGCTCTGAAGAGTACAAGGGATGAGGGAATACACGTGCTTGCCTCCCTCTCTGAATGTCACTGCATGAATAACTTCTTGAAAAACAGGGTCCTAAATAGGCTAAGTCTTTAAATATGGTGTCTTACAATACGATGGACACAAGAACAGCACAGAACAGCACAAACGACATTCACAGCCCTCAGCTGGACACCGCGAAATTGGGTACGCTGTCTTATTCTCTCCTTAGCCTCCAGGAACACAATAGAACTTGTATTTTCATCAGATTCCATCTGAAAGCTTAACACTAGTCACCAGGCAACAAGGGGAAAGAAGATCTTTGAAATAAAGCACAAACCCAGACAAAACAAATCACAGAATACCAAACGAACACAATAAAGAGATCACTTTTTTTTTTTCTCTTATAGAATGAAGCACTAGAATATTCAAAGTCTGAAAATGCAATTCAAGCCAGCCCCTCCCAGGATCACCCTTGATGATCTGCCCACTTTGCCAAATGTTGAATTTGCTTCCAGCCATGCTTGGCAACCCTCCTCCCCTGCATGTGGCCATCCGAAGGCATAATGGTTCTAGCATGTCACGCTCATGGGCATTTGGCCCACGGAGCGCTCTGGTTCCCAACCTATAAGTACATGAAATATAAGACTAAGTAAAATCTGAGACATTGTGGAAACCGATGAGGGCTTGAATGAGCTCCCGGAATAAAACTGGAGCCCCTCCCCACCCAGAGCAGTATTTTTAGGAAGTCGATTGAGAAATGTTTTCCTTGCTCCATTTCCATGTTTACTGGGATACAACATTGTTACACTCGATTGCATCAGAAAACATGGGAACAGCTCTACAAATTGATCCGACCACAAGATCTCAGAGGAGTTCGCTCCTTGTCTCCAAGGAGTTTATCCAGCATAAACAATGCCAAATAACCACAAGGCAGCCCTGGGAGAGTTAGTGTTTCTCCAATAAGCTTCATAAATATCAGAATATAGATACATCTGTTAGGTAATTTTGGATGGGTTTTCTGATGGTATAATTCTCATAAGACATTGGACAAAGCCATTCATAAAATTATAGAATATATTGGACATTAAAGTGAAATTTGCTGGTTTTTAGGTGGATGTGCTACCACTGAGATAATGATGGGATCAAAAGGATAAAATACACGGTTCCCCTCCCAGGGCTTGAAGTGTCTGAGCCACTTCAGGAGGCGAAACTCTAGTTTGGTGTTTCCTAATGGTTATTGAGCACTTAAATTCTTCTGCGGTTCCGAGCTCAGATATTTGTGCCAGAATAGAATTCAAGGTAATTGATTAGCACAACGATGGGAAACATAGCCACTCACAATTTTTTAGTTTGAAATATGGAACTCTTCAATAATAGAAACTATAAAAATGTACAGCATTGATTTGCAGACATTTGAGCTGCCTTTGCATGTAATCAATTAGAAACCCTTTCAGTTTCCTGGGAAAATGGTTCTGTCTTTGCCAAAAGGCCATTTTTGACATATAGGTAAACTACCCCTATAATAAAATATCCTCCAACTCCCACCTCACTCTGTTTCTTATCTTGTTTTCCCCTTAGTTTCCATTCCTCAGTACAAAACCTGGCTGAAAAGGGAATTCCCTTTCTAGAGAAAAGCCAGCTTTGTTATAAAATAATGATGGCAATTATTCTGACATGGACAAACAATGAATGAAATGGCAACAACAAACCGAATAGGAATTAATTTGTGTGTAGGGATTTCCAAGCACTGTTAAGGTTTTTTTGTTTGTTTTAAAGATTTATTTGATTTCAGTTTTTGTCTTCGATAGAGAGCAAGAAAACTATTGTGAGGCTCAAGGTGGGCAGCCAGGCAGCAGTCACTGCCATTTCCCCACTGGTGAATTGAATTTTTTTGGCAAAACCGTAGTATTCTCTGGGACAAATTTTGATTTTCCAAAGAGCCATTTTCTATCAGAAAATTATTCTGATGGAAAATTGCCCAGCAGACCTATTCAGCGTGTGCGGTAACATTAAATAGGCAGTTAGAGTCTTTCAGGTGGGCTTGTTGTAAGGCTGCTTTTGCCATTAGAGTGAACGAGCCTTCCCATCGTGCTCAAGTAAAGCTGAGAATCAAGAGGCTTAGGAATAGAAATTCATTGCCTACTAAAAGAGGAAATTTGGTCCTCATTGTGAAGTCCATTAGATTTAAAACTGCAAAAAAAGGTGGTTCATTCAAAACTAGGATGGACCACACAGTAAAAAGTAGGATAATAGCATCTGTTTGTTTCTGCTTAGTAACCCAGGACATGAAATCACTTGATCCATACGCTCCTTGTGGCTGAGCCAATACTCTTATCAGCATCCTCTGCATTTTAGGGCTGAGGAAACCGAGCCAGAGATGAAGAGTCGGGGCCAAAGCTGCAGTGGATCAGCCCCAACATTGTGAACAGAACCCCAAATCCTCCCCTTTGACCCTGTCCGGCCTGGGAGCCGCTGGCTCTGCCCGGGGCGGCCGAACCCGCCCCAGAGCGTCCCCACCAGCCCCACGGCTGAGCAGCCACAGACTCCGGCAGCAACTTTCAATTGTTCCTAGAGGCTGGCACACAGGGATAATTAGAGAATATAACACATCTATTAAAACAACTTGTTCCCTCCTCCGCCCTGTACGTGGCAGAGTGTCTGTATAGAGATTAACTTTTTCACCTGAACTAGAACAAAGTGTCTTGCTATTCTCTTGCTCTCTTCTCTTTCCCTCCCCCTAGCTCTCCTCCGCCCCTTTTGCTTGTCCTTATTTTAATCTACAAAGCAGTAATGGGTCTGCAGGCATCCTGCCAGGGTACAGCTCGCATCCACCTGGCAAATGCCGGGATTCTTCTCCTGGCTCCAATTAAAAACCAAGATGAAAATGAGGAGCCAGGTCAGTTTTGAGCCAAGGCATCCGCCCAGGGTGTCCAGACGTTAAAGGAGCTAAATTTATGGGAACTAAAGACTTCCATCACTCCCTTTCTCTTGCTCCAGAAGATGTTTTTATCACCCCTGATATCAGAATCAAAATGTTCTAAAAGGCTGACATTGTGAATATTGATAGTATTATTTTATTTTGCTTAATAAATTAAATGGAAATTGTATGAGAAAATACACTGAGGCCAAGTGCATTTTAATGCATTAGCAATTTTTCCTTCTGGTCTAACGGCTATGTGGGAAGTGTTAAGAGGGGCTTCAGCACACAAAGTCTCTAGGGCTCTCCAGTGAAGCAGCAAACCACCCATCAGTTCGGCCCTGCTAATTGTATTCCCCTCAATATACCAATTATAATTTAATTGTCCACTTCACAAGTTTCACCAAGTAACCTGGTAGTTGTTATTCACATACTAAACGCTTCTTCAAATCCAACATAAATCCCCCAGCAAGTGCTCACAGCAGCGGGTGTGTGAGGAACACTTTTACACTTTTTCCAGTCGTTTGTGCAGCTCTAATTTTAATCCCCGGAGCCGAGCATGCGATCAGCTCTGCCTGGCAGGCACCGCTGCCCCTCCAAAGCCGCTTCTCCCCCCGACTGGTCCAGCACTGGTCTCCGCTCTGGCACCGCGCCTTCTGATCTTAGTGCTGGCATCTGGCAGCCCCCCTCATCCTCCTCTCTTCTTCCCCACTCAACCCCCAAAGCAGGGTGAGAGATGGAAGAACAGAGCCTTGAACCCATCTCAGTGACCTGGCATGCTCTGGTAAATGAAACTTTACTCACGCAGGTTAGGTAAAGTCCTGACAAACTTCATTTACATTTCAATAAAAGTAAGATGGGAATTCATCCCACTGACTGACATGGGAACAGCTATAAAAGCAGTATGAATAAAGCAGCACTTCTTCAAATTGCAAACTCCTTGGGGCAGGGAAACATGCCAAATTCTGCCATTGTTGAGTGACTTGGATCCCTTGGCAAGGATGTGAACGGGGACAACCCAGATCTTCTATCTACCACATGCAATTCTAGTCCAGCCTGAGGTAGGTGCCTCATTACCATCTCAATTCAAACCCTGGGTAATCATATCTAACAGCAGAATACCAATGCGTGAATTACGGATTAATGATGATAGGGTTCTTGGAAACAATTTTTTTTAGCCAAGCATCACACTTGCAAATGACTCACTGGAAGTCAGTAAACACTGGTCATCAGCCAGCAGCTACAATGCAAAGGAAGCGGCGACTGACTGCAGCGGGCTGTTCTCTCCACTCTGGGGGAATTAGAGATACCCCTTGGAATGCAATTACAAAACCCAGGCTGCCCGTGGGATCAGCTCGTGGGATGTCAAAGCTACTGGTGAGCAACACGAGGCACGGCTCCGGCAGCCGGGACCGAGCGGTTGCTGGGTGCAGATCACTTTGCTTTTTGTGATGTTGGAGACCAGCAAGTGGAGAGGGAGGCGAGTGTGGCACCGCGTCCAGGGCTGAGCAAACCACCACCAGAAATTACACCTGAGCAGATAAATACGGATGGATTCACAGGATTTCTGTCCTCCCCCCTGTCACAGATTTTTGCCAATTATCTGGAGTTATAACCTTGTTCTGCAGACAGTGTCATGCATTCTAGAGCACATGTTTTTGCTACAAACCCACCCTTCCAACACAGAACCACCCTTCCAGCAACTTGAAAACATCTCCTGCGTATTCCCTATGTCCAAAGCCACATTATCAGACTTCTCCTCCTGAAGAATTACTGACAATACCTTCTAGCAAGGACAGTTTTATCTTAAAGACTCGTCTCTATGTGGCTGTGCCCTTCATTTTAACAGACTAATGTAACCTTATGAATTCGCTGCCATTATGCCAGCTCTCCTCAATCTAACTGCTGGGATTGGGCAGAGATATTGATAAAGAATCTGAATACAAAATCATACAGGCATAATTATTTCATTGTTTCCCTGTTAGAGGGGTCGAATACTACAGATTTTTGTTACAAGTGAAAGCTGTCCTCTTGTACATCTTGTACATCTTATGGCTCTGAGTGCTTATGAACTGAATTTTAGAATTCAGTTCAAAATCTAGGAACACTTTTATGAGATTATCTTCTCTGTGGGGTTTGCTGCCTGTAGTATTCACAGTGAAGAACTCATGTCACCCACCTCCTGAAATTCTCTTCAATGCTTTTTGCGTATCTCACACTGCAAACGGTCCCACCCTCAATGTGGGGATGAGGGAGGTGGGAGGATGTGGGGGCAGAGTGACTCACTGTGTGTCCAGACTGCCAGATCTGAGCAAAGAAGGTGTCAGACATCACCTAATGCTGGAAATTAGGGAACCTAGATAAGATAAGTGCAAAGGGACTTGGTAACTATGAAGGTTGCAACAGCCTAGAAGTCAAAAATTAAGACGATATAAGGATCCAAAATTAAACAAAACAAACCAAAACTTGACCATGTTGAGCGAACTAGCAAAACAAGACAGAGCTACCAGGTGATACCCTGGACATTCTGCATCGTTCATTTAATTCTGCTCATGGAACCTTTCCCAGTTCCTTTCCTTACTGGCTTGGAGCAATTGTTCCTTATCTGGTTGGCACTTTGTTTTATCCATTTTGTAAAAGAATTACCGAATAAGTGAAAAAAATGGCTATTTAGAGCCTCCCCAAGTCACAGGCATCAGTCGGCAGCTGCCGCTGAGAGAGGAAGACAGGACAGGACTGCAAGGGGATGACTGTTGACGTCATGAAGCAAATATCCCAATATAGGATGCCAAAACCAAGCTCCTGACCACTTGTGGTCATTCAAGATCCCAGGGCGCATTTTGCAAGAGTATGGGTGTTAGCTCTGGTACACTGTCCAAATCCAATCTTGGCTATTTATATGCAGCCTCCCTAAAATACTGCTTGGAGTTGCAACTGGAAAAGTTAATTTTTGCTTTTCTGTCTGGAACCGCGCGATGATTCAGGTCCAATGGTGGCATGCGGAATGCCAGCGGAACCGTGTCCCTGCGGCTGGTAAGCCCTGGGAAGATAGTTTCCTTTATCCTCTTACATCAGCACTTCAATACCCACAGACTGACAAAGATACTTACAAAAAAATCAAGAAGTGACTGATTTCAATTCCAGCCTGTTTTCAGGAAGCACAAATGCATTAACCATGCTTAATAGCCATGGCTCACTAACTTCATATGGGTTGTTTTTCCCCATAATGCTCCAAATTAGACATCACCCATAGACATCGGGGGTTCTAGATTCAAACTCTGCAGCCCCATGTTCCTCTACTGCAGGTGCCAACCATCTGGTTTGCATGACCAGGAATCGAAGCACAAGCAATATCCTGGACATCTGTTAATGAATTTGCTCTCTCCTCATCACCTGTCATTAATTTTGAGCAGAAACAACAGTCTGGTTAGAGGTAGCGTTAAAGAGCGTTTTGACAGAGGATATGAACAATTGTCAAAATGAAAGGTTAACTCCAGTGTCCACCAATGTCTCTTGTGCCAAGGCTGTCAGCTTCTAGGATTTTCCACTGGTTTTAGCACAGCAAAAGGAGCCCTCAGCATTGTGCTTTTTGCCATCATTAACTCTAAGATTTTCCATGGTGCAGAATTTAATACTGCCTCACGTAGATGCGGTTCTTAGGGACATGGTTTAGAGGTGGACTTGGCAGTATTTGGTTAATGGTTGGACTCAATGATCTTAAAGGTCTTTTCCAACCAAAATGATTTTATGATTCTATCACAGGAAGCAAAATCATGGGAAAAAATTATACTTTCTTTATCTTTCAGAAACAACAAACAGATAAAACAGTTAAAAATGGGAGCTACTCAAACAACCAAAGGCTGTAGTTGAATATAGCCAAGCCAGCTTACTCTGAGACATGGTACAATTCTGCTCAGATCTGGAAAATAGATACAAGGAGAAACGTGTATCAGCCAAAGTTAATATTTGCACTAAAATAGTGAGTCATATAAACTGGGATTTCCTCTTCTAGCCACTTATAGCGTATCAACCAAGTCTCAATCAGATTTGATGCAATAACTTTCATCTAATAGTGAAAAACGTTCAGCTCAGGTAAAAGAGACTTGACTTGGGGCCTGAATTCTTCCTCTGTATCTGGCTTGTGAAATGTGTAAGAAATAATCTTGTCATCCAGGATTCCATCACATGCTATTGCTCAACTGTTTTCATGATGTGCCCACTTCCTTCCTGATCCTCAGTTATCCTCCAGGCACTTCAGAGCAATTTCAATTTCCTCCATGCTTAATTTTGCCAAGTTAGTCAACAGCTTCTAGCTGTCATAGAGGTGAAGAAACTCATCAGAGGATCCATCTAACAATGTTATGGAAACTGCCTGGAGATGTTAAAAACGTTTAAGAACAGGGCAGGCAAACATCCAAGTCCAGGTGTCGTTCATCCCGACTCAGTGCGGGAAGTCCAGCTACACAATCTATTTAGTTTCCTTCTGGCTCCAAACTTATTTGATTTCATTATCACTGAATGTGTTCTATTCAGATTCCAGCAGCCCACCACAAGTTACTGAGCTTCCCCTGTTCCTCAGGCAGTTAATGGGATGCTTCAAAAGAAAAGGGCATTTTATTCAGCCACATATGTAGAAGGGAATAATAAATAAACAACTAACATTCAAAGAAAATCACTGCTGTAAGTGAAGAATGTGTTTCAAATAAAAACACAACAGCTCCACTTTCCTGGGGATGTTAGCTGCATGAAATAAAAATAAGCTGAATCACTTTTTATTTTCTTCTCGATAGACTGGAAGACATGCTTCACTAGGTGGAGCTGATTTTCCCCTGCGAGGAAGCCAGGCCTTCATGGGAAAGTGCTGGGCACGGTTCAATTTGCCCGCCACCCCCTCCGAGCCGCTCGCCAGAGCCCGTGCCAAGCAGTAGTACGGGGCTCTCCAGAAACAACACGCAGCGGGAACGCCGGCAAGGACCACACGACAACACCCTGCGCGGCTCTGGAAAAACTGACAGGCAACAAGGTGACTGATGAGCGTCAGCGATGAGCAAGAAAAGCAACAGGTCATGGCAGCAGGGAAATTGATCCTTTTTTATCCCTCTCCTCTGTGAGAAGGTGGAATGTAAGAACTGCCTTTTCCAGGGGATCCCTTGCTCACCTTCTCACACCTTGTGTGGCAAGAGTGAAAGCCACAAGGCATCACCTGTTGTTGTCAGGACATTGACAAGAAATCACCTTCAGTCAACAAGAGGGATGCAAATCTGGCCTCCACAGTTCTGAAATTTAGGGTGTAAAGATAAGTATCACCATAAAATGAGATTAAAAGCCCGCTGTGAGGCACTGAGGAAGCAGCTCTGTCTCGAGTCTGACGGCACGCTACCTGTTCATTAATATTTTAGATCTCCAGGGTAGGCGCTATTCTCCAGAAACACCGAGTATTTTAGTGCTCAGATTGCTGCTCTTGGCACTGTATAAACACTAGGTCAGATTTTATAAAAGCATATTATGCATTTAAACGTGTCGGTATGGAAAGAGTGGGATTTATAAAAGCGCCTAGAGAAGTTCCAGGCCTGACTCCCATTAGCTCCCAGTGGTGACTCACAACCTGGTTTTATGAACTGTCTGCAAAAATCCCATTGGGATCTTATCTGCATCTTTAAGCACATTTTATTAACGTGACCTGCTGTTCCTGTACAGCCCTTAGAACAATGGAGCGATTCCTTTGGGGGTTTTTAGGATCGACATTAATAATAAAGGGACAGCCCTACCGTGGCACTTGGTGCCCAGACACAGACCTTCCGATCCGTATTCAAACATACACGTACTTCTGATGTTGTGTTCACATTCTTGTAAAAATCCGCTGGGCTCTTACTATTTCATTATCTGTCTAGACTGTCCAGCAGGTAAATACAGAGGACATTAAAATGGGAATTAATACACAGCACGAAAAGAAAAATAGCCAGAAGAAAATACCTGAGATACTGCTTCTGCTGACCTGACTCGCTAAAGCATTTGGTCAGATATTTAAAGGCACGACATGGTCTTGCTCGGTGTGAGAAAGCACAGGCTGCTTTGAAGGACTGGTCAGGGATGAAGTTACTAAAACAGCTCCGTAAAAACCAATGAGCTAAAGAGCTCGCAGCTACGAACAGAGGCGGCAGCCGCTGGACTGCCCACACAGAGCCACAGCGCTGGTCCTCCCTCAGGAGCACGTTCCACCTGCGGCTCGGGCCCGAGGGCCGCCATCACCCCGCGCCGCCATTACCGGGGCCGCGGCGCCTCTCCTGAGGGAAGCGAAACCCCGCAAGCTCATTGGCTGATGCGTCACGTCACGGAGCACGGACCAATGGGAGGGCGGCTCCCTGTTGCCGCGGCAACGACGGGGCCTGCGGCCTGGGCTGCGGGGCCTGCGCTGCGTCATTCCCTTGCACAGCACTTAAATTGCTCGTTCTTTAAGGAATTCAGCAGTTTGCACACACACACACGCACACACGCACAAATCTAGGGGGAGCTTCTGGCTGAAAGCTGTAAGGAAGCACAGTCATAAATATGTGTATGTGTTTATGTATATATACATTTATGCATATGAATATCCATATGACTACAGCAGCTACTGGGGCAACTTCTGCTTTAATAAATAAAATGTTATGAAGGGAGGGTGGTCAGCTTGTTTGGAAGAACAACACTGAACGGGTGCGACTCAGCTTTCCCTGGCTTTTTAACAGCTATGAACTGCTTGGTATTTTTGGCTCAGCTCTATTATTATAATTTTTTTTTTTCCTTTTAAAAAACATGAGGCAGTAGGCTTCCTCCCAAGACACACTCAGGTGGGGCCGCTTCTAACTGCTGACTTTCCCCTGGGGCACCTAATTTTGTTAAAAGAAAAAAAAAGAAAAAAAAAAGGGACAACTGCCCCATGAGACGCTCTGTAAAGCTCAGGTTGCTCCCGTGTCTCCCTGCCCGTGGCGTAGTACCTCAAAATGGTTTTAAAAGGTTGCAGATGGCAAGCCACTGACATTTATCACTTGTAAATGAGGGCCCTATCATCATCTCCAAAGAGTTACCTTCTGTAATCCTTATTCCAGGGCACTTTTCTGCTTGCTTTATGCTAGGAGTCTCAGTGAAAATGAACTGTGTTCAGTTTTATTGCCGCAGGATTCAAGTGACTTCCTGAGCGTGGCTGTTGAGCCCAGGACATCTTGATGTGATTGATTTAATTTGCACATGTTATCTGAAGCAGTCGGGATTTGCCCGCTGCTCTTCGTGTCACTACAAGGAATTGTTTTACCGATGCTGGGCCTTTTTCATACAAGAGTTTTGTTTTGTGACTTGTTCCATCGAAAAGCTACGCTGGGGCAGCCTGTCTAGTTTTAGCTTGCTTTGGAATCGGATAAAACTTGGACTCCACAGTGAGTTTTGCCTGAATAAAAATGATAAAACCATTTGAGATCAGTCCGTCATCAGTGAGTGGGCCCAGTTTCTGCTGCAGTTGGTACTTTTTCATTGAGAACGAGTGCTGACAGCGTACTAAAACATCATAGATCAAGAATATTTGATCTGTGTTACAGAAAACATATTATTATCCCGTTTCAAAACGTTTATTTCTATTTTACTTGCTCTTTTTCATGGCATGGAGTTTCTGAATAAATGGGAGTGAGAAATAGGGTACTCTCTTGGTGCACCTTCCTTATGTGCTCAAGAACAGGCAGATCTGAGGCCAGGGATCCATTTTTTCTCCAGGTTGGTTGTGAGGCTGCCTTCAGGGCTGGAGACTGTTTTCCTCAGGGCTTTTTGATCTTCCTCTGAGGAACAGGAAGTGATTCATTTCTGAAAGATAATGTTCACCTTTTCGTATTACAAACTCCCCATTTTTGCACAAGTTCAAGACGTTAGTTTTCACTTTCATCTTTCCTGAACCTCTTTATTCAACACACCTTCCAGATCTGGAGACCAAGGAGAGAGGTTCACGTGGACTAAATTTTTTAGGTACCCCAGGAAACTTTTTGGATCCACTTTCTCCCTTTTGACTACACAGAAACTATGTAGCCTGAAAAGCTGCTTTCTCAAAGTACCTTCCTAACTGGGGTGCTTAAATGTAGAGAGTGCCCGCATCCCCTTGAATGGTTGCCCAAGGCTGCCCAACAGGCCAGTACTGGAAACAAGCTCAAGTCTCGTGGTTCCCAGTTACTTCAAAATGAAAATAACTTGTCCTGCCATTGGGCTGAGGGGAAAGAGAAAATAAGAGTGAGGAGGAGAGAAAGCACCAGCAGCTTCTCATTCATGGTGGGGGGATGCAGATGCTGCCAAATATCATTATGAAAATTCTTCCTTTTCATACGATATTAAACTCTCCTCTTGGCAGGTCCCCTGGTGCAGTCAGTGTTTTTAGTGAAAATACATGAGGTACTGAATTCTTTAACCTCAGTTCATTTCTCATTATATTATTCTGTTAATAGTCCTGGGAAATACACAAGGACCCCCAGGCTGTGTGTGTGCCCCAGCAGGGATCTCTGACTTGGTGTTTAGGGTGGCTCTTGGAAGTCAGTCAACTGGGGAAGAGGAAAAAACATTTTTCAAAGGGAAGAGCGATCAGGAAGAGCTGATTTTTCTGTATTGAATTAGGCACTGACGTCAAGGCCAGGATTTGGACCTCCTGTTCCTAAGTATGTCTATCATGCAACTACCTCTTTACATTTCAGGGATTTGAGGTTCGAACCTTTACAGGAGGAGTGCTAGTTATCCGCTCTGGACTTGATTCAATTCCTCCTCAAATTCAAGATTTTATTCACTTCTTGTAGTCAGCAAGGAGAAGGTTGACGTAGCTTAAGTGTGGAGTTTGCTCCCAAGAAGTTACTGCCTGTAAGGTGGGACCACGAGAAGTGAGAAAGGTGTTTCTGGTCCATCACAAATATAAATTGAAGTGACGTGAAAGGAGGTGTGGAAATCTAACAAACTTCCAATACCCTGCAGATGGGGGTGAACAAAACTAAAGTGAAGGTGTTTCAAATACACCTGCTTTACCGTGCTGTTGCGCTGGCCCAGGAGCAGGCTCACAGTCAATTATTGTGTCTGAAGTCATCAACGAAAACTGTTCAACCACAATAAATTTATTGCTTATGATCATGAGCATGGCTGCAAGAGACTGGATGGTGATTTATGGTGTTGCAGCTATAAATTTTATTCCTATCTCCTGGCCTGGGTGTATTTCATCTAGAAAGCAATATTTGATTAATAAAGTATCATTTTTTTTTTCAAAAAGCCAGTTATCATAACTGTTCTACTATATGAGCCGAAGAAGTAGGAAAAATCATGTAAATCTCATGCTGAATATTGTATTGCTTGCAGGTGAATGGTCTGTAAGACAAAACTTTTGACGAGAAATTCTTTGTCCATAATTTCAGTTGACAGATAACAATAAAAATATTATGATGGCAAATGCCCAGGAAGACAGAGAATGAAATTGCATTCAATCAATAACGCACCAGAGGTTCTGTGCCCTGTTTTCAAGCAGCTGTGTCCTTGGCAAACGGATGTCTCTGGTCATGTAGACCATGATGTATGGTAATCAGAGTACCTGATTTATCGTGCAGTGACACATACCCAAATGAGAATGAAGCCTCTGTTGAGTCGGAACACTGCTGGGTGGACTGAAAAGATCATATTGTAAATGCATCAGACAGATAAAGATTGAGAGAGTCGCCTGTTGCACGGAAGTGTAAAAAAAGAAGAAAAGAGGCGAAATGGTTTGCTCAGTGTTAGGCAAGCATGTGGAAGAGATGGAAAATGATCCCTGATGTTATATGTTTGGTCCCCGTGTCTTCATCACCACTCTCTCTTCTCAAACCACTACTAAATTTGCAGGTTGTTTTCAGATTGTCATCCAGCTGTGTCCTAATCCTGTGTCCTCCCCACACATCCAGCTAAAAAAGCCGTGCTCACACAGAAGTGCACTGGGGAATTGCTGAGGGACGTGTTCCCTGGGTCCTGTCTCCAACAGAATCAATAATACAGGAGCATCCGTCCCGATTTCTGCTCCCACTGCCTCTCACAAATCGTTTATTTGAGCCACTGCAAACCCAACAGAAGTTTTAAGGCTCGCTCTTTCTTTTTGCTTTTTGTGTCTCCTCATTTTTCTTTTAGTTTAGAGCATGACGTCTTTAGGTTGGGGTTTAAGGCCATTCATGGCTGTACTTGCAGAGCCTCAAGGCCACCTCTATTTGTGTGTATCTACAGAAGAAGAAAAAAAGTTCAATTTTCCAAAAATTCCTCCCACTTCCTTTTCCCTGCCTGTGCCTCTAACCACTGCTGTATATGCAGTTAATTGAAATGGTGTTTGTTTTATCTTGAATAACCTTGTAATTGATTGAGGTGGTGGACAGCAAGACTCCAGAGTCATTTACATACCTGTGCATGGAGCAGTAATTTCTAGGAGGCTTTCCACTGCTTTTTTTTTCTTCGTTTTTCCCCTAAAGAACTATACTCCCCTGTATGTGCGTGTCTGCATGTATCTAAAGCTCTCTCTCTAGATATTCACATTCATGTAGATCTCCCCACAGTCCATTCACTCTGGCTGCAACTGTCCATTTGCTGCTGGTTGGGATCTTATGTTACCTGGGGTGGTAAGAGTGCTGGCACTCGTCCCTCCGAAAGAAAAACAGCCCGATTGGGGAGTGCTTGCTTCGTACAAGGCCTCGATTGTGTGCGAGTGCCGAAAAAGTAACAAATGCAGTTTAATTACGTTGGATGTTTGGTGGCTGGTTTGCAAATCTTTTATTTGTTTTGAGAAGTGCCCCAGCAGCAGCACTAAATTTTGTGTGCATTTGGGGAGCCTAATATACCGCTAATGCTGGGGGAGGGAAGACGGTCTAATTAACTGGGCTGCTGTCAGGCTAATAAACTAATGGAGAGCTTAAACAAATAAAAAAATAAAGGAAGTAGACATGATGGGGGAAAAATAAAGTGACTAGACATGAAGTCTTACGACGTGCATTTCCACCTTCCATGAAAAGATGTCCTTGGGCACCCAGAATTTTGCGGATGGAGTTTTATGTATCGTAATTCAAGTCCCCCTTTTAGGAGGCAAAGGTTTAGCAGATCTATCCAGGAATGAGTAACGAGAGAGGAGCTTTTCCCATCCTGCCCAGAAACCAATTCCAGCTCATCAGAGTTGTTCATTTTGGAAAAGAGTCAGATTCACGTACATGGGACAGAGGGGAGTGGAAAGCAATCCATGTTTAAATCTTCTCTTTGCCAGCCCGAGATGTTACATAAGGTTGAGGAAAATGTTTTATTATCCCAACTAAGCCTGAAGTGTCAGATACTGACAGCGTTTCAGAGACAGGATACTGGGCTTGATGGTCCAATAGTCTGAGTCAGGCTGACAGATTTTCTATTCCGCCCTCTCGGATTATTAGTTGTTCTTTTTTGGTCCATTAGGTATGAGGTGATTTTAAACTAAAAAGGTTAAAGAAGCACACACATTGCTCTGGGACTGGGCTGAAAGAAACCTCCCAGTTCTGGTTATTATGGAGCACTAGACAAATATAAATCTTTTCTCAGCTGGTTTCTCCAAGTGTCAAGCTGCCACAGCCTCGTCAGCTGAGATGTCACACTGCTAATTGGCAGTACCTGCGATCAAGCTCATTTATTTCACATTGTCTTGTCCAAGTCCTTTGCACGTGTTTCAGGTGCTGTCGTGTTCTTATATGAGACTTCATGGTAGCAAGTGGCCATGTTTTACTGAAGTTTTCAACTCTTGTATCCCCTGAGGTGGTTAGTGGCTGCTCTGCCTGCCTTTTCCAAGGCTTATCTCAGCTGTAGAGTTTTCAAGGGGCTTTCAAATGTTTCTGAATAGTCAATTATCTGATCCAGTGGTTAACGAAATACACGGTGTTCCATGTTCTTCTTCGGGAAAATATTTACAAATCACTATCTGTGTTACTTGGCCACCTTCACTTATCAGACACAGAGAGGTTCACGGCAACTACGTCGAGGGAGCTATTGCCAGATCAGAACCTGAAAAACATCCTTTCAAACCCTAAAGAAAAGAAGATTTGCATTTGGAGATCTACAGAAAGCAGTGGGTGGTCCCGGCCCGCGTGGGACACGTGTGACAGGGATGATGCGAGGACGGGTGATGCCTGAGCTCTGGAGCGGAGCCAGGCTCAGCTCCGCTGTTCTACATCTGCTTCCAGCAGCATTTGAACATTTGGAGGATGAAATACCAGCCCAGAGGCCAGTGAGATTTCTTCCCTGGGTTTGACGGCATCTCATGAGCGTGACAGCAAATCAAAGAAGCAGAAAGATTTCGTGATCTCAGAACAAAAAAATAAAACCACATTTTAAGCACTTATTTTCTTTTTGGAGATCTCTGCATTGGCCAGTAGTCCCCTTTAAACTTGGAAAGTTTTGAAAGAGCGTGAGGTTGTTGGTTACATTCTTAGAGCCCTGCTCATACATTCTCCAGGGTGTTGCAGACAGATTTTGTAGCACATTACAGTCCTGGCCACACTCTGCCCTAAATTACATCCCCTGCAACCTTGCTGGAGCCCAGAGTCCTGCAGCAGCCGGTGGCTCCCCGGCTTCTCCTGCAGCCTCGGCTGGGGGGCAGTGGCCGTGCAGAGAGCTGCCCGAAAGATTTTGGAGGAAATATTTTCTGAAGAGAAATCAAAATCAATATTTTCCAGGAAGAAGGTCGATCGTGTGTGTTTATTGTCATTCCTAAGGCACTTAAGGCTATTTTTTGATTAATAAATCTGAATTAATTATTTTGGCTCTGGTTGCCTTTAGTTAATGCTGGGCTATAAGATGCTAAAATACTACACGGATGATTGAGGCAAAGACGTCACTAGAACAGAGGAGAAGCAAAACTTCCCATGTCACTCAAAACAAAAGCTTTAATCTTTCTCAAATGGAACCTCTGAATATTTTCTTCCCTCAAAAGCTGAGCTGTTTCAACCTCACATTCCACCAGGAGAGACAGGCAAGAGCTGGGTCTGTGTGCACCACTCATTGCGCAGTGTCCTTTGCCATAATTACTCTGCTCGTTATTGCTCGTTATTGCTTATGAGGAGCTATTTGGGTTGTAGGCTGGGGTCACTGCTCCCATCCTCTGCTGCTCCAGCCGTGCTGAATTCCCCAGGAGATGGGGCATCTGCCATTTTTTCATCCCTCCATGTGCTCAGCTGAAATACAGTAGCCTGGATCGAGGGAACCGGGCTTGGGTCAGTTTCGATCCCATTAAGGAAGTTTTAGCCATGAGGATTGCTTGGGACCAGGCATTTCCTCACACTGCAGCAGTGTACAGACTGTGTGATTCCTTCAAAAGACATGATGAATATTCAAACTACACCGAGTTGGGATTTCTCTATTGTAATCCACAAGCAATAACAAACAAACCCCCCAAAAAACCCAAAACAAAACAAAAAAACAAAACCAACAAAAAATCACTACCACCACCACACACAAAAATCTTCAGTGAAGATAATTTTCATTTTTCTGATTTACGAATCGTAAGGGGAATTTTAAAACTCATTTTAACCAGGAGATTTGAGATGGGTTACATTATGCTGGACTGTGCTGATGGAAAGACTTGCATTGTTAAGAATGCCCACAGGAAGAATTGTTTATTATGAATATTGTATTTCATTAACAAATCATTCCAAAGCCAATCTCAGTCTCCACATTGCTTCAAAACTCTTGATTCCAAATATTCATCACTTGTGTAATGTGGTTAACCAGATGGATCTGGACACAGGATCAGATGAGAAGATACCGTTAAGCAGTAAAATAATGGGCAACGAATAACAAATACCCTTCCACGATCTGTTGCTCTGGCACAGCCACCATGTTGAAGCCGAATTGCTTTTTTCTGTCCCTTATCAGTAACTTAGTGCTTTTATCAGCATTTTTAGAACATCTGCGACATTTGGTTAACTCTGCTTTTTAGTGCAACGTATCCCTGTGACATAAATTGACTTCAGTCGTAGCAACAAACTGTTCACAAGCTGGTTTGGGCCTGGTGGGCCATAGTGCGCTTTGGCCTTTGCCGCAGGATACTGCAGATTGGTTTATTGTGAGTTTGTTATACGTCATCTTTCTTTTTTTCCTGAGCTTTTTTTATGGATCTGGGGTAACTGAGGGAAAAAAGAGACTGAGAAAGGCCTGGTTTGAAGCACAGCTTGGAGCTGAGGTGAACAGCCTGCTGGTGTGAGGAGGGGTTTTGTGTGTGTGGGTCTGAAGAAATACAGCAAGCAACTACAAGAGATTTCAGTGTGTTAGAATAAAAAACATAAACTCCAGTGCAACTAGCAAACCTAAGTTCCAGGCTCACTTCCTCTGAGCGTTCTTTTATTTTTTCAGAAGAAAACTTAATATTTTGAAATGTGTATCTCAGCTCTCTTGCAATCAGTGGATATACTCTACTTTGAGGCACCCTCAGATACAACATTATCTACGTGATAGGTTCAGGGCAGTTGGTAAAAAGTTGCTTAAAAACGTATTTGGAGTTTTTCGTCTTCCTTTTTATTAAAAAAAAATATATATATTTAAACATGTAAAAAATGAATTGTGCACAGACCCAGGGTGGAGTTTCCAGTCTGAAAATAAAGATCAACATTTGGTATTGCAGTTAGACACAGATAAAATTCAAATTTGTAACACTTCATTTAACAGAGTATTAACCCCTTGGGAGGTGAATGGGAGACCTTCAGTGAACAAAACTCCTCAGTGTAGAGCAGGTAAAAATACATCGACACGAGTTTTGCCCCTCCGTGTTACAATGGCGTGAAGGTGACCAGCACAGCTCCAATACGTTTGTTTAACTTGCTCGGAATTAATCAGAGCACTCTGGGATTAATAATTACTTAATCAAATAATCGCTTCGTGACTCCAACACTATCTTTTTTTTCTTCCAGCAGGCTGGAAATAAGACCTGTGAATATGTAAATTGGAACTGATTAGAGGATTAGGTTTCACTCCTTTTTTTTTTATTATTTGGAATAAAAACAGCCTGCAGATCCCTCGAAGCCAAGCCATGTCTCTGAATTACAACACTAGCGCCTGTCGGCTGTGATAATTTCACTTCATTAACTTCCAGATATAAATAGAGAAAGTTTCTTATTTTTTTTCCATGCACCACCTTTAATAAGCATGGCCTGAAAACACAGGGGTTATTGATCCCCACAGCTATTGGGTCTGTGCGAGCGCAGTGCAACAGTGAAAGAAGACCAGACACCTTCTACCTGTTCGCTTGTGCAGCCAGGAACAATTCATCGCTGTTGAATCCATTTTAAAGCTTTTGCAGAAACTGCCAAAAAAGCATTGCAAGAGCGATAATGTCAGCTACACCATTCATAGCAATGCAAAATAAATATATTTGATAGGCCCGTGACAATGAAAAGTGACAGCGGGACTCAGCCAGGATTTCGAGCTTGGATGTCTCATGTTGAGCACCTCTGTATGGTGACCCCCAAATAACGCAACTGACAGTGCTGAGCAACCTTATTTCCCAGTGATCTACAGGGAAGGCACATGCTGAGCATCCCCAAAAATCTTCCTGGTAAAACGACATTGTTTAGACACTCCGTTTTGTCGTGACCGTGATTTTAAGAAGTCACGTCCACAGGCCAGAATGTGGCCCACAGTAGAGTTTTTAGTCACGGTGGCATCCTATCGTATCTACTAAGTAGGAGAGGTTTCGCATCTTAGATTCTTAGACACGCTTGTCTGTAAATCCAGCTGTGGGATCCCCGCTGCAGAGTAGGGAGCTCACAACCTCAGGAAAGTGGACCATTCCCTTCCTTCATGATTTATAGATTGGTGCTAGGATATAAAAGGCTAAAAGTACTTTCCTTAAGCTCAGAAAATAATTATGTGGCGGAACAGAACCATTATTTTCTCAGAATTTAAGGATTTTATTATTTCTTTCCATAAATTTTTGTTTTCCCCCTGGAAATGAGTCTTGGGAAGGGTGACAGGTTTGGGAAAAAAAGGTGCTAACTGAGAAGTGGGGAATGTGGACTAGTTGAGCAAAGGTGACTCTTACATGAGAGAATGAAAATGTTCCACTACACAAAAGGAACAAAACAATACAGTAAAGCAGCACCCATGTCTGTAAAGCCATGAGCAATTACAATTAATACATACTGCTAATAATGATGATTTTCAGCCTGAACCCAATAGGAATTGATCCTGGTTCTGAGATGACGCAGTGAAATGACCTCCAACATAGGTGCTCAGAGACTGGATTTATTTCCATGGCCTGCTGAAAGGCAGGAATGATCCTACCAGCTGCAACCTGCAAGTTCAATCTCATCCCAACCTGGAGCTCGGCAATATGCCCTGGGAACGTTGTGGAGCTTCAAAATGTCTACAGCCACCACCGTGTGGGCGACGGGGTGGGACAGCGGACATCCCGCCTCCCTGTTTGGGTGGAATATTGCAGGGCCTGAAAACAGTCGCAAGTCAGCAATGGTCTGTGTTGCTTCTGTATGTGCAAAAATCAAACAGTGTGGTGTCCTCCTGCGGAGAGACAGGGACAGCTTGGGAAGGAGAAATGGAGTGAAACACTTGGCTGGGTGCTCGTATTATGTAAATTGAAGCTTGAAAGCTTTAACCATTTTGTTAATAATGTCACACACGTGGGGCTCGTTAAGTATTACTGGCTACCATAGCGATTCTTACGGAATTAGGAGGCCTTGCAACTCTAGAGTAGAAATTTAGCCGCTGCAGCTAATTCTTATAAGCGCCTTGTGGATTGTGTGTGTTTTGCAGACATTTTCTGAAGAACTCAGATGGTGATTTCCTGGAAAAAAAAGGAAAAAAAAAGAAAAAGTGCATTGCTGTGAAACTGCAATGCTGCTCAGAGAAAGCTTGGGGTTTTGAGAGTCTTCCCAGGTACTTTAAGGCAAGGTGTGCTTGAAATTGAAGTCTAGGAATTAGAGAACACAAACTTCATTTATTCAGGAGCAACTGGAAAACGTGAATGCGTTTCCATGGAGACGGGGTTATTTCGTTTCCCACAATTCAAATCTTTTCCACAGGTCCTGGTCACCCTAATGTTTTGTTGAGGAGAATTTTTTGGATTTTGATCTCAAGAGTTGGCCAAGCTCCAGGCAGAACAATGAAAAAGTCGTAAATCACTTTAATAGATATAACAAGAAGCAAAAAAAGAAGGCAGAGAAATGGAGGGACTGAAATATGGCAGTCTCAGCACATCCATCAACCACAGAATACTCTTCTTGAGCTACAGGAGAACACACCACCTGAAAAAAGTGTAGACCCGCTATGGTGTTCTGTTCTGATGCCTGAGATGCCACTCAGATTTATATACAAACCCCATATTTTGATATTTTCTCGAAATTGTGATGCTACGGAATGTTCTGTGTGCCTTGACTATGATCACATAACATTAAGCTTACAAAACTTCGAGTTACCTCATCTAACTCAGGGCTGTGTGGATGTGGATTCAGCCCAGCTACAAAAACCTCACCATTTCTGTTGTGCCTGGGGAAAGACAAGTGTGTCCAGGGAGTGACTCAGCCCCATCTCAGGTAGTAACCTCCGAAGATGGTGACAAAGGTCATAGAATGGTTTGGGTTGGAAGGGACCTTTAAAGATCGTCTACTCAACCACGTTCTCCAAGATGGAAAACTCCTGTAGGAATCAAATGAAACCTGAGGATAAAATAGCTTCCTGAGCTGGGCACAAGTAGAAAATGCATGTGTATGGGATCTCATAAAGCCAAGCAGATCCCAAAGCAACGGAGATCCTCCTCATCCGCTGGCCGTCATCATGGTTGCTGGTAGGGTGGGGTGTCCAGGCGTGTCTTAGTAAGTGCTGTGTGCTATTTACTCATCGTCTACAAAACCCAAGCGGGTCTGGCTGCTTTGACCACTCGCACCTTCTGGAGATATCAGTACAGGTCTACAGCAGGTGCCTGGAAAGATGGCTTGGTTGTTATATTATGTTCATAACATGCCCCTTTTAGCAAATCTAAAGTGGGTTTGTAATAATTTTTAGCAATGTATCAGGGACCAGAAATTAAGGAGTTTATGTGGAGAATATTTTTATTGAAGACTTTTTTTTTTTTCATCTCTGCTCTAAAAGTCCAGTACACACAACCTTTCTCCTCAAAAGCTGATAAATGGTT
This sequence comes from Pampusana beccarii, assembly GCA_013399365.1. Classification (NCBI taxonomy): domain Eukaryota; kingdom Metazoa; phylum Chordata; class Aves; order Columbiformes; family Columbidae; genus Pampusana; species Pampusana beccarii. The sequence goes on from VWYH01010053.1 coordinate 27,447, forward strand.
TAGCCATTATTTAAAGTTCGGGAAAAGGCAGCTACAGAAATAACATTTTAATGTATTCCAGATTAGACTTCATGCTATATTTGTAATAAAGACTTGTTTCCAACATTGGTTGGCAGATCACTCGTACGGACAATTATCCAAATAGCTATTAGGATACGATTGCGCTCATTTCCAGGCAATGCAAGATTGCCAGAACTCCGCTTGGCTGGCAGTTGGATTTTGGTTTGACTTTTTGGAGAAAACCACAAGAATTTTGTCAGTCGTCTTGGCCGTAAGGGAGTCTTCTTGTCTTGAGGCCATTCTTTTTCCCTTCAAATGCAGAAGGCAAAACATGCTCTTATTTGCTTTGAGTTCCTTTTTATTTATTTTGTTATCTCTCACCTTAGTGGCATCAGGAGAAAGAGACTCAGGTGTGACCGAGTGAGGAGGTGAGACCTCCCCATCATTCGTAGAAAAGAGGAGAGTCAGTATGAGAAGAGCACACGTATTTCAGAGGGTGAAAACTAAAAGAAAATCAGAAGTCATGAATTTCTTTTACTGGGGGAAGGGAGCTTAAGGAAGGGAATACATAATGCCAAGGGAAATCAGCGTTAGTTGGGAATGGAGACTCCCTCTCTTTATGCATTATGCTAATGTGTCATTTGGCAGATCTGAATCACGCTGGTGAGTTTAGTCAAGAGCTCGGCTCGAAGAACACCAAGCAACTCCCTGCGAGGGAAAAAGATCCCTTTGTGCCAGGACCATGTTCTGCGGTGAGGTGATGTCATTGTTTAAGTCACAGAGGCAGTGGTCAGGAACCTTCTCCGTATTGAAAGATAGGCAGGTCCACAATGGTCCGTGAAACTTCACGTAACTCCAACCATTCCCTTTGCTCGAGCTTAGAACAGATTAGACAGGTTCATTATTTATCGCCAGTCTGGCGTGGGTGCTGCACACAGCTTGGGGGGGGCTGCGTCTCCAAGACTTATCGTAATTCATTGCAAGACCTTAATAAGGCACTTCAGTGGTGGTTTTTGGTGTTCTTCCCTTGGTAAGATGGACATAATAAGTCTGGAACCAAATTGTAAGCATTGCATTGTTGAAATGAAATTTGTGAAAAATAATGTGCTCCTTGTGACAACAGGGGCCTTGATAAAGGATCCAGAGCTCCTTTGCTCTTCTGTGTTTCTGTAATCAGATAAAAGGCTTTGGATAAACACATCACATTAGCTGCTAGGGGGTGCCAGCATTTCTGAAAAATATTTTTCCAAACTCTTTGTTTCTCAAGCGTTACTAAAGCTTTTTTTTTTTTAATTTGCTTGTCATGAGGAACAACAGAGACTGTACTGCAGCTGAACAGTGGAACTGCTTCAAACACAGCAGCTGAGAAACACAGTAAGGGAAGTGAAAACACTTAAAGGACAGGAATATCAGAGAATATAATGTATTGGTAAAAAATAATCTCGAGATCTTCTCCGAGCTCCCGTTGGGTCTCCCTGTAAAGACTTTTCCATGGGGTGGATACTGCAAGATTTGCCGTGTAGAAATCCCGTGGTGCTGGCTGTGCTCCAGCACAACGACTGCACCAAAGGGGCTGAGGCGTATCCTACCAGCCGAGCAGAAAATTGCTTCAAGGCTAATGGCAGCAACACCTCCGCGGAGCAAACCCTGCAATTAGCCAGAAAGCAGCACCCATGCCCAATGGGCCCATTGTGTCCTGTGCATGATTTTGCTCTTTGGTGCGCAGGGGAAACGTGTGTGTGAGTGCGAATGAGCGCGGGGAGGGAAATCCCGTCCGGCACGCTCGTGATGAATGGGCTGCAGTTGGCATGAAGTGGAACCCGCGCCAAGATGAGGCCCTCGTGTTCCTTCCAGTCCCCCACCTACCTTCTCCCAAACACCGCATTATATTTTTAGCGTTTTTATTTTCTTGGAAAAATATATAAACTGCAGTTATAAAATGTGTTTGAGCAACTGAAATGGAGCTAGCAGGTGTACAAAATGGCCGAAAATGCTTCCCAGGGCTGCAGTTAAAAAAAAAAAGAAAAAAAGAAAAAAAAGAGTAAACTTAAACAGTTCCATAGTGGGGAAAATAAAAGCTCCAGATAGAGTATAGAAATGTTGTTTTTTCATACTGCACAGTCACTTTCATTTTTGACTCCTGGAATGGTTCTTGGTTTGGATCTTTATTTCGCACCCAGATTCAAGGGGTTAATTCTCCCATTGCCATCTCGGAGGCAATAATACACCGCAGGTACCGCTGTTCTAGATTCTGAGATCGCCAGCACTCCATGTGGAAAGCTGGTCTGCAAAGCAGTGACTTTATTCTGTTAATTACTATTAGCAACTTTATTCTGTTAATTACTATTTTTGTTATCTCCGTGTTGAATCTGGAGAAGACTTTGGTTCAGTTTGGAGATTATTTATGTTCAGGATTGAATTTTTAGTAGAATAGGGTTGCATTTACAAGCTTAATAAAAACTGAAGGACTGCTGGCACTCCACACAAAAATATAAGCGCATATATATAGATTTGTATAAATGTATGTATACATACAGAGAAAATATCTCTTCCAAAATAATTTATTACCAAAATATACCAGTAGCCAAGAGACAGGAGGCTGTGCAAAGAAAATAATTCATTCTAAGTAGAGCTAGAAATAGACTTTTGTATTGTGCTTGTGCTGCCTGGTTTGGTGGAAATCCTATCGGAAAGGGACTGTTTGTGAGGTTAAATGAGTGGATTCGGACTCCTCTTTGCCCTCTGAGTGCTCAGAGGAGTTGATACCTTGAATTTTGGGTGAGGTCCATCACCGGCTCTTTGTAACAATCCTGAACAATTTGAGCATATGGAGGGAAGAGGTCGGCTTTCATTTGGCAATGAAAAGTGACATTTTAATGTGTCACATTCACATTTCCAATCTTTCTGAAACAGTTTGGTTCTCTGTGTGATTTTTTTAATGCATAAATTTCATGCAATATCAAAATTTATTAGGACATATTTTCCCATCTCTTATCATTTGTTTAGTCCTAAAATATCCTGTTTAACTCTGATGATAGAAATATCCTATCAATTATTTTTTACAGCAATAACGTTCACAACCATGATATTAATTACTAAATAAATATAATTGCTATTGTTTTGACTAATTCAAGCTTTTCAACTGAATTCCAAATTTCAGCTATGCATCTCAAAGTATCTTCTTGATTTATCTAGCCTTGAGCAGTTTTCTGAAATGTTTGGTTCAAATCTTCAGCCCAATTTACTTTCTTGTACACCCCCTGTTCCTCTGGTATGTTAATTTAAGTGCCCTTCTCCAGCCCCACTCGTTTTGCTGATACGAGTATTAACGTGCAAGGCTGACAAATGTGTATGGATGGATTATTCCCAGTTGCGTGCCCAATTTTCTTTTAATGGGTCATTTTCTTCTGAATGGGTAATTCATTCCACCTTTGCTCTACAAAACTAGAGACCTGGTTTAAATCTCGTATCTACGAGATGGCTGCAAGTGTGATCTAAGTTCTGCAAAATGCTGAGGATTCATTTGGAAACTGAAGAGGAAAAGGAATAGAAAAAGGAGAGGTGGTTCACTTGTCTGAGGTGTAAGGTTTCTGGCTGTGCAAGAGCAACTGCAGAATGAGACAAAGACAAATGACAGTAAATGAAAACATTTTGGAATGCGGAGGACTGTTGAAAAGGTTTGGAGATGTCTTCTCATCTAGTGTAACATTATCATTGTTCCAGCTTCTCCAGGTTTTTTGGTATCCCCATCTCTGAACAGAATTACAAACCTGATTACCAGAAATGATTTTTTAAAGCCTGAAAGCGATCCAGCTCCCTGTGCTAACAGTGATGGACTCGCAGGAAAACTATTTTAAACTCCTGATCCATATGCGGTCTGAAGTTTAACATGATTTGCAGTTATGAGGACTGGAGCTCTATATTCCAGCCTGTCCATAGGCACAGACAAGTGAAATCTTTTCAAACAAACAGGGTGGAAATTCTTGGCTTCTCCAGGAACCAGCCCTATTTCCAGCAGATCGTGGTTTGGATTCCCAGCCTTCCCCTTGGCATTCCAGTTTTCCCCCTGCTTGCCACAGCTAGATTGTGTTTGCTGTTTCTGGACCGAAATGCTGAACAAGATCCCGGTGCCTCAGGTAGGCGACGTTTTACCATGGAGGAGAAATCCCTGTCTGAAGTCAGGGAATGGAACCTCCTCGTTAACAACTGGCAAACCTACAGGAAAGGAACTGAGCTGCCGTCAGTAGGTAACATATTAATGGCTGGTGTTTCATTTCTTATAGGTAAAACATAAGAATATGGTGGTCCTCACATTAGTGGTCTAACTACAGAAAAGTCTGTGTAGAAAGGCAGCGCCGTTTCCTTCCATCTACCATTAAGGGCCTTGCAGATCTGCCAGAAAAGGGAAAATTAACCTTCTGTGGAAATCCAGCAAAAGGCCTTTTCCCCTTTAAATCATTAAAAGAGAACTTAATGAAGCATCGGTCTGCAGAGTGCGTTGCAGCCAGATGCGCACTGCGTTCTGCGTGTTTGACTGGCGGCTTCGGAGACACTGATGCTCCATGTTTCCTCCTTGGACTAGACTGACTGTAGATAGCAATAACTACGTATCCCTCTACCATTTCTGAACTGGGAAAGGTTAGAGGCTGTTGCAATCAGTAATAATATCTGTTGCTGAACTCAGCTCTGCTGTACTCAGTATGTGCTGGTTTTTCTGTGCATAACTGGCAAAAATAACAGCATCGAGGAGGAAAAGAAGACTCGGCCTTGTGCAGGAACAGATGAAAGATGACTGGAATCTGGCTGACAAAAAGCTCAGGGAGGCATGAATGAAGGGGTTATGATTATGCTCAAAATGATAGCGACAAAAAAAAAGAGAAAAGTTTGTCTTTTCTAAGGCCCTTTTAAACGCAAAGACTCACCTATAGCAAACAGATGCATGGTGCAGAATTTTCGTTGGCTGGAGACCAAATTAGTGACAATGCTATACGTGAAACTTGTTCATTTGACCAATGTTATGCTTCATTTTCATCAGTGCTGTCCATGGAATATTAGATATTCTGGCAGTTATTTAATAAGGCAAATGCACACAAGGAGCCCTTTAAGGTAAGAAGTAAAATAATCTCTATTTTCTCTTCAGGAGGTTTTGGCAAATGGGAGAAGATGGAGAAAAGGGAATAAAAAGTGTATGTGAAACAAAAGTTTTAACAGTCTGCCTAACCAATTGGTATAATTAAGTTTTACTTCAGCCCTCAGGAAACCCCAGGGAAGTTTGTGGCATCCCAGTTCGTGTGCATATTAAGTAGGGGATCATGTAACCTTCATGCAATGTTGGAAAAGGTTGTTTTTTAAAGAGCTGTAGCGCTCGGTTGTAGCAGTGTCAGTCGGAGGCAGCTCTGGGCTGCAGCACTGATAACCCAGAGCTAGCTCTGCTTGCACAGAGCTCAGTCTGGATTCACCCAAGTTCTGCAGGTTGGAAGTGGAGGCAATGGAAACGAAGGGAGGAAGATGAGCTAAACCAAATGGGTTGAAGTGCCAGAGTCTCGTCCCGAGCACACACGGCCCTGTGACGGTGTGACAGCTGTGCCATAAGGGACCGATACAATGAGGAGTGGTTCCTTATGGTTGTCATTAGTGCTGTCTTCTTATGAAAAAGCAGTAATGGGAGTAACCTCTTCAACAAGGGCAACATTGTCCAGTAAGCAGATCTTAGTTCCTTCCAAACATACTTATCTGCCCAATATACTCAATTCTGCTCACCCTCAATAGGCTTAATTGCTTAAGTTTCTTACAATATAGGAGTTAGTCTCATATCTTCATGAAGTCTTCTTTTAATACTTAAAGCTATCAGTTTACACTGGCATTATTTCTTCCATTCAATACTAGGGTAAATCCTCAGCTGCTGTAATCAGTCCTGTTCTACTGCAGTGAAATTACATAAAATTGGTATTGGAACTTCTTCCCAAATAAAAAATTGCTTTTCCATTCCAAATGAAATGGAAAGCATGAGCAGATTTTGTGTATCAGCTGATTCATAACAATTTTAGTAGTCTTCCCGAGAAGATCTCAATCGTGCTATCTCACTGTGTAGGTGGAGATAAGAGAGTGAGGAGGAAGGACATTGCAACTCATTTTAACATATAAACCACTAATAAGATTCCGAGTTACAAATTCTAAACCTTACCTTTTCTTCCCTTCTTTAGCCCTCTAAGCAGTCCCAAATACCATACGGAGCTTTAAGAGACAAACTTTCCGATGGTATTTCGAGAGTGCTGAGGTGGGAGATATAGATTTACGAAGGCCTTACAGCGAGGATTTTTTTTCAGCCCCCCAAACAATGCTGGTATAGAACATGTCCTCACAAAATATTCAACCCTTGCACATTTCCATTTTGGGCTTGCAACCAGGTGTGTCTGAACTCGGTGCAGCGGGGCTTTACCCAGCGTGATTCCTGGAACGTAAATGCAGCTTGTGCCCATGTGTTTTCCCCAGCAGCTTCGGTTCCTGAACAAGCAGTTCTTTCCTTGCACGTAAGTCACCTACATGCTGGAAAAAACCCACAAGGAACATGCAAATAGCTGCTGTGCATAATGTCCTCCAACACAGGCAGGCATCTTCTCTTCGATGTCTCTCTTGGATTTCTTGGCTTGGCTGTCTCAAAGGCTGGGATTGTGCACGCTGAGCTACATGTACTCTGATTTTTTTGATGAAGCAATGGGAGCAGAAGGAGTAAAGGCTATGGCACCCTCTAAGCTCACTGTTGTGCGATCTAAATCAACAAATAGTAAGTGGGAGCAAACAGGGCATTTGCTTCAACCCCCCACACATGGGTGTTCTGGTCCAGAGCAGCCAACACAGCCCAAGTCCACAATGGTTATTTCTTTAGCTCGGGTGCCGCAGCACATTCCTCTGATACAGAACATCCCAGGCTTGCTCTCGCGGGTGATTTTCTGCTGCAATAGCGCTTCCACAGCTGCTTACTGAGAATGGCACGAAGCTGGCATTTTATAAATTAGCTCTTCTGTAAAAAAGCTGCTGGGGCTCCCCTGGAACGAGTCAGACACCTGCCAGGGGGGGCTTGTGTGCTGTGATCTTGCCTCTTGGAAAGGGTTTGAACTGGGTGATTGCTGGAGGCCTCTTCAAGCCCTACCTTGTAGGATTCCAAACATCTTTATTTTCATCCCCATTGCATCAAATGTTTGTCTTTATTTCCTTCCCAGGCCATCAGTCTACTCACTTCTTCTGCGAAACAGCATGTCTCACTCATGCAAAGCATTAAAACCACCCCACTCATCACAGAAGGGTTAAAAACATGATTGGTGGGCAAAGACCCCCCCTTTTTGCTGCAAGGTTGGTTGAAATTGCGAATAGAGACTGACAGCTTGCCTGAGTGTTTGTGGTTCCATTTGAAACCACAAGACCCAGAAGCACATGGTTTCGATTCAGTGTCTTTCTGCAGCTAACACGAACCATTTGTTCAAGCAGCTTGGCTATCTGTTGGAGAACAGTTTTGCACCAGGATCAGCCTTGATTCACCCCAGACGGCCAATACATTCAGATGGAAACCCAAGGAAAAAGAAAAAAAAGGAAAAAATTCCCAAACAAAGGCTTGCATTTACTTTTTCTTGTTTATTTTTGCAGCTTGTAAAGGAGCTACTAATATCCTGATTTAAAAAAAAAAAAAAAAAAAATCTGAAATGCCAATCAAAAGCAGTGCCAAATTAGGTAGTGTTTACTTCAAAAATACGTTTTTCATTGCTTTTTTAAAGGCAAATTCCTGTAAAATAGTAATATCAAGGAGGACATGGAAAGAAGAGACTTAAGTGACTCAAAAACATATTTAGACCAATCTTTTCGAATTTGGCTGTGTAAAGTGAAGCACGTAACAAGGCTAAAGTGTGGTCACTGAGCTCTCACACGTAACGCACTTAAATACATACTGAACAGCTTGTCATCGAGCACCCTGGCTGAAATGAGCTGATGCTACTACAGAGAGCAGGACGTGCCACAACGGGGAATTACACGTGCAAAAAGAGCAGCCTTTCCAGCCTGGTTATCCACCGGAGTCACTACTTGTGGATCAGCACAGAGCTCTCCCCTCTCCTGCTCGCAGAAACATGCAGAACTTGCTCTAATAAACCAGCTTTTGCTTATACACTCGCACACCAACTAAAATCAGGCTCACTTCAAAGACCAGCAGCACAGAAGTGAGAGGTAATTTGATGAATTATTGTGGTGAGGCAATAAACCGAGTGTTCAGTTACCCCAAATCACAGGTATTAGGGCTGAAATGAATTCTCCTAAAACTATTTCCCATAATTTAGCCCCCGGGATTATTTGGTTTATCTTTCTCCTTCTTGATATAAAACTGGTTCCAAGATATTACGTTACGATACAGAACCACCTACTGTACTCGGAGGTGAAGTACCTTGGAAGAAAGGAAGGGAGAATACTTCTTTGCTGTGTCTCTATCTCCTAGTTAGGAATAAGTGACCATAAAATCGGTGTATGTGTGAAACCACAATATATTCCCCTGTTCTGTCATTAAAAGCTCCTCACAACAGAACCGTGAATCAGAGGTGGGAGTGCGTTCACCGGCAAGGAGGAGCGTGCGATTATGTACCCTGAGTTTACTTCCAAGAAAAGATTATGTTTCTGGGAATTCAAAATACCATACATTTTATTTTAGCATTATGGGAATATTGAAAAGACTTCTAACGTTACTGCTTTTTCAGCTACTATATAATCACAGTATAATTTTTATTAACAAAACGACTTCGTAATTTCCGGGAGGTGCAGCAGCCGTTGCAAAGTGACCCTGAGGCTTCAAGGGTTGAGATGCACTGTAGGTTTATCAGGAAACTGCCCTGGCCATTTTAAAGCTGAATAGAAATGCAGGATTAATGTTAACGTCTGTTGTTTAAGACTGAACTCTTAAATTACGAAATACACATCAGACTCTGAGCAAGGAATTGGACAGTAGCGTTTAGAATGTGTTTGCTTTTATATCTGTTTATTTTCTTTGGGGACCAGTGGGTGCTTGTTAGTCCTCAGCATTGTGGCTGCTGGTGGCTTTGAGTTTCTCCGGTTACGGCGGCGTTTATTTCAGGGATCAATCAAAATCTGCTGAAAAGGGCAAGTGCGTCCCTGCCATGTGCCCTGTGCTGGAGCCGTGAATTATCCGCTCCGGTCCCATGGAGAGGGAAGGAGGCCCTGGCGAGGACATGGGCTGTGCTGGAGGGTTGGGTCTGCCTTGAAGGAAAGGGAAACTCCTTCTCCAGATGTGGGGTTTCCTTTCTGTGGTGTCACCTGGGTGAGGCTGGGCTGACAGCGTTGTGCTTCCGTAGTTCATTATTTTGCTCTGGATTTACGGTACAAAGAAGGCATCGTAGCGCACCAAGAGCCTTATAACATGATGGTCTTTTTTTTTAAACATAGGAAGTATAAGAAACGCAAACTGGTTGATTCCTAGAGCGTTCTGTTTCCATTTAGTGTGTTTTGCTTGCAAACGTGGCTTCAAATGTCTGGGATTATCAGACTCCTTTTGATGAATGATATTATGACAAGTTACTTCTACTGTTTTTTCTATTGGGAGAAATCATGTTTATGGAAACATAGAAGGGAGGAAAAGATAGCTTCAGGTTTAGGTTTTACTTTCCTATAAATAAAGCCTTCTGAACTGTTTCTCATTTGGAAGTTGAATCATTTTCTGTTAACAAAAATAATAAAAAAATCAGGATGATATTTTACTAAAATGAGATTAAAACAAAAAATATTAAATTAATAAAACGAAATAATATCACTTTTACCAGCATGGGAAACTTTTACTCTTAAAAAGCTGAAAGACTTCAGTGTTATAGCTCTCAAGAGAGCACAGAAAAGTTTCCCTAATTTTAATGAAAGTGCAACTACCTCCTGTGGATAAGAATAAAGAGCCTGGTCTACGACTCACAGCATTTGTTCATGTGAATACAATTAGTTCACTTCTTTGTGCGATCAAGTGGTACCCAACAGAAACAAGCCCGATAATTATTTACAAACCATACGATTCTGGTTGTGGCTTTCCTTACTGTGCATGTGGTGCAGTTATTTACACCAGTGCACGCCAGTTACAGCCCCGGTTCAGAAGGCGCTGGAATAAGGAGCCGTACGAGGTGGGAGCTGCTGCGGTTGGCACCGAGGGGACGCGGCACCGTGGTCCTGCCCGGGCCTGTGCTGTTTCCCCATGTTTCCCAGGTCAGATGTCTACGAAGCTGGTGGAAGCAATTAAGAAGCAAAGAAAGTGTGGACCCAATCCCATTAATAATTTTTTTACCTGAGATGGCTGCCGACCTGACTCCCATTCAGGTTAAGGCTCCTGTTAACACGTTACTGGAGCATCGTGCAGGAGGTTGGACCAGGTGACCGCCCCTTCCAACCCAGACTATTCTATGATTAACCTCTTTATGTCCCTGCAGGCATCGGCCTGTTTTCACATCACACCATTTGCCTTTGTGGCAAGACAGATTTTGGACTCCAACCTGAAATACAGAAGATTCAGCCCTATGTGATCATCAGTGCGCTATTTTATTTCAGTACTGCACAACACGATGTTTTTGCTTGAAGGGGAGGCGTCCATGAGTTGCAAAGGGGAAATATTTGCAGTAGCAAAGAAGAGACGAGCTGGAGGGTTTAACGTTTCGCACAAGCTCGAGTGCCATGGGCAGTGTCCACTGGGCGGTGATGGAGAAGCAGGAGGAGGTGCGAGGGGCGCCCGTGACCTCAGATACGTTTGAGTCCGGGTTACAGCTGACTGGAATCCTGAGGTTTTACCGGCCGGGAACCAGTTTGAAACCCACTCGAGCCACCCGAGTGTTTTATAACACTGTAAAGACGGCATTGTTTGAAACATTTCAAAAATTCTCCACACAATCTGGCAGCCTTCCAGAAGCCTCTTAAATGAGCCAAAACTATCAGCAGCCACCCACCTTCCTGTCCATTATCCTCTGATTAATGACATTCCACCAACAGGGTCCGACATTCAGCATCTCCCTGCTGCAGGACCTCTGCGTAAATGTGATCTCTGAGACCTGTAAATTGTCTGTATAGTTTGCAGCTGTGTTGTGTAGGAGGTGTCTCTTTGTCATGCGGTGACCGTGCCGGAGGGGGCTCTCAGGGGGTGGAGAGAGACCAGGGCTTGCAGCATCTTGTAAAACCTTAATTAGACACAGGAAAGCAGGAGAAATCAAATCACGCGGGAGGTACGATGCTGTTTCTGTGGCTGTTTTTGTGCTCCTTGTCCACTCACCTTGTACCTTCTGAGTCAAAACAGCCATAATAAGAGCAACCATAAGAAATAACCAACAGCCGACCTCTTCAGCTGGAATTAATTGTCGAATAGATTTAGCTCCATTAGGAAAAAGAACATCCATGTTTATTTCCTGTTATGGATGCAACATATAGATGGTAATTAGTTACAGGATCAATGTTATTTAGGCATCTCGATCCTACCAGTCAAAATCTTGAATTAGGATTTTTCATCCATATGACATTTTCTTCCCCCCCCCTCCCTGTAATTTTGTATTACCTGACTGCCTGTAAAGGGGAAATTCGAAGTAAAACCATGAAGAAAAGACACATTACTTTAAAGTCAGAAGTTCACACTTCTGCAATGTCTTAGAGCCTCTGCATTGCCCTGGGCGTGTGAGAGAAGATGAGCAGAACATCTGGTTTGTGATTTCATCAAGAGCTGGGCAGTGAAATACCTTTAAAACTTGCATCTGAGGTGCCTCAGCTCTCACACAGGATCATTTCTTCATTTATTTTCCTAAAGCATTGATTTTTTTTTTGCCAAGTAGGTACAAAAGAGGAATGTGGTGAGATGCTGTACAACTCCCTCAGTAGATTCAGGTTTTATGTCCTATGCATATCTACACTCACCTCCGTGCTGAATTTGGTGTTGTATGTTTACAGACAGACATTTCTGGGTGCGTGGGTACCAATCTTCCTTTGTCTCATGTCAATACATAGAAAAGGTATATCTAGAGGCACATCATATGATTTTTAAGAAAACTTTATTTCCATGAGAAGCTACAGAGTACATTTTCACTCAGCGGTGACTCATCTTTCTAGCTCTTTTTTTTTTTTTCTTGCTACTTCATCCAAGAAACTCTAAGTCAGCTCTGCCACGTCCCAAGTGTAGCAGGGATTCCTCACAGCCCTTGATGCAAACAGAACTAGTAATTCTCCGCAGAAATAGCAAGAAACTGCTATTTGCGGGCTCATGCTTTACGCAATGATGACCTTGGCTGAGGCAGCCCAAGTGGAAAGGGCCGCAGCGCATGAAGTCAGAGCCGCTGCGGTAAATACAGGTAGTGCCAGGAAGGCACAATTTCAACATCCCTGGCTCTGGAGCTCAGCTGGGCAGGGGCACCGCGCGTATGAGCTGGATTTTCTGAGTCTGGGAACCTCATGGCAATATGTCATAGTGAGACAGGCCGGTTTTGTATCTCAGCTTGTTGGTTTTATTTATATATACATATATATATGTATTTTAATATGTAGACCCTTCTAATGTTCTACACAGCCATAAAAAAGAACGATAATACAAACTGATGAGCTACAGAGATAGACTGAAAGCAGGATGACAGTTAATTGCCAGTGGCCCAGGCTAATGTGACTTCAGAGGATTTCAGGTGTTGGCTGAAAGAATTTAGAGAAACAAAAGAGTGGAGAGACCGTTTCAGCACTTCACCTTGGTATTAAGAAATCATTGAGTGAGACATTATAGGCCACGGTTTAGACTCACACACACCATTTTAGATGGTAGGAGTCAAACCAGGTGCATACCTACAGCCCATAAAACCCAATCGCATGTGTCGAGGTTTCTACTGGCAATCTTAAAGTAGAACAAAACATAGCTCGGATTCATGAAACAGCCTCAGTAACCTCCGGGCAGCTCACTTGGACCACTGATCGGTGGGGCTGGTCTGTCTTTTTCTCCCTGTAAATCATTGATAGCATCGTGAGTAGCCAGTACCCATCAAATTGCCTTAGTTGACCAAAAAACATCGCAAAGTCAGCCTTGTGGAACACTCTCTGACTTCTTCTACATCTGTTTACTGCGTGGCTTCTTCACTGAGCAGGCTGTATACTCATTATCATATGAAATAATGTTTTATTGGAAGAAATATTATCTCAGAAACACACTCTAGGTGTAGGAGCTTACTGTTTCTCCCTGGGTCCTCAGCTTTCTTTCATCAGGACAGTTTTGTTCTAATGGTATTACCTCTCTCGGGCGTGCTTCACAGGAGCTTTACAGTGATGATGAATAAAACAACTGTGGCGAGACTGCAATAAATTAATTGCACCGTTTTATATGAGTAAGAGAGTGGGCAGGAGACCTGAGGCTGAAACACAAATCTGGCTATGACTTGGGATTCGTGGTTGAAAGACTGGTATGAAAAAGAGAAAAGATGTCAAGGCAGGACTGGGAAGGGGTTCGGGGGAAAAAGCAAAACCAGCCCCAGCACATTGTGGTTAATAATAAGCAATTTGAAGTCTCCCTTTCCATTCAGTACATGAAAGATTTGAATTTCTAATTTAACAATTGCATTTTATGTCTTATGAGATGCGGGAAGTTTTTTATGAGTCTGTGTCTCTGCCTTTTATTGGCTGGAAACTCATTCTCTCGCTGCATTACAGGAGCCCTCCAGAAATCAAAGGCTTCTTGGAGAGCCAGGAGGGAGACGCCGATCTCTGCAGGTTCTGTGCTGTCTCGGGGAGGATCTCAGTTCCAGCTCTGCTACCTGCACCAACAAATTCAGCCCTTCAGGTGTGCTACAGCTCCCCATGCTGCTCTGTTAAACACCAAATTACTCTTAGTCTGTAGTGGGAAGGCTGAATTTTTTTCCAGATTAATAGAGTATATAACAAATGACCCAGTCAGCTGGAATCAGAAACGTGCACAGAAATTGGCTGAGCCCGCGGGATGAGACACAACACATGTTGAAACGCGGTGCCAGGGAGGTTGTGCAGGTTCATCCCCCTGCTGTGACGTGTCCCTCAAGAAAAGCAGCCCAACACAGAATGGAAGCAAACGTGCACATCAAAGGTGAGCATCGCTTAAAATACCAACATCCACCACGTTTATCGGCACAATAAAATATTCTGTTGAAGGTGCAGCCCCGTGTTTCCGTGATGATGCTGCTCAGACTGCAGGGAAGTGCTGTTTGTACCCAACTGTCCCCAGGGCCGGCCTCATTTCTCGTGGTGTCAGGACTGGTTGATCTGGATCGGCCTCCACCCCTCCCCGACACGGAAGGACCGGGAGGGAGCGCTGGGAGGAAATCCAGCGCTGTTTGTTTGATAATCCCAACTTTATTTACAAAGGGAGAGAAGGCGACTTGTCAGACACCATTGCATTGCCGAAAGGAAGACTGCAGACTTAACAAGAAATGTTGTCAGTTTGGGCAAGGGAGCATTCTGCAGTGGGAAGTCCCTGGGCATGCCAGGGCATGAAGTCCTGATTATATCTGTGCTGCTGCTGTTTTGCAATTGGCTTGCTGTTGTTTTCCTGTGGTGCGAGAAGGCTTTTTGGACATCCCAGTAAGACGCTTTACTCTTACGTGCCTCTTTTCTGGGATTTCTTATTGTTTTTTTTTTTAGACTAACATGCTCTGCTGTTGCTGCCTCTCAGCTACTTCAGAAGAGGTAAGAAAGCAGATTCCCCTTTGCCGTCAAGAATGGAGGAAGGACATGGGGTAGAAGGGGAGAGGAAGGAGTTTTTTAGTGTATGGTGGTGTGTCCCAAGGTCTGCTGTGGGGTCGTGGTGTTGGGAGGACTGGTCCTTCTGTGCCTTTAAGGATTACAGTAAATAATTTTATAATTTTGGGCAATAATTATATTAGTTTTCCAGGCATATTTCAGAGCATGACCGGCCTGGTAAATCCTGTGGGGCAAGAACTATGTCACAGCTGTGCCACAACATAAATTTAATTTATTAATTACTATTGCTATGAGATGACGAACAAGATTTCTCTGGTCTTCTTTCTTCATACTTAAAAAAGCAATTTTTACATCAAATTTTCAAGGGAAAGCGTGTTCCAAACCGTATCATTTTTAATAGTGACATAGTCATCTGCTATATTAACACATAAAACATTCTGAAGACAAATATAAGTCCTGATTATTCACAAATATAATTGCTGATTATTCCCTGATTTTTCCAAATCAGGGTTAAAGCCAATTCTGCTATATTTAAGTTGCTTTGCCCATTAGTGCAGTCACAATCCAGCTTTTTAATCTGAATATAGCTGCTATTTTAGATATTTTTAATTTTGTGTTTAAAGCCCTGACATTTCACAATTATCAAGTGAACATGTGAAACTTTTCTGCAGGATTTGAGCTGTAGTTCTCAGAATCAGGTACTGTTCAGTATCTGAGTTGAACAGGCCTGACTGCCTGATAGGTGAGAGTCAGTGTCCTCAGCTTCCAATGAAAAACACCAGAAACAACCCAAAAAACCAAACAAGAAACGTGGGCGCTGAAAGGGTAGAAAAAGTCAGAATTTCTTCAACGCTTTTGATTTTTAAAGACTTCCTGAATGGACTGGCAAATGCTTTTTCCAGCATTTCATCCCAGGACAGGCTGGGCTGTAGGATTCGGGGCAGGGAGTTATGAAGTGTGTGGTGCGGTGATGATGGGCAGGTAACAGCTTCTGGTGGCAACACCAGGGCATGGCCCGGAGGCCAAAGCCGGGAAAGACCTAAAGACCTTCTCTGTTCAACCACAGCGCAGGAGAGGGGTTGGTGCCAGCACAGCATTCGGGTGGCACCTGATGGATCACCTCTGATGGCTTCGCAGGGCACGGGCATCACCTTTTCTCTGCGGTAGCCAAGCGTTAGGAAAGCGTTTGGAGGTTGGCTCAGGACCCGCCGGTGGGCAGATAACAAAGTTTCTGCTGGGGGAGCCGCGAAAGTCGTAGGGAAAGTCGTGATAGGAGAGGTGAGAGAAACCAGCATCCTGCCCTGCTCAGAACGTTCAAATCTGAGTTTTAGTCAGTGTTTTGAGGTGAAGTTTTCCTTTCTTTGCTTCGCGTGGTTCATACACTTTGTGAACGTGTGGTCCAGTGAGATGTGACTTAATGCAGGGCAGCGGGGGGCCGGGTCCAGCAACTGCAGCTGGGTCTGGTCCACCCCAACCCTCCTGCTTCCCTGGGCTGCTCGAGAGCCCCCTCCCTCTAGAGAATATACCTATATATATATAAAACCGTTGTGTAAAGAAAGCTGATTCCTCCTCTGTTTACAAACGACATCCTAACTTTCCTTCTCTTCCACAGCGGGAACCCCTTCCTGTAAACACAAGGCAGCCCTGTCGAAACATTGGTAATAAGATTTTAACTATTTTCTTTGGACATTTCACTCCTCGCCCTCTTCTTTGTGGATAGTGGTTGAAGTGATAATTAGTGAATTCTGTTACTCATCCAAAAATGCGCCAGCGCGGAAATTGTACACAGACACACAAGAGACGCACGTGCACAGATTGTCAGCACCCCAATTTCTGCCATTGGCAGAAAATAAAAATAATGGTGTAGACCCCCTGCCAGAGACTGTAAACATGCAGTTATAAAAGAGTATGTTAAATGGTAACGAGCTCACATTTATACAGCGCTTTTCATCCAGAAGAACCCGAGTGCTTTGCAAACTGCTGGGCGGTTCTGAAAGTCACTGCAGGGCTGCTAATGGGCAGCCACTTTGGGACAATTTAGGACAGGAAGTGAAAAATGAAGGAAAACTCAAAGATCCCCCAAAATAGCTTGTTTACAAGAAACGCAGACTAAAAAAGTGTCGAAGCTGCAGAATGTGCAATGGATTATTTACAGAATGTGCAGTGGCTTATTCATGTGACAGAGGAACTCCAGTGGAGATCAAAATAACATTGTATGAGCAAAAAGCATATAACAAATTAGGACATTTTTTCCAGCCCAAGCTGGCTGTGCTGACTTTACTGCATATCAATGCAAAGGTTCAGTTAAAGGAGCGTGCAAGGACAGTTTCCATTTGTAATGCTAATTTAGTCATAAATTCTCCAACACAAGACACAAGTCCAGCTCTGTGCCATTCACTCACGGAAAATGTTCCCGAGGCTCCAAATGACTGAAGTTTCGGTTGGGGTCACAGTAGGAGAAATAAAAAGAATCTTATTTAATTGGTTGAACTAAAACCGACGGTACGTGAACTTCTTGAAAAAAATTGAGGCCTAGTATTTTTCAGTTTGTGGGTGCTGCAGGTTGGATGAATTAAAGGACAATTCTCCTACATGGGCCAACTCACCGTATCTTACTCCATCCCTCCTGATGGGCTTCACCAATTTAACTGGGGGGCAATGGGGCATCCCAGGAGGGGACAAGTGCCCAGGACAGACACTCGCAGACTGAAAAGGAGGCAGCTGAAACACCCTCCCAAGAAACATGGAGATGATCTTTCTGAACAGAGGTCTTTTAGACTTTCAATGAAATGTTTAAGCTTTCAGTAAAGACAAAAACCTTTAATGTTTTCCAGGATATATATTTTTTAACGAAAGTCTGATTTTCTCCAGAAAACAAGGCATTTCATGTGAATATTTTCCTTTTCTGAAAACCCCATGTTTCCATCAAAGACCAGTCCCAGTCGGTCAGTGGGAAGGGAGCCAAGAACGAGTGCTGAAGAGAGTAAGCTATGGGATAAATAGTTAGCCCAGAATTTGCTCTGAATTTTCCTTAAATTGGTTCTATACAACATGCTTCAGGGTAGTCTAATCAAGTATTTATTTAATCATTGACTCTACTTTAAATACATTTTATGGAACTAGATGGAATTTCATAGAAAGTCATTTTTCCTTATACTGTTATAAATCTATAGGAACATCTTGATCTTCAATGACACCCTGGAGAAAAGATTCTTAATTTCTATTTATCACTAGGATCCATGGCTTTATTGGAAAAACCCCTATGTTCCCTCCCCGCTCCTCCCCCTGCTCCTTTTTTTTTTGTCGGGGGAAACTTAAACACAGAAAAGCAAAACAGAGAAGCAAAGCAAAGCACACTCAGCATTAATTTGGCAACAGGGAAACTCACTAAAACAGATTTTATTGTTTAAAACTGAGACTGAAGTTTTCCTTCTATAAAAAAACAAACCTCTCTGACATTTGTTGGAAATATTGCTAGCAAATGGATCATGTATTCCATTGCGCGGGAGATGCAATTAGATTTCTGCAGGTTTGTAAAACAAACTATAGTCGAGTGCTGTCATGGAACCAGTGCTCTGATTTCCAGTTGGATAACTGAGCTTTTCATTAGGGCTCCAGTGGTGCAACTGTTCTGCAATTCCTAAAGCTGCCTGAGGGATTTGAATGTCAAATTCTGATTGAAATTATTGCGAACTGTGCGTAGTCTAAAAGGATCTGAAACTTTGGCCTATATATTCTCTTTGTGCAAGAAGGAAGGATTTGCTTAGTGGAGAAAAACTTTACAGGAGGTCTGAAAAATTCCTGGATGAGATCCTCTGCTGCTGGAACTCAGCGGACTTTACCCGATGTGATTGGATCATTTTTAGCCACAAAGTGTAAAAGCCACCGTCATTTTTCCTTCCTAGCAAAGCAAGAGCCTTGTGGAGGCCACATAACCCAGACCTTCATACCGAGGGGTTCTTTGCCTTCGCTGTGGAGCATCTGGCACAGCAATATTGTGCTTTCTGCTTTGGAGAGATTCGTGGTGTGACCTGGTCTCAGACCTGATCACAGATTAGGTGGTTCTGATAACTATGGAGAGTTCTTCAGCAATGCGGCATTTCCAAAACTTGCAGAGAGTGAGAAAAAAGTTTCGATAGTCAATTTACATCTCAGACTAAAAAGCCATTGCAATTTTTTCTGCCACTTTGGAAATTATTAATATGGACTGTTTCAACTATTTCATCACTCCCACCACCCCTGCTGCAAATGGCTTCGTTAGAAATTGCTCAGAATCTATCATTTTGTGAAGCTTTGATTTCAGGTAACAGAAGAACTCCCAAAGCCAAATGAAGGGTCTGTAGCTGATGTAAGTGACGTCCCATGCTCATTTCAGACGCGTTTTTGCTTTCCTTCACCCTTTCCCCAAGTCCGGGCGTGACTTATTCCCCTGCTAACTCTGAAATTCCTTTGGGGTTTTGATTTCCCCAGGGGTCTTCAACAAGGAGGGGACCCTCACGATGAAGCTGGTGAACGTGCGTGCCATCGACACCCTGTTCTCCGATGTCGCCGGCGCTTTCAACGAGCAGCACGGGGATCACTGTGCCATGCTGGGGGCCGCCCGAGGGCTGAGGGAGGTGTGCGGCTGCGCTCCCACGGCCGCTCTCAGCGCCTGCGTGGACACCCTGCGGCACCAGCACGGTACGCCGAGAGCACGCAGCTCCTTGAGGCCAACCTTAGAACCAGCAGGACCGTGTCAAATAGCAGCATCCTCATGGGTGCTGCCGCGTGTCTGGAGCTGGTCAGAACCCCCGTCATCGCGGCTTCACACGCTGTGTGACACAGTATAGATAGATTTTGGATTTCTTGGAGATTCTGGCCGTTTTTATAGCTTGTTTCTACTTTATGGCACGATATAACATTTCTGCCTGGGCGGCTGGTCTTTAAAACTCATTGAGGGATGTGGCTTTTCTAGTGGCGCTAACTCCAGCCCTGCCCTGTGACGTTGCCTTTGCGCAGAACCAGCCCCGAAACCTGGGGGGACCTGATCAGGAGAACAATGAGGTGTCTAACGGAGGATTAGGATGGATTTACAACGTGCTTTTCAGAAAAGACTCACCCAATACCCTATGCTTTTCACTAAACGAACAAACAGAAAAGATAGTTCACATTTAGCCAGGTGGAAAGACTATTGATTTCACCGGAGGGAAGCCAGAGCAGCTGTATCAGGGATGATTTTGGCCCCGTGTGCTTCAGGAAGTCCTTGAGGAAGTTATATGTGGGTCTATTGGGTTGCTACTGGCAAACGCTTCTATTATATAGCACACGCACACAGAGCAGCGACAGTGATAAGGAAACTGGAAACAAGTTTATTTTCTGGATGCTTTTCAGAGTCAGTCACCGGAGAGCTCTTGCGTCATGTGTTTAGTTTTGCAGATACAAAAGCGTTTAGATATCTCTTTGTTGGACTCCAACCAGATGCAAAGCCACAAGAGAAATGTTGTTTTGTCCTTTCAGGTGCCTCCAAGGTGCAGGTGCATGTGGAGGGCTATAGCTTTTCGCTCGTTGTAAAGGGGAAGCAAGTGCCTGACAAACTGAGGCAGGTCCAGCGGCAGGTGGGGGAGCTGAGTCGTTCCACAAAGCGGGTCCTTGCGAGAACAACGGCGCTGCGGGAAATGATCTGCTCGATGCTTCAGAGCCAGGCTGAGCTGGAAGAGAGGATCAAAACTGCAAACCCGGAGTATCTGGACCAGGTACGGCTAGAAAGTAACCTGAGAGAGAACATCCAAAAGCTCAGCCTGGCCAAGGAGCTCTCAGAGCAGTATGATGAAGCAGCCAGGAGCGTGTTGAGGGAAATGGCCAAGTTGGCTGGCTCGGTGCTAGAGGAGGCTCCCGAAACAGGGGCTGAATAGATGCTGATAAGCTGCCCACAAGTAGTTGTCAGGATGCTGTGCTTTGGGGCAAAGGCATTGACACAGGAGGGGCGGTTGGTGGAGATAAACACACACTAGGATTTTGGGAAAGAACTAAATAAATCGGTAAATCAGGTCTGTTAGCTTTCCACCCCGTGCCGTCAGGCTCCTGCTACTGACCACCTCCGTGAATGGCAGAAATAAAGCTTTTCTTCGGATACTCTGCAAAACTTGGGGTGATTGCTGTGAAATAATGCCGAGTCTGGAAAACTGTGTGTGTGACACGACACAGCCTTCGGAGAGCAGCTGGATAACCCTGATGCGCTTTGGGTGCCCAGCGTGAAACCCCATCCGGAGCAGGGACTGTGAATGGGGAGGGTCGGCTGCCTTTGCCATGCTGGACCGGTCAGAAAACCTATTGAATTCATCACATTTTTTAAGGATGAGGGAAAGAATAGAAACCACGAGTGAAATCCTACCCAGCACCACAAATAACTACAAAGGGAGCTCACCCTCTGGGTTTTTAGGCTGTCTCTACTCTGCCCACTATTAGTGTTTTTCAGTCCTTTTTCTGTTTGCCTCAGCTTATCCCCAAAGTACAAAAATTCCCAGGAGACTTTTCTGCCCTTAAATGGCTTTGTGCTTCCTTCAGGTCTCATCTGCTCACGTATCCGCGGGGCCATGGGCAGCATCTTTCTTTGCTCTGTCAGTCTCCCTGTAACTCCCCATTAACCTCTGTCTTGCCAGAAATACGAACTATCCGGACATTGCCTTTAGTTTGCCCGTTTGCAAGGCACGTTTTGCATGAAGTTAGCAACTCAACAAAGAAATTTGTGACTTACTTCATATTTTTCTATTCTAAATGAAAGTAAGGGCCACTATATTCAATAAGAGCACTTGGTCTCCCCTTTTACTGCCCAACCCAAGGGTTTCTCACTGGACATATATCTATTTCTATTCATTTAGTTTGTTAAGGAATTTTGGGAAAAGGTTCATTGTCACAGATATTTCCTGCCATTCACCTGGTAACACATTGAACACTACAGCAATGCTTCCAATAGGTCCTTGGTAACTAATTTCTCAAACTCATTGGCAATTTTAGCAGCCAGGGTCTTCACTCTACGTCCAGCTTTTTAGGGCACTAACTTTTCTAAAGCCTATTATCTCTGTCATTTTTGATGGACAAAACGACTCGGGTCTTTCATCACAAGAAACAGTGGGTGCCCTGTCTTCTGAGTGAGTCGCTTCTGTGGTCACTATATGGTCCTTACCGGGACTGGGACCCAGTGTTCCCAAACAGGGGTGAGTGGGTGGCCCTGTGAAGGGGAGCGTTTCCTATATATGGTGTTTCTGATAAGAGGGAAACATATATAACGTCTTTTAGCTGTGAATCCTGGCAGCACTGATATTATCTCCTACACATCTGAGGAGCTAATTGCACTACGACTCCAGTTCAGCTTTCCTGGGGTTCGCAGTGTATTTAACGGAACATATGTAATCTATATTAGCCTTGCACGTCCGGGAAATCTCGTACGGACTTGGGTTGCTATTGTTACACTCAGACGCACCACAAACCTCATAATGTCTGTGGTTGATCCAGTCCAGTGCACTCAGACGTGTACGTTTTCAAGTAGCCCTTAGACATTTTGACATGCACAGAATTCCTCTGCTGCCGTTTCTCAGGCAGGAGAATTCATCACCTGCGGAGCCCGCGACCCTGGGATGTCGCAGTCAGACCCTCAGCCATCCCGAACCCAAGCTGACCATCAGGCGGAATTATTCTAGCTATTGGGAATGTTGAAGTGGAGGGTTTACTCACCCCTTTGGGTTCCTAAAAGCAAAAATATGTTTCGTAAAATATGTTTTGTGAATAGAAGGATTTAAATTCATTGTTTCGTTTATCAAAAAATCGATGTTTAGGTTTTGTGCTTGCGGAGCAGCTCAGGACTGAGACAAGTTTTGCATCCCTGAAGTCACTGGGAAGAAGAACTGGCTGCAGGTCTGCGAGTTTTTCATCTGAGCATCTCTACTGAAAGCACATTGGTGTGGTTGCCTTTGTACCTACGTATTTCTTAATCAGAGCAAGTGTGGCAGATATGTGCCCCATAATAGAATTGGAGTCTGCCTTCTTCCTTAATGTCCATGAAATGCAGTAGCAAGAAGATCGATTTGGCAGCTAAATACTAGCCTGGAGTTTGGAAATTTGAATTCTTTTCTCTATTTAATTTTCTGCTTTCTGAGCAACACAAATAGTTCGTCTTCTCCCAGATTCCCCATCCGTAAAATGACAGTGTTTCATGGGAGCCTTGGGAAGAGAAATAGGCTAAAAGCTCGAGAGGTCCTCAGGCAGCATTGTAACATAGGAATGGATGTCCTCTGAACCTCAGGTGGCCAGACAGGAGGAGCTCTTGTGACAACAGAGCCTCAGGAAGCTCCTTCAGTTCAAATAAACACTCCAGCACCAGTTGCTTAGACACCCTATTGAAAACCTGCAAAACAAGGGTGGGAACCTCGGGAGCTACTCACTGTGTCTGCTCAGGTTAGGAGTCGGAAATTCTGTTTCAGAGCGTTACGGCTCTTCTCCTCATGACCATGACTCAGGAGAGCAGAGGCTGTAACAGGAAAAAAAAATGAGAAAGTGAAGCTGGGCAACCCTACCAAGAAAAGGCTTTTAGCTTTGGAAGGTGTGCAGGGGTGGACTTTGGCATAAATCTTGGAGAGTGAGACATGACACAAAGCCTCCCTGCCGAAAACCTACGCTGTTGTTTTCCTTATCACGTTTGCCTTTTATTTTTCCAGCACTGCAGGGTCACGTTGCTGGCCTGTGTCTGAAGCAGAAGGTGGGACCTCCATTGCTGCTCAGTCTTTCTAGGAAAAAAGGCACTGTATGAAAACACACGGATCCTTACTTGGCCTCATTAAAGGATCTGGCCATCCGGACCTCACTCATTCTAATTAGTCATCAATATGGCAATGATTTTTTTATATATACTTTTTAAAAAAAAAAAAACAAACACCTCTGCTCTCTTAGCCCTGCCTTTGCACTGAGTTTTTACCCAGAAATGTGTCTCCTCTGCTCTCAGCCCGGGGCGGGTGGATGTGTTCTCCCTCAGCAGCCATCCACCCCGCTGTCCACGGGCCAACAGCTTGTTTCTTGGCAGGGCCGCTCAACCGAGGCCCCGTAATCCGCGGCAGTCTGGACAGGATGGAGCTAAATATGGCAAAGAAACCAGGAGCATGTGATCACCCCACCCTTCGCTTGCAAGTCAGTCTGGTGTCCACGCTTCCAAATGTCATCACTGTGCAGAACACCTTGGGTAACACATAGGGAAGGTTTTCCAGTCATTGCTGAAGCGCCTGTAAAATTTTGGGGCTATTAACTGGTACCCCCTTGTTTCCGAGGAGTTTCCCTCTGGTCACTATTAGTTGCTGCTCACACGAGGACAGGTCAGGAGAAGCAGAGGTAGATGAGCCAAATGATTGCTGCTGCTTCATTTAGGCTTTCCAGATTCACATGTTCCATATACTCCTTTTTGAGTCACCCAGTTTACACCCAGGTAGAATCACCAGGACACTTCTCTGAGATGGAGCCTCCCCAGATTTGCCCATCCTGAAACAGCACAAGGCAAAACAATGATGGAAAAAGGTGGCTCAACAAGCATAAACAAGACTGCTTTCAGCACAACATGGTTTGCAGTAGTGGATGGTGAGGGCTGGGGAAAAATTGCAAAAATCAGTTCCTTCAGCACTGATGGTGCATCAGTGGATAAATCAGTTGTGGGTGGTCTTAAAAGCTGAGGAAGCTCTAGGACCATCTTCCCCAAACTATTGCATCATTCCCAAACCTATCACAACTCTGTGCCGCTCTAAAAATCTCACCTCCCTTCTCCCATCTCAAATGAAGTTCCTTGTACTTCTTCTTGGGCACTCAGTATCCTGAAAATCATGTATTTAGGGAATGCATCTGAAAATATTGATGTAATATATCCACAGTCCCCCAGTACGTAGGTGAAGCAAAACGTTTTGTGTGGTTAATAGGAGGACTAAATGTCATTGTCTCGTACAGCTCCTCATGGGACTCGATGAGCCCAGGATGCAAGGAGCTGGTTGGGACCAGAACAGTCTCCTAAAACCAGTGACAGCCGGACCCAAGCGTGTGGCTTGGTTACATGAAAAGCTGGAGGAAGGCTGTCGAACCCAGGGAACGCTGACTTAGCCACCCTGTCTGTTTTACAGTTAATCCTGTATCTGTGTTGAGGAAAAATGCTCCTCAAAACTAGTTTTTAGTGGGCCAACAAAGGTCCTGGGTTGCTAGACACCTTATTAATAATATTCGTCTGCAGTAGGGGGATGCAGTTCTTTATAAAGATTTATTAATAGTCATTATTATTTTCACAGAAGCTTTAATGTGCAGTAAAAGACCTATAAAGACAAGCAACCAAAGGAACTCATCGATTTCACGCTGATCTGCACTAAAAAAATACCAGTCTTTTTTTTTTTTTCTTTCAAATAATAATAAAACAAAGAGCTTTCAGGAGCAGCAACAGCAGAAGGCGAATGTAAAGTGATATATTTGAGACCCAGGAGTATGGTGTAACTTACTCTTGCCTCTGCAGCCCGTTTATTGTGTTTGTCTGGTTGCCCCGGGAACCAGCTCACGCCGTTTCACTTATTTTATAATGTTCCTGTAAATGTTAGGTAGGGCCGGGATTTATTATACACTGTCAACACCTAAAATGGAACGCGCCGCTTAGTGTCATTTATTTGGCCAGATGCCTTTCCGTGCTCCCTTATAAAAAAAAAAAAAAAAAAAAAGAGAGAGAGAAAAAAAGAAAAAAAAAAGGCCGCCGAATGCGGATGTATGAGTGTGCATGTCTGCATGCGTGCATGTGCATCTCCGGCCAAATAAATCAGGGCTGGGCGCTTTCCAGTGGGCTGTGCGGGAGGAGCGGTGCTGGGGCGCTGCAGGGAGGCCGGAGCTGCGCTGGGTGGGATCGGTGACTCACGGTGTTTGCGTGGGGTGGGTATTTAGGGGACGGGGAAAGGCGTGTTTACCAGGAGTGTTTATTAGTCCTAAAGCAGCAGCGTGATCCTGATGCTGCTGTCCCCAAAGGCCTCTGTTATTTCGGAGCGGTGAATCATCACAATTATTAGGGCTGGAGCGAGCTCCTCTCCTCTCCTCTCCTCCGCCGGCCCCTCAGCATGACGGAGCAGATTTGATTGCAGACCAGTGGGTGTGAGACTTGTTTTTTAATTTGTCTTTTTGGTTTTTTTTCCTTGGGTGGTACCTCAGACTGACACATGGTATAAAACAGGGAGGCTGTTAACCTCTTAAATGCTCAAGAACAAATGCAATCAGCATCCCAGCTCCTCCAAATCGTGTTTCTGGATCTTCCCATCTTTTTCTTGTTCCTGCTATGAACTGCAGCCGTATCTCTGCTTCCCAGCTCCCAGAGGGTGGGGTCTCCTCCACATCCCATTTTCCTTTACGCAGGAACCCGGGTCTCCTCAGGTTCCCATCTCCTCTCTGGTCACCCTTTGCAGTTCCAAGTGCCACATCTCCAGCAACTCTTCTTTCTCTTGCCCCCAAACAACATGTGGTGATTCAGTATGACTGCAAATGCCTTTTATTGCCAAAAAAAAACCCCTCACTCTGGATATTTGTACTCAGCTCTGCTCCCGATGTGATTTGCCTTCATTCCTACAAGGGGATTTGGATTCAGCAGTGAATGGGGGCTGCTCCAGCTAAAAATAGGGGCTTGGTGAAGAGGCGAGGTGGATCAATCGATGGGTAAAAATCCAAGAAAAGTGGCTTTGTTCCTCCCCACGCTTGGGGTTGATCCTGCCTCCCACTGACCACAAATGTTCCCTCCTTGGCACGAAGCCTTTCGCCACTGAGCAACTCCAAGGCCAAGGCCACCAGCCAGCACCCAAAGCATCCAACACGTTGAGATTAGGCAGAGCCCTGAGGCTGAAGGTACAGAAGAGGGAGGATCTCCAAAAGGGTGAGGAATGCGGATGGAAAAAGGCAGAAACTGGGGCAGAATGGCTGGTCAGAGCAGACTGTGTTTAGGGAAAACAGTCAGACGAGGAAAGTTGGACTCGATGGTCCAAGGCTGCATAGCGTGGATTTTTCTTTCAGTTGGAATCAGTTAAGGATGGTGATTTGCTTAGGAAATATTAGAGGTTAGGATTTTTATTCCACATGTGATGCTGAGTAATTTAAATCTTAATTCTTCACTTCATCTGACTGTGAGGCAAAACTAAAGCGAAGCAGAATTAGTTCATATCTGTGATGTGACCTGAGATCCTTGACTAAAGACTTCATAACAATGGACTCTTGAGTACGGTTGGTACATGATTTGTGTGAGTTTATGCCAATACAACAGGACTTTGCTGGTTTGTTTCAGGCAAGAAGATGCGTAGATAATGGATTTTTCTCACTTCTTGTTTTTCTTTCCGATAGATACTTCACAAGAAAGCATATGTTGTGCACAAAGGTCTGTTTTTTTCCTGAGACTTCTGTGCATGCAAATCAGCTCTTGGAATAAGTAGCAGCAACAGCCCCTCCAGAGGCGTTTACCTGAACCACATTCAACATAAATATGCACATACCCTCACCTATCTCCATTTTAGGAAATATTTCCAAGTGTAATAAGTGTGAGTTTCAACTTTTTCAAAAGAAAAATTGAAATGACAAAATACCTTTTTAATGAGCCTAAACTGGAATGGATGTGACAGTGACAAGAGGAACTTAGTGAAATCACAGCTGCTCCTTTTAATTGCCTCCTAATTTGCTCTCGGGTGCTGGTAATTGGAACAATTTGCCTACAGAAACCTACAAGGTCTCAGACACTAATTGGTTTTGTCTTGCTTAATCAGCCCCACAGAAAACAGAGCCCATTTCATCCACTGTTTTTAAGCTTAGCATCGTTATTGTGTGGTACAATGGGCAGAAAACGGACCCACCCAAGTCATCCATGGAGCAAACTTGGATCATGGGGCTGGGTCAGGTCCTTACAAGGTAAGATGAAATACTTCTGTTTGGTGCAATGGTCCTGAAAAAGACCTCAAATGAGATGGGACAACATTGGTACATGTACTAAATGTACAAAGGTAATACTTGAAATTTATTCTAACTCAACCAGTCCTAAAAAATGTGGCATTTGCAAGCATTTTCTTTTCTTGTTCTTGGAGGCCAGCTAGATTTTAATGGAAATATAGTTTATGCCTCACATGTAGCAAAAGATAATAGTTTGTATAACAGGCAATTTAATCTTCTTTTGAAAAGCAATTCAGGTTATCAATGTTATGATTTAAGGAGGCTCTGTTATTCTATTTCAAGATAATTTATTATGCTTTTATTATCTTGTATGGAAAAATTGGGGAAGAAACATCCTACAAAATGCTGATGTACCTTGTGATAAAGTCACTGTTTGGGAACAGGAACAGTTTTCAGTGCCTGATATCCGTGATATTCCTGACTGATGCCTTTGCTGGACTTCAGGCCCAAGAGGAGAATCAGCCCTTTAAGGAAAGCAGATGCACGTTTGCTGCATCAAGAGCAAACGCCACCACCACGAGGTTCCATACAGGCCTGAATTTCCATTTGCCATTAACCACATTTTTTTTAAAGGAAGTAGATTGTAAGTCTCTAAAGATTTATAGTTTCATTCTAAAGTATCTATCATTTTAAACGCAGCACTGCTACTGACATCCACTGAGCTGCCATCGATAAACTGGTAAAGTACTTAAAAAAAAAAAAAAAAAGACATTACAATATATCCAGATATGTTTCAAGAGCTTTTGTCGGGCTTGGACTAACTTGGAGACATATTTCATAAAAACTGCTATTTACATTTCAGCTGTATACTTTCGCTCTTTATGTCCTTTTCCATTGCTCTGCATTGCCAAGGCTTTTGCATAAATAGAAATTTTCCCCGCCGGAGCCCACGGGCTGCGTGTGACATCAGCGCTTGTCCTCAGAAACACCGTCACTGAGCCTCAGAAGATCTGACCTCAGGTGTTGGGTTTTTTGGTATAACCATTATTGAAAACACAGCGGTTGAGATTTACTGGCTGGTAAGAGTTTATAATGATCAGAGATTAAGGGTGGGACTTTCAAAACAGTGTAAGCCTTGAGTGCAGTCGAGTTTGTACTCCATTACCCAGCAGCTTTTCAAAGCTCCACCCTAAATCTGTATGAAATTATTCTAGCGGCAAGGGAAGTATATTTACCTAATGTCAAATATTAAACATTACTGCCCATTAAAATATAGGGCTTCATTATATTTGGCCTGGTGCAGATGTGCAGGAGAGAAGGAGTAATTATCTTTTCCCAAGCTATGTACCTAAGCAGAGGAGTTGTCACTAATTTTTGGTGTCTGCCTGTGGGCAACGAGCGTCTACTTTTTACAGCCCGTAAGGAAGCGAGTTACACCTTCTGACCATAATTTGCTTCTGAGAACCAGGTCCCTCAGAATGCAAGGGAGCCGAACTGACCATGCGAAAAAACCCCACGCATCCAAGCTTGTGGGCACTTTGGAAAGCTGAGGCCAAAATAACTCGCCCTCTGTCACGCAGCAAACTGCTGGCAGCCTCGGGCCGGGAACACAGAGCTCTTTATTCCGGCCCTTGTGCCTGTGGCACCGTCGTCCCTCGGCTCCTACGAGCTTCTGCTCTTTCTTTTGTCCCGTTTTGCAAGCTGCTCGGGCTCACGCAGTCAAAGCAAAATCCCCGAACAGCTCTTGGAAAACCCTGCGGTGCCCAGGTGACGAAAACAAAAAACCACCACCAAACCACCCCGATATTTGCTCTAGAGACCAGAGTGTGGGAACTTGGCGTTGCTCCATTTGCTGGGGACATTAGAGGCTAGGTGACAAATCTGGCCTGTGGATGGCAAGTGAGGCACCTTAGCTTTGGATTTTGCTGAGAGAGCAAATCTTGTGAAAGCGACGGAGAGGAAAAACCTGCCAAGGGCAGCTCAGGCCCCGTGGGGTCAGAGCACATTGTGCGCAGGGAGTCCCCATGCAGCGAGACATGAAAACCCCGTGTGTCCCTGCTGCTTGTTAAGCTTGCGCAGTGACACAGAAATGCTTTTCTCTTAAACTCGCTGAAAAGCTGCAGCGAATTTAGCTGAAAGTGCAAATTGCTTCTGTAACGAGGGATGCTCTTGTATTTCTCGGCTTAGGTTTTCACCCCATTTCTTTGCTCCTGACTCTTTTCTGCTTCTATCATGGGGCTTTTTTCAAAGAAAGACATTTTTAGAGAAGGGAACAGAGAGTCCTGAGATATCTGCAATGCCTGGCTCTCAACCATGCTGACCAAGAGTTTGCAAAATAGCTGAAAATCAGTCAATTTGCGGGTAAAACATCAACTGAAGCTCCCAAGGTAAGGGCTAGAGAAGAGCAAGCTTGTTACGCTGCTGGATGAAAGCTCTGACAAAGTGGAAGTATTGGAGACATGCAAATTGTGAAAACATTAGTCTCACCCCTTCCACCTCAATTTTCTGCACTTTTCTTGTTAGAGTAACTGAAACTCCATGTGGCTGTTTAACTGTGCACTTAAAACAGTGACAAATGACAGTGTTTGAAGAAGCTGTTGGCTCTTTCGCCCATATGCCACTGTTGGAAGCAAGAAAATACCAGCATAAAGCAAGAGTTCAGTGGTCTGTATGAAGTGCAGAAATTACCAGACCCTTACCTTGCAAAGCCTCAGAAACACTCTGCCCATAAATACCGTTTTCAATGCGTTCTACAGTAGAATGTCTCCCTCCGTGCTCTTTGAGACAAAACCTCCCGTGAAGTTTGCTGGCCAACGTGGAGAACAGTTGTGTTTGCCTGAACAGACACTCGTGAAAGAAGAAATAGGGCATGGTGATACAGCAGTAAGGACCCCATTAACATTAATGGCCTTTGAGCTTCGCTGTCCTCAGTGAATAACCCCAGTTCATTGCCAAGAAGTGTCCTCAGCACCGGTACAGTGTTTTACATTGGATATGCTCAGGGAACGCTGAAACAACACTTAAGCCAAGACATGTACAATTTGGTTTCGAAGATGTCCAAGTGTCCCAAAGCCATCTTCACTAAAGAAATCCCTGGGGTTGGGGCTATTCTGGGGTCTTCTCAGTGGTGCCTGTTTCACTACAGTGATAGTTACCCCTGAACTACAATGTTTTTTCCAGGAAAGCTGCAAATGTTGTAACACTGTAGTCTTCATAGACTTGAAAATGGTTTAAGGTTTGGCCTTCTCTGGCCATATATGATAGAAAGCAACAAAAGAGAGTGACTTTTTAACATATAATGGCTTTGGATGGTATTAGTAGACAATACATAGGTGAAAAATGAATTAAAGGCATCAGTTCTGAACACCGCAGCCTTTTGAGGTTTAAAATGGGATTACTACCATTGCTTTAATGAATATTTCTCCTTCCTCACTCCTCTTTTTTTTCATGGGAGAGGTGGGATATGAGTAGGGGATGGGGGATGGAGTATTACAGCAAAAGGATGGCAATTAGATGATAACCGTTGGCAGCATGGGCGGCGTCTCGTTACTGCTCATTTTGGAGGTGCCAAAGCTACGTGGGACATCGCCATTATTATGGCTTAAAGTTGGCTAAGGTCACCCCGGTTCATCTGTTTTATACATTGGTAGCCTTCTACTTATTACTTGCCAAACAAACCTTTTTATTTTTGCACACGTTTATGTTGATTTTGTGGTTTCTGAAATTGGATTCTGTCTCCTACGGGCCCGAGTTTCCACGGCAACTATGGACCTTATCTGCTGCTGCTGTTTGGCAGACAGACAACAAGGCCTTTCAGTTTACTTCTCCAATTTTTTTTTAAATATTATTTTCTTTAAAAACCTTTTTCTTCTTCATCATGTTCTTTTTTTTTTTCTTCCCTTTTTTTATTATTTTTACTTTTCCCAACCCCTGTCATTTAAAAATCACATAATTAATTGAGCACATCCTGTGCCACACGGGGCTGCCACGACTTTGAAGTCCCAATAGATCATTTTATAGAGCCATGGGTACCATTTTTTTCCAGCGCAGCACCAGGCGCCAGTGCGAGGGCTTGTGGAATTTAGCATATCCTACTCCAGGTATGATAAAGAAACCTTGGCACCTTCTGTTTGTTTTTACTAATTTCCTTTCCAAACTGCCTTTTCAATATAGAGGAAAGACCTCGGGACTTAAAGTTTGTTATTTTCTTTCCAAAGTTAGTCCCTGTTCCCCCTGCCTCCCTCCCTCCCCTTCCTTTAAACCAGACTGAACTGCTTCTTCGCTTGGTGGTAAGTTTTCTTTTTTTCTTGTTCTTTTCTTCAGGAAAGTGTGGTCTGATTTAGCATCATGTAGCTTGGAGCTGTTACTGATCCTATAGCAGCAGCGAAACCAGCCGAGGGAAAAAGACCCTGACAGGCTCTATTAACCCTTAAAAACAATAAATGATCTCATCACCTTCTCAAATACAGAAGAAGAAATAATAATACAATAATTTACTTCAGTGCAGGAACATGTCTTTTGGGGATTGATAGTGAAATCTATCCCAAAAGACACTGTTGCTGGCATTAATGAAGAAGGGCTGCTTTTCCACTGGGCTGAAAATAAACTGCAATGCCTCTCAGCATTAAAACAGGAGAGCATGCATATACAGACATAGCTACAAACCTATGTACACATAGGTATGTATGTGAAGAATTCCTGGCCGAGCAATAGTTCTGTTCCACTAGATGTTATAAATACAAAAGGCTTTGGAAATCTTTCATTTGTGTCTAAAGGCACCACAGAGTTGTGAAACAATAACATCATCGTTACTGAGTTATCCTGATGCTGTTCCTGTACACAGGGCTGTGTAAGAAGAATTAGGATTTTGTGTACATTATGTACATTTCTGTACATTAATGCAAGCAGCCAAAAGTTATCAGTTACCTGAGCTGTGCAAGCAAGAGGTTTTCTCCTTAACTGCCTGGCCCAAAGGACACATCGAGCAAAATATTTGCCCCCAGTTAATTTTAAAATGACAACAATAATTCCAGTTTCATTTTGAAAGTGCCTTTTAACATTATTTTGTTCCCCCTCCCCGCCAGTTAAAAATAGGACTCTTTGGAAAGAAAGAATCATGAATATTGAAGCATTTCTGTGTCAAAAGCATTGCAATGACCCGTGTTGATAGCCTTGATGTTTTTTCTCATTTGTAATGGCAGAACTACGGTGGAATGCAAGATTTGCAAACAGCTTCTGTCGACTGAAAACTACAGTGGTTGGCAAATAAACCATTTCCCTTCTTGTGAACAAGGCTCTGCAGGCCAGACCCTGAACTCCTGCGGCTCTGCAGTTCTGCCGCTGATTTAACAGAGACGGTGCTCCAAGAATTAGCACTGAAAGAAACATATTGAAGGAAGGTTTGGTCTTGGAAAGCACCTATATTCAACTTATACATTTATAGACAGGAGACTGACTGGTCAGTCAATTATTCTCTGGAATTTTGTGGACTCCAGGCAAGTCAGCTCAAGATATATGAACCTATCAGTTTCAGTAATAAAACTCCATAAATCTGTCCTATATTTGGACTTAGAGCACAGCCTGAAAGTTGGCAAATTTCAAATCATTTGGGGTGACATTACAAACAATTACTCAACAGCTACCTACCATGGCCTTAACGATACAGAATATGAAAATTAAATCTATATATGCACATGTAAGTAGTGAGCTAATTAAAATAGCCATTGGGTTTTTATGATCATTTCTTTAACTACAGAACTTGTACAGTGAAAACCTACACCTTTTTTTTTTCCTGCAAGATGAAAATCAGACAATGGAGTTGCAGAAGTGTATGAGGCTGGTTTTGTTTAACTTGGGTCTTCTCAATTTACTTTCCCTGTCACTGCCCTCTGGATGTTTTTATGGAAGTAAAAGAAAATGCTCCTTTTTTGTATTAGAGCTATGCATGTGGGTGAATCGTTTGGCAATATTAACAAGAAGTAGAGTCAGTTTTATTTCAAAATCTCCAAAATTACTTAAGTGAAAAACAATCAAATTGCAGAATGAGTTTGCTACATTGGGAGGGTTTTACCTTTCATATGGTGTTTCTAATTTTTGCAGAATAATGAAGTTAAAAAAAAAAGACAAGACACAGTATGAGTTGCAAAGAGAACTTGTTGAAGGGAAGGCCAGGCTGGGGATATTCTTGTTGCAGAAATGTAGATGCGACTCACACTGGGAACACTATGAACTCTTCAGTCTAAGAGATGTTTTGTTTCAGGGTGATAACACCGTATCATGACTCCTCCTCTTGAGCTGCCCAGCTCCTTTCTCTGCTTCACCAGACCTACCAGGTAATTTTACCAGGTAAGTGGAAATTAAGGTCACTAGCCTGATGAAAGCTCTACACAAAATAACTTTGGCAAAACGCTCCTGAGTCTGAATTCCAGCACATTCTCTGAGTGGTGTCTCTTAGGTCAGAGCTGTGTTGCACCTTCCGCTAACATTGTCTCTCTACAGCAACACGCCATCTCATTTTACTCCAAAGTAGTGTTTTTCAAGGCTGGAAGCATCCGGCCTTAGTTTTCCCCGTGGTCTGTGGCTGTGTAAAACAGCAATGTGAGTAATTGTTGCTATTTGTTAGCTCTTGTCTCAAACCGCTCTGTGTACGTATTCACAAATAAGTCCCTAATAATTAAATTCTTCAGGTTTTGATCTTGCTCACAGGAGCAGAGTAATTTTCATTCCCTTATGGATTAGATTATCCTGAAAGGTTACGATTCAAGACTCCCCTTTTTCTCCGATATGATTCTTCCAGACCTTGGGACTGATAGGGCCCTGCACAGCACCAGGTCTATGTTTTCTCTGTAAATACAGCCTACAAAATTTCAACAAGTCAGCCCTTGTGTGCCACACCGAGAGATTGATGACAAACCACATTATTTTTCCCCTCCATATAACTGCCCACAATTACAACGGTACTCTCTCAAAACACTGGTTTGTTTTTGTCCGAGGAGCAAAGAGTGCAAGCACAGGCTGATATCTCGGTGTAGACCTGGCGGCAACACTGAGAAACATTATTTGTGCAAAATGCCATTTTCTTCCCTCTTTTTTTCCAATCCACGATAAAATATTGGATCTGATTCTGCCATATGTGCTTATGCAAAGCCAGTAACTCATCAGCAAAGGTCATCTCAATACCAAACTAAAGAGAGGAGGGGATCAGAACTTTGCAATCCTTGTTCAGTTCTCTGCCCTGTTCCTGTGATGGGGAGGTCACACCTAAACCAAGGTTTCTGCTGAAATTAGGTTTCTTCGTGTTTCCTTTAGATTAGGTTTCTCAGTTGTTTGTGGGTTGCTTCTTGTTGTTGTTATTTTAACCCAAAGATCCATATTTTCTGTTGTTCTTGGGTTTGAAGACAGCTGACCTGCCACGACGAAGCAACTCTGGTCACTTGTAGAATGCCACTTATACACAAAGCTGAAAAACAGCAGGACCATACGACAACAATAAATAAAATACTAAATAAAAGGCTCCATCTCCTGAAAGAGAGAAGCGAGATTAGATTGCTGTAGTCATCCTATCATCCCTTTTTGAACCTGATAACCAGCTCTCTTATTTTTGTACTGACATTCCTTCCGCATTTAGGTTGTAGCTCTTTAGACACAATAAGACGCTGGGAACACACGGATGGTTGGATGCTCTGATGATATTTCCAGAAATATTGCTGTCCTCCAGATAACTGAATTCCCAGACTCAGCTGCAAACTTCTGAGCAAAGGCAGCACCCGAAAAGCGAGTCCTCTTGCTTTCAAGTGAAAAATGCTTAGAGCATCAAACATATGTCAAAATCACTAATTTGTCATGAAGCTGCTACGGGCTTATATCATCAATCATCTTGACACACTGTACTTGAAACGGTGCTGAAAAGATACAAGTCATTTACTCAAAAATGTTTTCTTTATCTGTGCGCGCCCTTAAAAACTTCCATAAGAGCAGTGAAATGTGTGCGCTCCCTATTCATTGTTTACAAGGTGTGTTTAACTTTTGTAGTTTGTATATGAAACGAGAATGACTGAGTCTTTCTTCATGCAGTGGCATTTTTATTCAAAACATGGATGTGCAGTACGTTTCTGAGTGATAAAGAACTTAGTTGTGTTGACTTTACCCCTTTAAACTTTAAATATTTTCTGCTAATTCTGGTCTTTTATTGTTTTTAAATTTATTTTAGATTTCTAGCTAAATTGTGGCATTCCAAGAGGCACAGATCATTCAGAGTACTGTAGATAAGAAATAAATGACTAAATTACACAACTGTGGTACATATTTTACCAATATTTAGCCATCTCTGGAAAAAATGGAGATTCCAATGAGACAAAATGAATCAATCCAATTTTTAGGGACCACGTCTATAATTTCTACAGTTTCTCATCCTGGTACAAAATTTTATGTGCATTAATCTCATAGGCATGCTGTGCCCTAAGGTTTGTCAACAACTTCGGTGAGACTGTTGTGGCTTCTAAAGCTTAGGTAGCTTTAGCAAAGATGGACAAGGTCCTAAAAGAACAGTCTGAAATTATTCTGAAATTGTAAGCTGTCTCTACAATGGTTCTTTGAGGCTAAATGGTTCTGAAATCTTAATCCTTTCTTGAAATTGAAAGTGATAAAAATCTGGAAAACAAAATCACGTCTTAAGATTTCAGTCAGAGATGAACTGAAACACAGACTTCCAAATTCTATGTGATTTTCTTGAATTTCAAAGCAAACTGGAGAGTAAAACCTTATAATTGATACGTTCATGTTCATTCCCAATATTTAAGAACATTTTAATTCTAGAGAAATACTAAAAATCCAACATTTAGTTCTAGAAGCACAATAAATGTTGTCAGCAGCTCAACGTTCAGGCGAATTCGGTTTCTGATGCAGGGGGATGAGAGGCATTTTAAAGAAGTTTTGGCAGTGAAGCAGGATAAAGACTATTGGGCCGATGCCTCAGGTAGCTCTGAAAATCCCACCAGTTTTCCGTGCGGTTCCCGACACCTCTGTGGAAAGTCTGTGCAGCTTAATCCTGGGAGCTCCAGCCCTGCGCTCGGGCTGGGTTGGAAATGGAGTTACCAGAAGTGGAAACCCTCTGTAGCGAACTCAGAAATCCTTTTGCGTTTGTAGTGAATACGTATACATTTAATCTGTGGGTTTTTTAATTGGTTTTGGTTTGTTTCTTTCAATAGCTAGTCAGTTCAGGATGTCCAGATCCGTAGGTGGTTTGGGAATCTTTTGTGAAGGTGACAGGTCTCAAGCTGTGGCCTTGCAGGAGTGCTGGGTTGGGACACTGAGGGGATGATGAGGGGAAGAGCCGACATTGCATTTCTTTTCCTTAAAAAAAAAAAAAAGGCAGAAGGAGAGCAATAAAGCAAAAGGCATTTCCTAAAGGTAGCCATTAAATCATTCAACACGCTGGTCCCTCAAGAGCAGAGAGGTTCCTCTTTCCTTTCCAGAACGGGTTTTACTGACCATTTCTCATCCAGTGCTCAGTGTCTTCACCCGGCTCTCCCCGGGCACTCACCCAGACTCCATGCAGCAGGACAGCACCACAGCTCTTTCTGACATGGGCCTTGGCCCATAGATCACTTTCCAAACATTTTTCAATGGGTCCCCAATGATGTCGACCAAGGGCTCTGTTTTGCTCGTGATAATGTGCTAATGCTCCGAGACCTGGCATAAATCTTCTCTACGCATCATAATTTGTCAAAGTCACAACATGGGGCTGGAAACTGGAAAAAAAAACCCAACATATCCAACAAAAAAATAGTAGGAAGAGATAGAAAATGTGTCTTTCTTTTTTCTTCCCTCCCATGTGACTTTCCCCTCCTCCACTCCCCCACCTCCTTTTCTCTTAATCTCTAAAACATCTGATTGTACAGAAATGGTAAAGAAAGGGTTTAGTTTCTCACTCCTATGTCTGCTTGTGTGTGTGTGTGCATGTGTGCATGTGCTTGCTGGACATTTTTGTAAAGGGAAACTGAGAATCCATGAAGAGAACCTTTGCTGCTTTTGGTTAGGAAAATGCTTTGGGAGAAGGTTGGTCAGCTGGTGCTGGTTCCCAGTTAAATCATCATTTGGGCTGGTAAAATTAGATGGAAAAAAATGATCGTATCAAAAGGGCCTAATGGCTGATGGGTTTTGTTTTTAATCATCTCTGAGGCAACAATCCCACAGACCACATCAAAATGTTCTCTAGAGCTTGTTCAAGGCAAAAAGAGCAGAAGTCATGAGAGAGAAAATCAAACTTGTTTCAACATATTAATTCTCTTTTCCTTTTCTAAGTTCCAATTCCTTCTTTTCAGCTTTTTTTCACCCACCATCTCTTTGCCCCGCTGTCATCCCATCCAGCTGCTGATAAAATAGTTCTATTTAAAACACCTCATGAAAATAAATTGACTCGGATGTTCAGCTGCTGTTTGTGCTCTGAAATGCCAAGACAGACAAAGCGCACAATGCTAATACCGCTGTTAATGTCTTGTTAGTGGAGTCCTTGAGGTCCAGAAAGTGACTTGTGATGGCATTTGAGTCCTTATCCCTCCCTTGGGTTTTTATGGTGCATAATAGGTACATTGGTAGACAAGAAACAAAATAAGGTTGTTTCTCTGGCAGCGTTTAAAGTCATTTGACTCTACCAGGAAGAGCCAGATCTCTGGACCTGACATTTTATTCATTATCAATGCAGCCAGGTCTTAGCTAGAAACAGATGATGAAAGCTGGTATAAACTGAAGGGAAAATTTAGATAAATTGATGGAGTGAAACCAATGGAGTGCCACCGGAGATGCTCAGTTCTGCTGCTACTTTTCATGCCGTTCTTATTAAATACATCAACAGAAAATGACAAGCCAGACTTTCAAGCCCCTCCAAGGAATTCTCCCCGGTGTGTTCACCGTGCGGCACTTTTAGCAACGCTGCTAAAACCAATGTAAGCAGCAAAGCAAAGGTGAGATCGGTGCCACAGCCCCAGACAGACTTCATGCAATTTTGAGTGGCCGAATCCAGCGTGCAATGCCTTGCAGAATAAGGCAGAATATATTCTGCAAGATAATTTTATTTAAAGCATTAATGGATAGACTTTGCAGTTAGCAAGTACTGGATCCCCCAAACCAGCGAGAGAGCCTGGAAACTCTTACAGGGTTAGAGTCAGCACCCGTTAAACCTTTCCTTTGTTGCTTTCTGGCATTTGATGTATAGCTCTTTAGCCATTAAATATTAGACTGATGGGTCTCTGCATTGAAGTGGCACCGTTCCTGCTCCAGCTCTCTCACAGACACCGAAGCTTTATCCTGGCTATGCCCTTACAGACTGCATCTTAAATCACGGCGTGAAATGCAGCCCGTGGCTGCCCGTGCGTGGGGCTGGCAGCGCTCCCCGCCTTGGCGCCCGGCCCCGGCGGCCCCCAGCACAACCGGCCTCACCTCAGGTAACTCTTCAAAAGCAAACTCTCCTAATCGTAGTGTGACGGGCGACACGGCGGGGGAAAAAAAATAGAGAAAATAACAGCCTTAAATCCGGTGTTAACCTGCAACGGAAAACAAGCCGTGGGGTTATTTCCATGAGGAATCTTGGAAGGCAGACAATGGGTGGAAGGGAAGGGATGGGGGGAGAGGGGAGGGCAAACAGGACGGGATATGAAAGGGAAGGGTCCGTGGCCAAGGTTGGCTCCGAACGCAATGCTCATGGGCTGGGTTTTGGGTTTCATACCTCTGCTGACAATTTGCTATACTTGGTATCAGGAAGATTAGAAGGGAAATGTTTCTGGGGGTCTTTGAAGTACACAAGCCTATAATAACTTCCTTGGTTTTCTTAGATTTGAGCACAAGAACAGTGACAAACTTCTCCTTGTAACTGGGCCTGATCCTGCCATGCTTCTGGGGTTCTCTACGCTCCACTAAACACCAGGAGTTGGTTTTGGGACTTGTGGAGCTCAAGTCCAGCATCACTGTTCGGGTACCACTGCTTTCCTTGCAAAAAGGATCCAAAGGGAGAGGGAAAACCAAACAAGATGCAGACACAGCAGGTGGGGGGGGGTTGCTGCAGCACCCCATCCTTCTCCTGATGGGATTGATGGGATCTCCACCAGCACTGGGAGCACTGGGATGGGGGAAGGAGCTGGGCTGACACCAGTTATCTTGTCCACCCATCCCCACTGGAATGATGGGATTTATCCCATGGTGACACCAGTGGAAACTGGACTCGAATCCGTCCTCATCTGATGACTATTTAAGTAGCTTTATATTAGCTATACTTTTTATGAACAGAGATTAAAATAAATAAAAATTATACTGGAATTACTCAGAGGAAACTCTATCTTTGGAGGCCAAATAGAAGTTCATATAATAGGTCTTCTTTGTATGAGAATAATGTCTTCAAATCAATTATATCAAGGAATATAATTACACACTTACACAGTAAATTAAATACTTTTTTTTTCAACACAAATGAGATTGAATGTCAATTACGGCTTCCAAAAACATATTTAGTTAAAAGTAATTTCCGGTTCACAGATTTAACTTTTCAAGCAAATTTTATTAATATGGATAACTACTATTTTTTCATGTACAAATTATATGGGATAGAGTTTTTGAGGTAGTGCAAAGCCAGCGGTTTAAAAGCACTGAAGAATGTCAAACTCCAGGGAGAGCTGCAGTAAACCAACATATCTGTGCAAAGGAAAATCAGTATTTTCAAAGATTGTTATCAAAATAGATGCTGACTAATGGCGTGTTTAGCCAAGAACAACGTGTTTTCTTCTTACTGGGGTTCCTTATTTCACTGTGTATACTTGGCCTCCCTGTGTCATTTCCCTCACGAATTCATCACACAGAGGTGGCAATACAATATTTGATGTGGCAATACAATATTTGATGTGGCAATGACTCTGGCGTCAAGAAGGTGAAAGCACAGATAAATTGTTCAAAGATACCGAGCAAAATTTTCAGACGGGAACTGAAAGGGAAGAATGGCTTCTGTTTATTTGGTTTAGGTGCTTCTGTTTAAATGGGAAAACACAGCAAACTGAAAAACTGTGTTGAAAATGTCATTATTATTAAAAATAATTAAACCAGCTATCAAAAAGTCACCAAAATATTGCATTTCAAATATGGATACATACTCCTGAAAATAGATTGAGTAAATAATTTTTTCAGACAATGTTTACTGATGGTTTCTGACATTTAAAGTCAGACTTTCAGTGCACATATTTTTCATTCTGGCATTCAATCCAGTTTGTAAGCATATGTTTTATCATAGTGCTGTAACTATTGACTCCAACTGATTATTTGCTTAAAGTTAAGCAAGAGCTTAAGTACTCAGCTGCATTGGCGCTTACGTGGACATTCCCACCAGTATAATATTCCGAATCCCTCCTGTGATTACAGTATTCCCCACAATGGGAACCCCAATATTACTAAGGACTTTGGCACTCTTGGCCAATGTCAACAGAATGGGAGGTGCTATTTCATTAATTTCCCCCGACTAGGGACAAAAATAACTTTGTATATTTCTTGGGTTTGTGTTTCAACCTCCAGGAGAACAACTTTCTTAAAAAGTAAAGAAGTTGGTTACATTATACTCCAGTTGGTTACGTTAGACTGTAATTTCACAAGGCATCAGTGATTCCAGAGACTGATTTTTTGACAAGGAAAAAAATGACCACACATTTGCCTGCATCAATAGTCACCTTTCCTCATGCATAAAGCATATGAACACATTTTTGGCTGTCAGTGTTTGAACAACAGAAAATGGGAAGGAAGAAGCATAGACATGTTTTAACTTTCTGACAAACGGTTTTGATGAACGGGGATCCCCGCGCTGGCTCAAGAGTGAGGACAGAAAAATGGGTCCCCATGGTGCAGGGCAAGATCTCCTCTAATAACAGAACGAGTGAGCAAATCAGGGGAACCACAACTTTCCTACTGTGTGAGAGACCACAAATAATGGAAGACAAACAGATACGAGAAGGAGCGATTCATTTTCCATGCCCGTTAAGTTTTCCAGGTAGAACTGGGTGTCAATGTATTTATGATTTGGTCTCCTATATCTCTTTGGGTCGCCCTTAGAGCAGCCTGAAGCTGGATTTAGGGTTTCGGTCCGTTTTGCAGTGTACATCGCCTGCGTTGGATGAGGGGCTAAAACGAACTCCTGTAAATCGTTCTGCAGCCATATAAAGCAAGACTCCATTATAAATCTGCAGC
Source organism: Pampusana beccarii (assembly GCA_013399365.1). Taxonomy (NCBI): domain Eukaryota; kingdom Metazoa; phylum Chordata; class Aves; order Columbiformes; family Columbidae; genus Pampusana; species Pampusana beccarii. Next base: position 69,261 of record VWYH01010053.1, read on the forward strand.
AACACAAATGGTTAAAAATCTCAGTATAATAAAGGCCACGTGCACGAATCCTGGAACTATTGCAACAAATGGCTTTTTTTTTTTATTGTTGCCATTTTTTTAATACTGTACTATCAGTAATAACACAATCACATATTTGAAACTGCTATTAATAATTTTTGCAGCCACTAAACACCTGAAAACCCTCTTCTCCTCTCTTTATTGGCACCCTTGATTTTCATGAGTGTTATTAGTTAAAATAAGGGACTGCAAGGAGTTGCTGTGTTGCGAAGTACCAGGTGTCCATCTGTTTCAAAATAATTCTTATGGTTAAGCTTTAAATGCTTTCAAATCATGTGGTGTTGAATATAAGCAAATCCATTATTCAGTGTGACAACATATGAGCAACTGCGCTGACAAAGTGCTAACACAACCCTCCGAGAATCCTGCACTTGAACGACAGTGTAGACAATGTCCTATGTGCCTTTGCCATGGTGCGTATATACATATATACATGTGTATGTATTAAAAAGGAAGCCTGTGGCAGAGGGAAGGATTAAAACCAGGTCTCTGAATTCCCAAGTTAACCTTTACCACTGGATTATTTTTTCTCTCTCGTGTGAATAGTGCCTGTGCACACTGTATACAAATATGAAAGAGATTTACTGGAGAAAAAACCTTAGGCACAATAATGCATATGTGCATGTGTGTACATATATATAAATATATATATTCTCAATATCAGCCTGAGAAAGCATTGCCTCATAAAAAGTCTCTGAACACTCAGTAAATTCTGGGCCAGATTTCAACTCATGTTCCTGAGATAAGGACCAGAGGGAGGAGGAAGCAAAAGACAGCAGCAACCCTTTTATCCTTCTGGCCACATATGGTAGGTCTATTTCAGCAGATGTGAATAAAAATAGATATATTTACAGTTGCAGTTGGACACAGAATTGAGCAGAAGCGAACACAGAGCAGCCGTTTTCATCGATGCTAATACCATAATAGTCTGGATTACGCAGTGCGCTGCTGCAATAATAACATTCGTTTGCTGTCAGCACTCCTGTGTAAAAACAAATTAGCTGGATGATTAATGAATATCAAACCCAGCATGTGGATTCTCCTCTGCGATGCTTCAGCCCAGTGTGAAATGTGCTGCCGCGAGCTCTGTCTCTGCTGTTTGCATTGCACATGTGGGTACCACTGAGAAAGGTACTTTCTAACCACAGCATCTTTTCAGGCATTTTAAAAAAAATCACAATATATAAGAAAAAAACACAGAGAGTCCAGAAAGAGATGCTGAGGTGAGAAAGGTCCCTTTACATTTAATCTGAGCTCGACCAGATCGGCGTCCCCGAGGAAGCTTTACCACAAACCCTCCAACAGGCCATCGGACAAGAAATTGAGTTAGATCAGTACTGAGGGTCACTTTGGTACTTTGGGGCACGTAGTAACGCTTTATATACTAGGTGGTCTTTTGGGCCATAATTTGGGCTCACTGCAAATGAAACTATTCAAGCAGCGGGAATAGTTTGGATATGCCGATAGCACCAAACCCACAGTGACACCGGAGCGTGTGTTGACCTGGTCTGGCACTTCCCCAAGATAAAACCAATACCGTGCAATGGCAGTAGCCTGGGTGGCAAACCCTGTTCTGGTAGAGGCACAGCAGCGTGGTGATAAAACTGCGTTTATTCTGCTCCTAGAGCTGGCACAGACACCAGCAGACATCGCAGTGCTTATAGGACCGAGTTAATCAACACCTCCACAGTAAAGAAGGGTGAGATGTGATGTACTGATGTGCTACATCCAGTGATTCGATGTGTGCAGAATAAATTAATAAAGTATTACAATCAGTAAGTGAACTTACGGATGCTTGCAGTGGTTGAAGGCATTAATTCCAAGTTGTTCCAAATGTATAATATAATTTCTTATTAAATCCTTAGCCTTACAACTTACAAAATAGCCAGCTGTGCAATACACTAGATATAAGCAGGGACAAAATGTTGGTTCTTCTAAGAGTCTCAGCTTGACAGTCACATTCTCTCTCATATAAATGTATTTATACAACTCTCAAAACCCCGTTCTCTTTCATGACATCTCCACTACAATTAATTAACGCACAGGCACTTCAAACTATTGACTGAAGTGCTCTGTGACACAAGCAGCTGCTGAAACCTTGTGCTGTGCAAAGGAGAATTGGTGGCTTTTGTCTGGGTGACAGTAATTGTGGAGCTCAGGGGGTGACAGAGACATTTATGCTGCGACATGGAGCAAACACACATGCACAGGCCGATGTGTATTTTGCTTGTTAACGAAACACTGCAAAAAAGCACAGGAGCGGTCACAGAAAGCATCTGCTCCCTTCTCCTTTGACAATCTCCTCCTCCTCACCTTGATTGCATTTTCTTTTTTAAACTTCTACCTTTTTTACTGCTTCCTACATCACAGACCTGAACAGAACCAGAGCGAAATCTGACCACAGAGAACTGGCATCTATCATCCAAATACTCCTTCAGAGATCAGCTCTTTGTTTTTCTTGCCGTACGTATGTGGGCTGCAGCATTCTGGGCATTGTAAACCTTTTTGTATCTTTTAACTTGGAAATATACACCCATCTCTTTCAGGGGTGTTTTAGACAATACTGCATAAAACTTCCATGGCAAAAAGGTAGATGAATGTGGGGTGGTTTTTTTCAGTAATTAATCGAGATTATAAATGACCAAGGCCCCCAGTGTGCCTGGGTGCCCTACAAGGAGTCGACTCCATAAGCCCTGGGTGGTTTTGCAATAAAAGGCAAAAGCATAACTGGTTTTCCTGTGATCCCCGGCACTGAGCGTGTTCCTTACTGAGGGACTTCAGGTTTTTTAGCATTTATGGGGTTAACTGTGTTTTTTATGTTATATATACACACACATGCGCGTCAAGTAGTTATATAATATAAAAAGGCTCTTTTCTCATATCCCCACAGCGTGCAATAGGACTCCACATATAGCACACCAAAAAAATAAAAAAATAAAAAAAAAAAGCCCAAACACTGCCAAAATCTACATTTTCGTTTGGCAAACTAGTTAAATCTATTCATAATCTGGTGCCTGAATCAAGTTTCAGACCAGACTAGACTGCCTTGGCTCCTGGTTTTTGTTGCTCGACCTGTCTCTGACTGAATTTAGCTATGATGTTACATCTTTAGCTGTAGAAAATTTCTAATAATGGTAGCCTGTTTTATTTTGCCACTGGAGGGTACAAGTTCCAGCATTTCCGTACTGAGGTCCAATTGGAGCCAGCTTCGGACTTTTTTTTGGACAGAAACCTTCCTTGTTGCTTTTCACTGTTTTCTTTTTGCCCTTTTTTTTTTTTTTTTTAATTTTTATTTTAATAATGTTCACTCTCACAGCTTTCAGAAGGCGGAATAAAAACACAGCAAATCCACAGTGAAATGTGCGGTGTCGAAAATCCATGTTTACCAAGTCACCTGCCTCGGTGGTGGGAGCTCCCCCTTTGCCCCCCGGCAGCTGATGGGGGTGATGCTGGGGATGATGCTGAGGATGATGCTGAGGTTGGAGCTGCGGTTTCTGGACGGTCACTTAGGACTCATCTCCTCCTTAGGAGGCCATAGCTCAGAATTTGATTTAGGTGGCGTGGAAACTAACGTTAATTGCAACTAGACTAATCCCCGCCTTTGTCATGGGCAGTAAGACCAGCATTAGTAAGAGCCTGTTCTGAATCCAAAAGGAGATGCCCCATCAGCGGTTGGAAAGGGATTTGAAATTTCAGTCCCTGTTCTTATCCATTTTAGCTCCACCAAAGCCATGAGGTTGCTGTCATACCCCTCGGGATCTCGGTTGACATGTTGCTATACCATCTAAAAGCCTTTTATTCCCAAGTGCGAGAAGGAAGGTTGGACCATGGCATGGATGGCTGGGGTGGAGGGACCCCCGCGTGGGCAGCAGAGACCCCTGGGGACATCTCGGTGGCTCAGCGATGTCTCTCGCTGTGGCTTTTGACTGACTTGCCTTGAAATAATCCAGTTCAGATTTTCCGTGAGACCTGCTGCTTGCTGGAACAGGAAATCTTTATAGTTTTATATAACACTAATAGGCCACCAGAAAGTTTGGCTATAGGAATAACTCTATACAGAGAATTAAAGAACGTGGACAGAATTCTCGTTTTTGGTATATAGAGATGAACCAGAGTGATTTCATGGGCTTTGGTAAATTAATCCAGGATCTCAGTTTGGACTAGGCAATGACACGACCCTCACTAAAACTAGAGAGGAGTAAAGTCTCAGGATTTGTTTGGGAAACATTTCTGTCTTAAATTTTAGTTTAAGCATTTTAAGGATAAGTGAGGCAACAAGAGTGATTCTGAAGCAACCTAGTTGTAAAGTTTTAGTTGTAAAAAGCACCATGTGCTGAGGTCAAAGCAGATGTCGCTTTGGTGTTACACCTTTGTTTTGAATCAGGAAATGAATATAAGGAGTCCATTTGAGTAAAAAGGAGGTTTCACCTCTGGGTTTTCTCTCAATCAGAGGGAAGACGTTTTCATTTACCACACACTTGTGCATAAATACGCCTTAGAGAAACAACAAAACCCGGGAGTGCTGATGTTTAATAGGAGGATTATATGATTCTGGAGCATTTGTGTTAGAACTTGACTGACATAAAGTCCTCCAGGGGGAATGTGGTGAAGGGCACAAGGAGGGTACAGAGTTTGGGGCTAATTGGGACTATTTGCAGCAAATGCAATAAAAATAGGGAGCCAGAAGGCTGGGCTGAGCTGGGGATGCTCCACCTCGCCAAGTTTGGGTGGGTTTGTGTTAAACTGGATGTCTGAACTAATTACTAATTTTTTTTTTCCTGCCCAACCCTCATCATTATATGCTCGCGTAGAAAATTAAGTTACCACACCTTTAAGGAACTTAATATACTGACAGAGTTCCCATTGCCAGTGATTCACTCTCTGCTTTTTACACACTTCTTCTGTGTAAACAGATTATTACTATTATTATTATACCAGGTATCTCTCCATGGTCAAACACTGGACTTATTATTTTCTTTTCTCTTTAGCTAGTTGAAACATAGTATATAATAAATTACGAAAAACAGCGCCTTCAATTAAATGTATCTGCGATGCATAAGGTTTGCATGGAAGTCAGTGTGATCTGAGACCTTCGTGGTTTAACTCTGATGAATCCAACAGTGCTCGATGGAAATTTTTTCAGGTACTACAGAGGTTGTTCTTCAAAAATGTGAATTTGATTTAATTAAGGGAAACGATTCTCAAAAGACTAGTTCTGCTCTACAGCATTGCTGAGAGGGTATATTGAATGATCCGCTCTCTTAAATTCTGTAAACTTAGAGTAATTTCATAGTGTCCTAATACCTGTAGAGCCTTACTGGCGGGTAATTGAATGTGTCTTCTAATCAGAGCATTTAAATGGTACCATGTGGCAAGCAATATAACGCCAAAACAGAAACCTCAGACAGGGAATAGTCACAAAATGACCATTCTGCATACTATTGATATAAAAAAGGTGGGAAGGGGGATTATAAAAGTGTGAAGTATTAACACATAGGCTCCCATAACCTGGTCTGATTCTGCAGTGCTACAGCTACACAAAGGAGTTTATAAACCCTTTATAGCCCTCTGCTTCAGGGACCCATTATCAAATTTATCGTGGTATTTGTATGCATGAATTAGCCACTAGTCTCCACTAGATCCATTCATACTGACACGCTTGAAATTTAGAGTTCAACCCAATGTGCTTCCTACAGTCACATTCGAGTATCATTTACTCTCTTTTCCCATTCCTACTCTTCTTTTTGTGGAAGTTGTCTGGGAGAACCTGGTGATGATCATCATTGTATTATAAGGAAAGCACAGAAATTACAGAGAATTTAAGTGCAGCTACTTGGTAAATTTGCTTCTAAGGCTCCATTCTGGAAAAGCAGGTTGTCATTGACGCACTGAGCCTCCGCTTCTAAAGTGCAATTGGAGTGTTTTGCAAGAACTAAAATCACCACCAGAATGCAAGAGTTTAACAGACTGAAGACTAATTCGCACATGCACAATAACATCCATGTGATACACAGCAGAAATAGGCAGTGGCAATAAATAGATATTGCACCTTTAATAGGTACTGCATCACCCTGAAACTATCACAATAAATGACAAGTTATCATAAAATGCGACCCGTTCCATTTTTTTTGTATTTTTTCAAAAGGTAGATTGTCAGCTTCTGCTCTCAAACATTTTTCCAGAACCTCTCTGTTTTGGTGGTCAAAATCCTCTTTTCAATTCCCAGCCAAAACACATTCACTGTCAATCCAGCAGGCAGTTGCTTTAGTCATTTCATTCTGGTATTGTCAAAGGTCACTACTGAGCACAGCAAATTGGACAAACCAACGCTCAGGAGGGTTAACTCCTACATTTAGCTCAGGTTATAGTTGCTGCAGATGGGACACAGCTTATTTCAGCATATCATGCTGGATTCAGACCTGCACAATCTCCATCTCTGCATGGGAAAAGCTTTTAAAAGCCTCCAGTCTTATGATGCAGTGCTGGACGTATCTTCTAGATATTAAACAATTTGGAAATACAGACCACTATCAGTTTTATCAAATACTAAGTTTAAGAAAACATGGGTAAGGTTAATACCTTTATTAATCCCTGGTGCCCACACGCTATTGTTGGTGGAAGCATGTCTCAATGTTATTACAAATTTGTCCCTTTTATCCCATTCCAAGTTACTTTTCTGTACGTCGTGCACAGTATGAGGGTATCAATAGTTCCTAACATAAACAACTTGCTGACCGTTGGCGGTGTTTTTCCTGCCTTTAAGACAGCAGTTGTTTCCCCTCACCTCGGGGAGCCATCCCAGGAGCCTGAAATCCTTGGAAATTGCGGGCCCATTTCCAAACACATCCTTTTTTGTTGCAGACAGTTTTAGTCAGCTACAGACTTGCAGAAGCAATTACTGAAAAATTGGCTCAGCCCGCCTAACGTGCCTCTCCAAATATTGTATCGAAACAATGATTTTCAGTGATTTAAAGTGTTATTTATTCCCCAAATAAAACCCCTCGTCTTTCCCACGTATTCTCCCTGAGTGCCGCACGGCGCAATGTGGGTTGTGATGTTCCTTGCCGGCACCAGCCAGTGTTTACATCTTTGTCTGGCACCACATGAAACCAAATTTGCTTATAAACAGGCTGATATGATCAGTGAACTTAGGAATGATGGATCATGGACCATTTTTATCCTTCCAAGAGGACCTGCGAATGCCCTGGGAAGGTTCCTTCTGAGATCTTTGTTGTTGGTTATTTGCTTTCCTTGGACTACGTACTCATGGTAGAAGTGATGCTGGATGTCTTTCCTATGTTGGTGATGCAGGCTTATTTCTTAAGTAAATTAAGTGTAACTTAAACCTGTTGACTTGCCATCTCACCGTCATGTCATCAAAAAAGGCAGTGATGTGTAAGACAGTGCTGTTGGCTTATATTAAAACCAACTGCATGGAAATCAACATTAATCTAACATCATTATCAAGTACAAATTCATCACAACGAAAATCAACTAAAGAATTTCACGTGATTTCCACCAGCATGAAACAAGCTGAATACCTTGTGGAGGGTTTAGTCAAAAGCCCAGAAAGTTTCTAAGATACACGTAAAATTATTACTTCGATTTTGATCGTATTTTAAAACTTACGGTATGTGGTTGTTTCTGGACTGGACGTTTCCTTGGATCTTACTGGGCTAACTGGGGATTAAGTGGCCATTTCAGAGTGCAGGGGACGACAAACTTGCTGACTCAGCTGATGTCCTCCAAATCAACGACCTTAGATTCCTAAAAAACAGAGGATACCTTTAATTTTTCTTAAACATATGCAAGTTCTTATGTGTCATGCAAGATACTCATTCCCCTTCTCAAAGTGCTCTTCAGGAAAATGTAAATGCATGCAAATTAATCATAATAATCCATATCCACATCCATTTGGATGAGGCAGTAGAATATATGCGCCCACGTGGTATTTTAGTTGAAAACAATCCCATAGAATGGGAAGCAAAAAGGAAGGTGGGCGACTTGGTTGGACCTTTAAATATTTTTTTATATTAAGCAAATTTAGCTGAGCACACATTTTGAAGGGCTGTTCTGAGGCTGATGCTAATGGCTTTGCCAAACCCCAAAACAATTTACAAATGTAATGGTCTGAGGGATTGTTGAGCAGCATCTGCTGAAAGCTAACTTCAGTTCGTTGGAAAGAGATATTTTTGCCTTATGAAAACAACACATTTAATAGAGACGCATAAGCAGAATAGAATAGACTGAAAACTTGAAGATTTCAACAGCAGCTGGGCTGGTATTTATGGAAACACAGTGATGTGTACAAAACAACAAGGACATTCTTGTGGCTGTGATGCCTTCATTTTTTGTTGTTCATACTTGTTCTGGGTAAAAAGAGGCAGGAATAACAGAGACTTTTTTTTAGGAACAGATGTATTTTAAAAAATATTGGTTTTCTGCTTCCAAGCATGGGTGAAGCTGGCTGGAGAATGAGGAGTTCCTGAGAGCTGCCAATCTGATGTGTGGACCGTGTTTCCCATCTTGTCTTATGAATTAAAAGATAAAATCCATGACTGTATCTGCTACCCTTCTCTCATAGTATTTGGGTAGCTGTTTGTTTTAGCCTTTCTCATTAAACGTGCTATGGAGCTATGTAAAGATACCTGCAAATTTTCAGATTCAGCAGGAAGTGGGGTTATGTCATATGGGAGTGCAGCACATTAATCTAGAAGTATATGGCAACATATACTAATACAAATCATACAGTCAGGCTCGGCACGAAGAGACTACAGAGCACGGCTACCCCTTGGCAGCCTTGTCTTGACTCCCGTGATCAAAGCTCCAATCAATCACCTAAACCCAGGCAGCCGCCCAAGCTGGGAGACGCCACGCTAGACCCAGCTTAGCCTAATGGAGTCGTGTCTTTAAACCAGCAAGAACCTGGCAAACGAACAAACAAAACGTGATTGTATCTTACAAGGAGCTGAGGAAAGCTCTGCCCACCAAACAGAGGTGAGGTAAGATGGAGTGCGAGGTCATCGCCAGGTTTTCCTTGAGGACCAGGACATCTAAGGTGGCTCAACCCACCAACAACGGCTTTTTTTCTTTTTTCCCTTAAGAAAAAAGCATGGTACTGCTGTTGTGGAGGTTATCAGGACTCCTGTGAGTATCCACATGCGAGAAACTAGATGACTAGATGATCTTTTGAGGTCCCTTCCAATCCCTAGCATACTGTGAAATGGAAATTGGAAATGGAAATTCCTAGTGTGAATGGTGCAGGGTTCAGTTCTAGGTGATAACTCCTCAACAGCATCTGCTTCCAAAGGAAGACTCCGTGTTCTTGTTCTCCTGGCTAAAAAGCTTTGGGTGAAGAGGGTTTCTGTGTTGTGTTTGAGTTTGGAAGCCAGACTGGATTGGCGATGTCCCCATGCCTTCTGCTGATGTCTGAATAACACTGTACGTATTTGTAAATTTTTTGAGAGATTACTCACAATGAAAATAAACTACTGGTTTGTGTACCAAATCTAAGACGACCACAAGTGGAAACCAAAGCAAGTAAATAAGGCTTTTTCTTGTAACTCTTGATAATTATTGCTCACATTTGAAAGAAAAAAAAAAAATGGGCAAAGTCTTAAATGAATGTGGGTTTCCATGTTGCCTTAGTACTTGAAAACAAGTTTTTGAACTAAACTAAATAATAAATTTGGAAGCCTGCTTTTCCAGTCACGATTTTTGATCAGACAACTTAAAAGCTAGAACCACTTCGGGTAAATTTTGGTGATCCTACAACACAGTATGTGAAATACAATCATCTCAGCTGTAATGCTATTTCTTCACAAGAAACAGCTTCCCTTCTTATTCCACATGAAAAAAATAAACCTCGACACATGCACGACCTGAAGCTCACTAATCTATCACCTGTAGCTCCCATGCTTTTTACTGATCTCTATTATTATGATGAATTTAGGAACCACCTGAAATCCCCTTTTTTTAGTGAACAGAGCACCCAGCATTAGCTCCAGGAACACCCTCCCATGAAGGGTTTACCATCAACCTAAACTCTTCGTAATGAAAGGNACCATGAAGGGTTTACCATCAAAACCCAGTCACACAACCAGTCTGCCTTTTACAGGTGGACGGCTGAGGCAGAGAGATTCAGTGTGGATTTGTTTTCCTGCTCTTTGGACACCTGAAAATTAGGCAACTAGTCCAAACTGGTTACCTAAACTCTTCGTAATGAAAGGAGGAGGCAGACATATCCAGAAGACAATTCAGCCCACTCCTCCTGGACTGCTGTCTGCCAGAGGGGTGATTCGTCCTCCCGTTGATCAGCAGGGGATCTATGCAACCTGGAGGACCAGGGTCAGGTTGGATGAATCCCGTCTCACCCATTTGCCCGCTGCTGCGGGCAGGTAGGAAACCACCCCAGACTGACATTCCAGTGCTGCAGTTTTTTCTTCTGCAAGAGTTTGACCCAAACCCCCCTCAGATACTCGGAAGCGCCCTCTGTAATGCTGTGTCCATTTGGCCATGCTCATGCTCCTGGTCCTCCCCTTGCCCTGGGATAATCCAGGCTTTAAACCGAGCTCACGAAGCACGCACAATCTGAGAACAATTCACATGGCTTTCATTTTCTTGGAAAGATGTCAGCGCATCACTTTAAAGTACCACCAAACCAAAATGCACTCGGGAAAGAGAATTTGACATAGATAGCTGTCAAAGATAGTACCAAAAAAAATCACCTGATGTGAGGATCTATAGAAATTAATGACTATAACCTATTAAAAGCAGGCAGCTGCACGTGCAGATCACAAGTGCCTGCCAAGAAGTGGCATAATCTGGGCAGATTTGTCCCACCATTAAACAGAAGGGTGGGGCGGTGTCCTCACCGCTTTCTGAAGGTACTGAACACATTTAATTCATACAAAATCATCTGCATTGCTCCAGGTACCCCAGAAAACAGCGGTGCCAGCTGCTGTGGCAAACACCTTACAGCAGCCAGACACCAGATAACCCAACACTGAGAGAGATTTCTGTCTGGGTTTGGTGAGTCGGAGTTTGGACCGAGTCCTGAAGAACAAGAACACGCAGCTAAATTAGTCTGAAACAATTCCAAGTCGGGGTGCTGCGTATTCCAGACCATTAGCGGCTGAAGCCCTTGGGAGCCCTCATCTCTCCGGAGAGCACACGGATGCTCTGAAAAGGCACCTCACATCACTCCAGCTTTAGGAAACACACGCTGAGATGGTTTTCAGTCCCTGCCACCCACACCCCTACGCTGATACCGTGATAATTCGCAGCTATTCCCGCAGAACACATCCAACAGCACAAAAAAAACCCAACCTCACATTTAAACAAACAAACCCAACTAAAACCACAGCGAGCTCTAAGGGAGGAATGGATTAGAGCAACGCATGACTCTATTTTCCCCAACACTTCTCCCACTCACAGATACTGAATGAGATCCCAGTCTCTTATTTAACTCTGCTTACTGTCAAGACTTCGGAAAAAGGGCTACTGCAGCTTACATTTTGCAGACTTCATTGCCATGCCAGCTCACACCTTCTAAATCCCAACTCTATTTACTCGAGGGTGGGGCATGTAAATCCAGGGAGGAATTATTCTAACAAAGCAACCTACTGCCACCACTTGATCAGAACAAGCTCTGCAGGATGAAACACTGAGCTTGCTTGCGAGGGCCATTTGTCTTAATCTTAGAAGTGGAAAATATTTAATTGCATGCAAGCCTGCAGTACTGTATGAAGAAAGATGCATTATGCTACTGGTGAAATGCACGATGAATATAAATTTGGATCTATGTCCATCCTGGGGGCTCAAGGAAGGAAGAATAAGCACACACAGGCAGACTGTAAATGCAGTCCCTAAAATATCTCCTGTACATGACACTTAACGTGCACATGCTGACCAGCCATCCCCATTATTTTAAAGAGCTTTTTTTCTATTCCAATGATTGTCAGTGATTACGTACAGGGACAAACACAGCACAAATTGGTACAAGCAAAATCGCAAACAGAATTCCACAGAGGCTGTGCTACAAGGCGAAAAGCACTGGAAGGAGTGGGCAATTGGTGGTTTCTTTTATCTTTTTAGGGGTTTCAGCGCCAGAACTGAGCAACCTATGGAAACAGCATCATCTCAGGAAATAAAGGAGTGCAAATGAGCAAGGGGAGGTCATTGCATTTCCAGTAACACGTGCCCAGATGTAGGTACAATGTACATACACAACTGGGAGTTTGAAAAAGTGTTTTGGCACTTCGAGCCTGTACGGGATGGTACAAGAGAACCGAGAGCTGTGGGAGCTTTGTTGCGGAATTCAGACCAGATTGGTACACAGTGAACATCCCATCCTTTACCTTTACAGAGACTGCAGCGCTATGGGCCAAAGACAGCAAAATTCACTGGGCTGGAGCCACTTAAAATCCCAGCCAAGCACAGGGAGTCGCATTTGGACAAGACAGCGCTGCCTGCTGCACCACGTCCATTTGCTGAGCCACCATCCGGCTTCTGGTGGCCATGGGTACCAACTGAGTGTTCGTCAGCCGTGCCCTGGGCAGTTTCTCATCCCAGCACATACGTGGACAGCGAGAGGAGCGCTGGTGACCACCTCACATCCAGCCCTGGAACCACCTCTGCTCTCCAACACATTTCTGCTTCTGTAGCTCCCCGCCTGCTTTTGAATCTTAGGCAGCCCTATTAAAACTATGATCTAAACTGACTTAAATTCCAGGTCAAGCAAAATTTAGGTTAATTTCACTGATGTAATTTTTTTTTTTTTTTTTTTAGTTTAATTGGCATAAACCCTCTATGATGGGGACTTTTTTCCAGGGAGTGCGTGTACAAGCTAAATTCACTGATGGAGTCTCACAGAGTCTTTGAAACCCCTGATCTCCAAACTTCTTTTATATTTACCCTTTACGCATTCATATCAGGGTGTTCCTGCCACCTCAGGAAAAAAAGAGGCACACACACGCTCAAAATCGGGGGCACAGGGAGTGATGCTTACAGAGTCCTGCCAGAAGCAGCTTTTCTGCAGATTGAAAGATCAGGAAAACATAAATGCAAACAGAGAGCCCATTAAACACTGGTGGAAAAATGGAAGCCCTGGAAAGTCTCCAATATAACTAAAAAGCAGTCCAGGACTGGAGTGATCCTGTGTTTGTTTTCTGTCCATTTTTCATGGTTTGCTCATTGTCACTTCGAACCCTCCCAATATCATTAATAGGGCTGACCAATGTTATTTCTAAGAAAAAATGTTTTCATTTAAAAAAAAAAAAATCCTGAAAATAATTTTTCTGAATGTGATGATATATTGTTGAAATACTCCCTTTTCTATAAACAATTGACTTTAGTTAAGCAATGTTTCTAGAAAATTTTACTGGAAATGTTACCAAATCTTTGTCAATTCATCACATATATAGCATTTTTACTTGACAAAATACATTGGAAAGAAGTGTAAAATACGGTCATCTGTAATACGATGAAATGCAAGAAATGTTGCTTGTGGTAGCACAATAGTTCATGTTTTAAAGTTTTGAGTGGCTCTAACAACCATCCCCAAAATTCATGCTATGTACAGTATTGTGACTCAATTATATGCTGATGAGGAGCGGGAGGCTGCTCAGCAAAGCTTAATTTCAAATGGGCATCTTCGAACAACTGTTCTGCCATCCTTGCTGTCCTCAGACTTGGAGACATTGGGTGGATAGATTCTCCTTTCCTATCCCACCAAAATGAAGAATTGCATCGGTTTTCCTCACTTTCCCATTTCCAACACAGCTTGCCATCGAATATGCCAAAATGCCCCTGTTTTAGAATCATAGAATCGTTTCAGTTGGAAGAGACCCTCAGGATCATCCAGTCCAACCATAACCCAACCTTCTCTTCCTTTTCCTTTCATGCTGTTGTCTTAGGGATGCTCAACTCCACCTGCAGACTAATGCAATTCATCAAACTATCTCCAAATTAACCTCATGGGAAGGTTAAGATGATAAGATGGGACAAACTTCCACTGAAACACGTGAGGATGGATGGACTGGGAAGAACTTGGTGCTTCCAAGACCCCAGAAACCTGGTCAAAGTGATGGGGAAGGAGCTGGTGTCCCCCACCCTGGGGCAGAAGCACCTCGCCCATGGGCAGAGCCAGGTGGGACCACCCCAGGTAAAACAGGGATTAGGTGTGGCAAGGGAAAAAAAAAATTAGGAGCAGCCAGAAAATGACATAGAGGAGATGAATTGTGACTAGTTTGGAGGGAAAGGAGGTTCCGCAGCTACGTATTAAAGAAATATCTTAATCACAGTAATAGCTTAATTTTGTGTATAATTACAAACTCTGTTCTTCCTTCACTCCCCCACCCTGCCAGTGGTTAATTTTGCACACACGACGTGCACGTTAAATATTACCTTGCCGTATACGTGGGGTACTTATTGACACAGATGCAGAGCATTTTAAAATGGGAGGAGGGGGGAAGGGAACGGGGAAGCACTGGAGCCAGGACACAGGGCCCAGCCCCACTCCAATGGTAATTTGTGGTTTTTCCTCCAACATTTAGTAGCCACAAAGAAGCCTTAGAAATTTCTGGTCAGAATCAGGACTCCCCTGTTCCTCTGCAGACGAAACACTGAGCCCTTACACTCCAACGCAATAAATATTTCATCTGGTTTGGAGGGAGAAGGGGTGGAGTCCGGCAGAAATTGTGTTTCACAAATGCAAATCACAGCTCAGACCCTCGAAAAGCCAAATCCTACCTTGGCCCCCACCTCCACGTATGTCCAGGGGCACACGGGCATCGGTGCAGAAAACTACAATAAGCGGGAGAACCCATATTAGTAAGTGACTGATAAAAACATTACACACAGGGAGGAAACTCAGAGTAAGTCTGCAAAGATCCATTGAGAGACAGAAATATAAGTTTGAAACACTTTGCCCTGCATAGGTGCTAATCAATAACCAATACAATGCCAGGCTGGAGGACAGATTCCCAAGAAGAGATTTATTTCACCTTCTCCTGTTTTACTCTGCAAGTGTTTGGTCAGATTTTGGAGCCAAGTTGGAGCATTACCCTTGATTTTGATCACCCCTCTTAGCCTTCTGAAGGCACTTGCTCTGATTCAAGTGACATTGTGATCAACGGCTCTTTGGCCAAGGAGATACAGGACAAACCTGTGAGATGTCTGCTCACTATTTTGTACTCTGTGCCTTTGCGTAGTCCCTTGGTATTCAATCCAGTAGGAGACAATTTAATCTAAACATTAAAATTAATGAAATTTAAGGGCCAAAATAAAAGTTAGCAAAATAAGAGCAAAATTACTACCTAAAAGGATTATACAGAAGGGAGATTCAACAAAATATATTGCAAAGAAAGACATTGAACCACTGTGTAAATGTTGTGCATTTGAGCAGGAAGGTTTTCTGCAAACAGGCACGTAAGTGACAAACCAGTCTCATGCGTAAGTAATCGTTTATGTCCTGGATAATACCTTATCTTTATTTCTGGGGTTAGAAACTTAGATTACTGTAAGTTCCCCTTGTGTTTCTTCTCAGTCAAACCAGACCTGAGGCACTGCCAGTTATCCCAGTGTGGTAGGTCACTAAATTTTCAATAGGCAAATGGCTCTCTAGGAAGGTTTAACTGCTAACAGTAAAATCTTGAAAGACTCTCATAAAAAAAAATAGCTAAGCAGCCAAGATCATAAAGACTCATCTTATGAACTGCTGCTGCACTCCAAAGAAAATAAAATATAAAAGGCAGGATGTCCTCCAGTGCGACAACGAGGAAGACAAACCTATGTCTGTACTGCCAGTAATAGGAGAATAATTTTGTTTTGTATGTTAACACAACAGCTTTCAAAAATTCATGTTGTCCTAGCACTGCAGTAAACTATCTGTCCAACCATTCCAGACAAATAAGCTGTGATAAAGAAAAGGGTTGAAATCAATACACAGAGTTAAGTAAAAAGCTTGGTGAGCTGTTGAACTGGAAGAGAGGACGATCCAGATCTGCATTTCCAAAGCTGAAGAGAGACAGACATGGGAATTTGCAGGAGGATTGTTTTCCCACAGCCCACAGCCACTATACAGAATAAATCAGGGGCAGATATTACTTAGGGCAGGACTCTAATCTAACGCTAAGTGCTTTTAACACTGAAGGGAGATGCCCACATCGCTCTCCTGTTGCTGCCCTCTGAGGGATTTATATTCAGTTTTAAATAGTTGTTACGGGGACGAAGATCTAATTCTTGCCCCGGCTCATCCCAGCCCTTTATAACCGATAAAATTCCAGGTCTGCTGAAGTGTGGAGCACACAGGAGCCATTCCCACCATTCGGAACAGTCCAGCTGCATCGCTCTCCGCAATCCCATCCCAGCAAATCCACTCGCATCTCCAGAAACAGCTTCCAATTAACACGAAAAACCACCAAATCAGGCCAGACAAATATTCAGGAGCAGAAACTAATGTAAGCTGCAATCAGGAGTCTCTCAGTAAGTGACATTGTTAATAGCCCCTGAAGATTTAATGTTTCATCCTTTATTTAAACTCCGATTGGCCCCTTGTATCACTCAGGGACTGAAAGCCACGGGTTACTGTGTTATCTCATTGCTCCATTAATTCTCGGGGCTGTCAGGCTCCTCCTGAAACTCCGAGACTCGGGTGCATTAACTGTCCTGACCGTGTTTCAGAGTAAATTAACAGCATCAGGACCAGGTCGTGTACAGGCTACGTGACTAAAATATTCATATTAACTCTAAAAATCGGTGTCATAGATGCTCAGCTCAGCACGTGGGAGCACGAGTAGCTGATCCCTCCCTGTGAGTGCAGCAGCATCAGCCTCAGGAGAGCTGGAAAAAGGGGTTGAACATCACTTTATTGGTCATTTCTCCGGATCAGCAGGTCAGAGGTTTGGGGACTGCTCAGCCCTTTGTTTATTTTCAGACTGAATCAACTGATGTAAAACAGCAAACAGGGTCTCAGGAACCTGCTGGCAGAACTTGTCTGGGGTTAGCTCGAATTTTGTGAGCCATGTTGGGGATTTTCTGGGCCAAGCCGTTCAGTTCAGATGTCGCTTCATTATGATTAGCCTGATTAAAAGAAAATCCAACACGTTTTCTAAATGGACTTGGGGGAATTTCTTTTCTTTAGTAGCCCTTGGGTTACATGCCTATGGGTAAATGTATGTTTTTCTACCCCCAGAACAAAAAAGGGGGAGCCTTTCATGCAGTGTTTAGGGCTGGGATTTGTTACTTGCATAGAAAATGGCCTCACATCAGTCAAAGAAGTTGGTATAAAATCTGCAGTGACCATTTACTTTTGGTATGATCGATAACAAAAACAGACTTAAAAAATTTTGTTTTGGTTAGATGTTGATACAATTTCTAATTCAGTAACTTATCTATTATTATTAGCAGGAACAAAATGTTTTTGATTCTACAAACAACAAAAAGTGCAAGTGATTATGAAATTACCACCTAGTTTCACTATCTGAACTCAAAAAAAAACAGTGCAAACTGTAATATGGAAAGGGTTCTGGAACTTGAATAAACCTCAATGGTTCAGTTCCATGATTTTTAACTGCCTTTGAAAAAAAATCTCCAGATTGACAAGGTGACAAGAAAAAACAAATCTTTCCTCAATTCCTTCAGTTTAAGATATCTCTAAAGGCACAGAGAAGTAATTATTATATTTTAAATACCTGATTTTAATACTGATGGTGTCTCAAGTTAAATGAAAAGAAAGGCCGAAATTAGAAATAGACATTATTTCATAGATTTATTAAAAGCTGCAAATACCATACTGTTTAAAATGATAATAAATCAGCCTGGATCCTGAAGCGTATTTATTATGTTTGGAACTAGCAATAATAAAACCAGAGCTTCTGCAATATTCACGGCGGAGTTTAATGGAAATAAAACGAACCTCCGCAGTTTGATTTTGCGCTTAGTGCATTGTCATATTTTTGGACCCAAGGCACTTCTAAAATTACATTGCTCAGAAAGCTGCAGTAAGTGCATTGAAGTGTAAAGGGCCGTGTTTCTGTGTGGGGCTGGGCCAGCCCGGTGGTCTCTTTTGCCATCGCTGGCACCGTCACCGGGCCAGCCCCGTCCACCGTGCCCCGGAGCGCGGGTCACGCCAAAGCCTCCGCCGCTTCTTGCGTTTTCCAAAGCCAGAGCGGTTTCAGGAACAGGATCTGTGAATAACTCCCCAATGAAATGAAGCTGTATGTAGGTTCCAAAAATAAAACAGCATTTCCATATGCTGATTTTTTGCTAAGTTTATCAAGCTCGCTCTTGTTTTTGCTTTGCAACCTATATATTTTGCAACTTTTTTTTTTTTTTAAAAAAAAAAAGGGACTTTTTTTTTTTTTTTTTTTACCTCCAGAAATCCAATAATCTGGTTCTTCAAACCTTCACACATATTCACTTTCTGTTAAAAATAAATAAAATAAATTTAAACGTAACTCCACGAGGGAGCCTCTCACCGGGAGAACCTCAAACAGCGCAGGCGCCGCCACCTCCAAGACAAAACCAAAAAATATCTTAGCTGAGAAAAACTGGGACATGATTTAAATGTACATTTTAATGCCTACCAGTTGGCCGTGGCAATCTCCATTATGCCATGAACAGATGATTCGGACATCATCTGAGAAAGAAAATGTCTTAATAGAAGCAAATCCGGAGAAAGAAATTTCCTTTTTTTTCAAGTACCACAAAGAGTTTAAATGAAAGTGGTCAGTGGAATGTAAACAAATAAATGAAATGAAAACAAACTGATTTCCTATACAAACACTTGCCATGCTAAAGGGAGCAGGATTTTAGAAAACATTCTGTATACTGGGACTTGCAGAAACATACCCAGAATCCAAACAGATTATTTTCCTTCTCCACTACATGCTCTGTGAAATGCTGATACGGAAATGCATGGAACAACTTCCATGCACATCACACATTTTTTTTTCCTATTTGTATTGCAACTATTACTTGTTTTTTTTTCCTAATACACAACATCCCTGGCTTGACTTCGAAAGACTCGCTGGGGTTCCCATTCAGACCGGGCTGGACAAGGCTCCATGTGAATTTTGCCGCAATAACGGTGAAAAACATGCACACAAAATATGGTTTTGATGAAACTAAGCCGCTTCAGCTCAAGGTTTGCATTAAGGTTTTCATTAGTCCGAACCTGAAATGCGAAGTTGAACGCTGGCTTACAGCCTCGTGTGAGTACGAACAATACAGACCTCGAGTGCCACGTCCCATTGAGCTTCCCCCTCCCACACTTTCAGGTGGCTTTAATTGTGACTTATTAAACCTATCAAGACATTATCCTTAATCAAGAAATTATTATTTTTTTTTAAAACTGTGATGCACAATGCAGTGTTCAAATTAGTTATTACCACTAAGGGTAAAACAAAAGGAGCTTGTAAAAAAACATGGAACAACCTATTGATCTCCAGCACGAAGCTGCTATCAGGCCGCGGGTTGATCACAGGGTAGCTCAGGACAGGGATGAAATGCTGAAATACAGCACTTGCTACTCCGGGGATATAAAGAGAGAGGAACAAAAGGAAAAACAGCGTGGGAAGGGGGTGCTGGCAGTGCTGGAGCACAACGTGACGAGCTGCCACCTCTGTGCCCTCTGTCACCTCCCCAGCCCAGGCACCCGCTCCCCAGGGTCCTGCTCCAAAACTTAGTCTTGTGCACATTATTTATCAGTTGAAGTGGAATGTGCACTCATTTTCCTCCTTTGCCTGTTGCCATCAGCCTGTTTCAATGCAACACGTATGCTGGTTCGATGTGAAACGTGCACAGCTCAGGTGTTTGTAGGTCTGTCTGCAGCTGAGCTGCTCTGGCATCGCTCCACTGCCCTCTTCAGACCTACCCCGGTTTAACCCAGCACAGGATCTGGCCTTTCTTTAGACGGAGCCTTAAACAACAGATGGATTAACATCGCTGCGAATATCACACAGAGGGATACACACATTCCTGCCTGCCTTTACGCTAGTATATCCATGTTGCAATTTTTCTTTCGAATCTCAGGCACAAACTCTACCCACAGTTGAGCATTTACTGCAAGAAAAAAAATGTGTGATGGCAGAGGCAGCAGTGGGACATCTGTGCTGCCAGTTCTATTGACCTCATCCCAAGTTTAATGACATTTTGTAGGTGGATCTCAACTTTCCATTAAAAGAAAAAGCAGGTTTTTTAGTCTGTACAGAGAAGTGAGGCATGAAAACACACTCCTTAAAAACATGCAAGTGTTTCACAATTTCGAACACGGTTCTCAGGTTTCAGCTGAGTTGCGGAGCCAGCGTCATCCTCAGAGGGAGCCGGCTCCGATTCCTGTCCTTGCTGTATTAGCAAGGCGCTTTACACGAACAGGCATGGGAAACCTCCAAATCCAACATCCACCTCATGTATTCTACATGTTTTAAAACGATTATGTAAAATAAAAACCCCAAACCACTCGTAGCAGCAATTAGCCTCAAAACGACAAACTGCATTACAGACATGCAGAGCTCACGGGTTACCCCTGCTCCAGCCGAGATGGGGACCTTCAAAAAAACAACCACCTGGGTGGAAATAATAAACATGTGGGTCCTCACTTCTCATTCCTTCTTCTGTTTCATGGCCAAGTGGTTTCCATGGGCCTGGGAGCGGGGACACCTCCCATGCCGGCAGTGCCACCAGGTGGTGTTGGCGCTTTCACCACCCCGTGACACCTGTGCCAACCCCATGAGCACCAAAACGTCGCCTGAAGAAGGTGACCATTGCAAACGAACCTCTCTGATCCCTTTCCTGCTGCTGTTTAGAAAAGAAAGCTCCTGCTGGTTCAGAATGGTGGGAGGACCTTTGTTGGATATCATGGCCACGATAAAGCACTGCTTAACTTTGCCTTCCTGTGAAGTGAGCGAGCTGGCATCCCCACATTGGAAACTTCCCAAATTACTTTCCTCAGTGTCTGTACAGGTCTGGCTTGCTGAACGCTGCCTTGCTTCTGCCTGGGCTGGAGTGATTCCGGGTTCCCCCCATCCCAGGACACTCTCGGTGCCGTTCTCCACTGCCCATGGGTGCTGATGCCCCCAGCCCCATCTGATGGCAGCACCTGGGTGGGATTGGAATGGCAAGGATAGCTCTTTCCAAACAGTTTCTCCTCACAGATATGCTCTGTGAATGTGTGGCTGGTGAGGAGCTGCTTGGCCATTTATTTTTCCTCTCGGTAGGCATGTTTGGAGCTGTGGGTGGCCTCTCCTGTTTAAAATAAAGAAGCCAGGAGGAAGCTCTGCCCTTTGCAGACTGAAAAACAAAGCATCTGTCCTGTACCGTACAGAATAAGAAAGCAGCAGAGCTCAGTCTGCTAGACAGTTGCTCAATTTTATTTTGTTTTCTTGGTTTGAGGAAACAGGAATGCAAGGCAAAAAGAAGGAGACAACAATCTTGTAGAAGAACAGCCTGCATGGCTCCTTTTGAAGTAACTGCTGTGATTCTGGATGGTCAACTTTTGTTTCTACAGATGTTCAGAAGTTCGAAGTATCTGATACCAGTTCACAGCTACTGAATGGTCTTGACCCACGTTTTATTGTATTAAGGTTCCCAGAGTTACCAGCCCACTTAGGTTGTAGAGACTTATCTACAGGGCCATGTAAGGCACAATATGCTTCATCCTTTAGTCACTTTCTATTAAAGAAGATCCCTTTAGAGCTTTGCTCACAGCTTGCCTCCACTTTTACCTATTTGAGGCATGCCCCTTTAATCGTGGCTTCTAGACTCATTAAAAAGACATGCAAAAGAAGCAGGGCTAGAACAAGGTTGTTTTTTTTTAAAATTCAGAGCCTCCTAACATATTGCAAAACCATCTTGGCAAACCTGAAGACACCAAATTCTCTGAAAAATTACTCTACGCAGCCCAGCCCAGTCCATTAGTTGTGGGCGTACACACAAGGACATTACAACACAAAGCATGAAGGACTAAGTCACCTCATCGATCCTCCCAGCACAGGACAGGTTGGTTTTCTGCCTTCCCTTTCACCGTTCTATACCTTTTAATCTCATAATAAATATTCCTCTTCTGCAATGGAAATTTGTCCAGCGTAGGGACATTTATGACTTGTCATCGGATGTTGGACCAACGTAAACACATCATGAGCAAGCACACGCATCTCAACCTTTTCACTCCCAATTGTTTCTGACATAACGACTCTGGGATGTTTCTGGTCCTGCGTGCCACATCCTGACAGCATAAGAAACACGGTGCAGTGCCACTAGCCCTTGATTTACATAGTGTCCGTTATATCACTGCTTAACTCAGCTCTGTGCATCCAGTGTAAACCCCATTTTTCTGTCTGAAACTTGGCTAAGGAATGGAAGGAGATGCTTCATTATTGCATGTCTTTAAGTGGAAGAAGAGCCTATTTTTAAACTGGTATTTTGCAGGTCATTAATCCACAAACTGGATGGGAGCCTTTAGCTATTGACCTCCCCAGTGACCAAGTTATTTACTGCATATGAGAAATGGCTGTTTTCCATAGCTGCTTTCAAAAGACATCGTGCATTTCAGAGACATTACCGAGCATTGTAGCAGCCTCCATGATACCCAGTGGCTTGTAGCCTTAATCCACCCTGAAAGATATACAGGGCACTTTAACAGTGACTCATGCCAGTGGAATAGAATGGTTATGTAATGTCCTTAACATGTGATGCACATTATTCTTATTATTTCTTGGATACTCCAGTCTAATAACTCCGCATGGTATTAATATTGAGCAATTATCCCAGTGTATGTGAGCTGCATCACACCCACAGAAAATTTGCAAATCTTATCTATATGGTTCCCAAATCAAGTCCACGATTAGCACTAACAACTAGACAGAACCGAGCTTTTAGGACCAACTCGAAAATTAGATACCAGAGGAAGTATTTATTGCACATGTAATTATATCCCACAAAAAATGAACACAGTTTCATTAAATCGAGGTTGTTTTTCTGGCAGCACTGATAACTGACATGCACAAACAAAAGAGGGTGAATGCTGATCTGGATTGAAATTACTGTGTAGGGACAGAGGAATCATCTCACCAGACCAGTACCTGGTCCCTCAGAACAGGCATTTTGGAGGGATGGGGGAAACTGGAACCAGAGAGACAAGGAATAACCAGCCCAAGATTAAATTTCCAGTGAAAGGAACGAGGAGGACATTTATACACACAAATGTTAGCCCCAGGCTCCCCAAGATCAGTTCTCCCTCACTTTTCACACATCTTCTATTATGTCTTCTACATCTCCATGTCTATAGGTGTTACACAGACCCAGCACAGCTTTACTAGTGCTGTAATAAACCACCGTACTACACAAATGATACCTCACCCCCTATCTCAAGACAGACTGAATTAAAGAGGACGTGATGATGAACAGAAGGTCCCCCCAAATGATACTCTCAGCCCAAGTTTCCACGGCTTAATCTGTGTTTGGTTTAGCAGGGAAGGACTCCATGGTGGCGTGCTGTTTTAGTGGTTGGAGTATGACATAAAGTAAACCCCATAAGTTCAAAGTGTCTCACTGTTTACGGGAATCCCACCACCCGAGAACTGGCAGGAGCATCCCGGATTACTCATCTGCATTAACTCTTTGGATAAACATTTTCCTGTTGAGTGTAAGGTCAAGCTGCACATTCCCTGACAAAAGCCCCACACTCAAAAATAAACACAACATACGTCTGAATTATGGGCTTATTTCATACAAAAAAGATACATTTACGCGAGGGCAACTCATCATGACACGTTCATTTTCCAAACTAGCGAGATCTCCTCCTGTGAAGGGATTTGGGGGAATAATTACTGTGGAACAGACATCTAAATATTAATGAGTGACAGCCCTTCAAGGAGCAGGAGCAGGGTTAAGCCATGCCAGCTACAGGAGGCGCAGGTTTGGGGATGGCTTTGTAAGTCTTGCTCTTGCGAGCTGGGGAGGCGAAGGAGCTGGCGGACACGCTGGGTTTGCTGCTCCTGAGAGCCGAGCTGGGAAAGCAATCTAATGCTCTAATGGCAGAAACACCTACGTCTCCCACATAGACCGTAATAAATTACTGGCATCAATTGAATTTCCATGATGTCAAATAAGTGTGAAGGAAAATAGACTGCGACTAAATGGAGGAAGGGAGCGTGGAGCAAAACCACGGGAGCATTTTGCTTTCCCCAAAGAAGGAGGCGGCAGATTTGAAAGTAAGAATTGAAGCAGAAACACAAGTCACAGTGACGACTGTGCAGAGATTCTGCTTAACAGCAGCCCTGCAAGCCCACCACTTTCTATAACACAATCATGTGCATCTAGCACTGAAGGCTAAAGCAAGGTAAGGGTACATTTATGGTAAATAACATTCAAGGCAACAAAAATTTGTATTTCCATTCTGAATGCACCTCTATCCTACAAACCGCATTTAAAGACAATCCATCGACAATAATTTCTATAGAAAATTAGAAGTCTGAGAGATCAGAAAATTATATTTGCGATGCAGCACACATCTGAATCGTTTCCTACCTGTTCTTTTTTGTTTTACTGTCAAGCAGCAACATAACATCATTTCCGTTTTTTCTATATGACTTTCTCCACAAATTCTCTAACTTTTAACTTAAACTGCAAAAGGGCAGGACTTCCAGTAAAGCTCAGAGTCTATACATTGCTGTTTAACATCATTGAAGTAATAACGTTTATAATCCCAGCCATCACCTCTAAAAGGCGAAGGCTTCCCACATAATCTAATCCTGGGAACCTTCTGGGTCCTGTTAATCCCAGACTAAGTTGTTTGGTCACTACAAAGAACTCGAAAGACACCAAGAAACCACACAAATCAGATGGGTGGGCTCTGAGGCTGTGTGTGAATGTCAGTGAAAGGCTTTGCCCCAGGGACTGTGCAGAGACGTGGTAAACACAACTGAGACTCGAGGGCCGGATATTTTTAAGAAATTTGGCAAAACATGGTTAAACCTCTTGGTTTTGGCAATGTGCTGAAAACGACTACCATCACAAATGCTGGTCACACCATCTTCCTCTGGGCACAACAGAATTAAAATAAAAAAGAAATTCAAATACAACTGGAAAAAATAGTCCATCTCACTGTTACAGCTAATAAGTATCATGTCCAACCTCCAGCTACAAACGAGATGACAGATAGGCCAGCAAGGCCAGCTAAGATTTTTTCGTATTGATTTAAAGCAGAGAAGCCACATTTGGTAGTTCATCAATTCCAGTGGAAACCAAGGATCACGGAACTAAAAGATATTAATCACTGTGGATTAGAGAACCCAAAGCTTCTATTAATTTCCCTGCTGGTTTTGTTATCTTCTCAGATTTTCCTGTCATCTCTTTAAGACTTTCCTTGTAAATTTTGCATTTAAAGCTGTAAGAAGGCCATTAGAAGATGGCAAGAGTCCTGTACTTTTCTCGTAATGAATTCTCAAGTTACACCAGGTTTTCCTATGCCAAACAAACTGAAGCCACACACAATTATACTTCAGCTGTACTGAATAGACATTCTTCAGTAGGATCTTCTATTTTTAATCCAGCTACAGCAATAAACTGGCTAAGGATTCTGGGCTTTACAGCCCCTTGTTATTTGGTATAAAAATAAAACATCAGGAACAACTGCAGTGTAAACACATACATGGTACGTTATTCATGCAAATAATAATTTGGGTTTGGTTCTAATTAGGAATGCAAGAGTTAGAGCACTCTGGAAGCGCTTGCTCCCCACGGATCCAGGCTGTGCAGCTTTGCTGGGGCTGCTCACACCGCAGCTTCCCCAGGGAATCCCCGGGCACTGGGGGTTCAGAAACACATGTGAGCAAAGCTGGTTGAGCTTGGCACATGGAGAAGGCTGCCCTCTAATTTCCTAAGAAATCAGCCTAAGGAATCTAACCTGGGAAGATTAATTTCTTCCCTTTTTTTGCTGGGGAGATGGGGCAGTTTTTCCCTTCTGTCCACACAGCTGCTGCAGCAGCATCAACTGGGCAGCTGTAGTGGCTGATGGGGCTGAGCAGAATTTACCATCCATTACCCCCATCCAAAGATGACTTCAGTGATTTACAGGAACCAGTTGGTTTACAAGAATTAGTTTTACAAGTTTCTAAAGAGAATAGCACTTGTAGTCATGCAAGCATGAGACGAGCCACATGGTTTCAGCTCAGTCAACATCCTGAGCAACCTATAGTAGATGCTCTAGTGAACACCAACTCATACCTTAAACATCCACCTACCTACCAGAGGATGGGTAGGACTATACAGTCCCAGGTGGAGACAGAAATCTTGCATCACCACACCAAACCCTCTAAATAGACCATTTGTTTCAGTTGAAACCCCTGGGATTTTATATCATAACAAATGGAGCTTTTTCTCTCACCCATCTCTTTATTAGTTGGGTCAAGTCAGATTGTATTTTCAAGTTTCTTCCTACAACCATGAGAGCAAAAACCAACCTTCCCATCTCAATAGACACTTGAATATAGCCCGTTGATGTCAAGAGCTGGGCCTTGGGCCGGCCAGCAGCGTTCCCCTGGGCCTAAAGGTTTCAACTCACATTGACTTCAACTCCATACCATTCAATTTAATGCAAATACTGGTTGGGCAGGCTTCTAAATCAAGAAAATGTTCTATAAAAACTAAGAATCATTGTCAGTGATGTTATTACATTTAAACTTTCATGCCGTTCTATTTGCAGGTTGTACCAAGGCAAAATCAACACATTTTGTTGTGGTTTTTTTTTGTTATTTTTACGGTAGTTTTGCAATTCAGCAGCTTATAATAAATAGTGGCTTGAGGAAACCTCTGCAGGACAGAGCTCCTTATTCATGAGGAAGGCAACAGACAACTTCTTAGCTTTGTTTTATTCTCCTATAGCCAGGAACATAACCCACTAACAATGTTCAGACTGCTGACAACACCCAGTTTTCTTGAGAACTAAAGAGGGATCCAAAACTAGTCATTAACTTATGTATGAGGGGGGGAAGAGGAGAGGAAAGTAGGAGATGCAGGGAGCCCTTTGATTCTATGTGAGAATTTTGCACTCTTAGCAAGAAGTGACTTATTAGCACACTGCAGTATGCCAAAATGATTCAGGAAAAGCTTATCTTTGGGTTCCCTAAATCCTATTTTAAAATTTGTAAACACATCCACACTGTCATTTGCTTCATTCAGTGCTGAATAATCTCCCCATTTATATACCTTTTTCCCCCCTATCCACAAAGTGAGCATATATTACAGGTTGATTTCCTTTGATATCCCCACCACTTACCCAGCTCTCTTTGTAAACCCTCTCAGGCTGCTCCCAACCCGTCTATTAAACAGCTCCCAGGCAGCCCGTGGAGCTGGGCAGCAGGAGATCTGGGCAATAAGTCTTAAATTGAAAGCTCTGCTGCGTCTCCCCACTGTGAGGGCCTGCTGAGATAGGCTTCTTTTAATATTGCCTTAATAGGCTCTTCAAACTCAGTTAATTAAGTTCAGTATATCTAGACGGATTTTCATTGCCTGCAGAGACCATGTGTCTTGGCGAAGGGGAGCCTATTCCTGCAACAGGTATTATCAATGGAGGTTTAGAGCAAGTGATTATAGCACTCGGGAGAAAATGTGATCACCTTCTATGATTTTGCTGGCTCTGCACATTTCTGGGTAAAATCGTGTTCAGCCTGACCCCAGAAAAAGCCCAACCAACCTGGAGCCACGACCGGTGATCCTGCTGGGGCTGATGAAGCTGCAAAAATGCACCCTCAGAGCTTCGGATCTGGGACCTGCAGGGAAACCCTACCCTGCTCCTCACATCGCTTTAAAGGCATGAGCTGCTGGGGCTGTTAATCACTCAATTAGACCCTAATTACCAACACCCGCTGCATCAAAAGGCCTCCCATGGTCAGGGAAAGGTTGCAGCCATTCACTTTGACAGGTGATGCCTTCCCCAAGCACAAAGCCCACAAAGGGCTTGGTGGAGCCTGGGGGATGCCCAGGGGCTCCCTGGGGATCAAAGCCAGGGAAACAGCTGATTGCGGGCTGGCTGCACCGTGTTTCCTCATCCCAGCAAGGTGGAGCGCGGTTTTATCCATTATTCACCCAGCACTGCGGCTAAAATGAAAGTTCTGGCCTCAGGGAACAGGGCAGGGGGCTGCGGAGTCCGCTCCCTCCATCCGCAAGGCGAAGGCAGGCTGAGATTTTAGTGAGCTGGGTGTAAAAGCAGGCAGCAGAATTCGCAGCCTCCAAAGTGACCTCTGCAGGTCGGATTCCTCTCTAGTTATAATAATGTCTCTAATACTGAAAACTGCCTTTGAGGCGAGACTTTTCCAGCAGCTCGGGTTGTACTGGATATAACCCTATTACCAGGTAGAAGCTTGCTGAGGGCTGCCCTATCTCTTCTCGTATAGGCATGTATACAAAGTAGTAGAAAAAAAAAATTCTGGGTCAGAATTCTCTACTTTGAACCAGATACGCATGTAAATACCATCCCTTTGAATGCTGATGGCTGGGAATGCACGCCTTTTCTTTCACATGTAAATATACAGAAAATACCTGCTCACTCCTTAGCATTAAAGACATTATTTTTTTGCATATATTTCAGAGATTTTCTCCCTCCTTGAAGTTCTTCAGTGTAAAGATCACATTTACTAGTTCCTACATTTCCCAACAGGGCTAAAAGTTCTTATTATCCATAGTTTTGTGTTAAATACAATATAATAACATTTGGTCTGTAATGATGGTTTAATTTTTAACCAATTTCTGATATTTTGCATATGCAGCTTGAATTGAATTAATTATTTCATGAAAGTTGTGCTTCCATAGCGTAACAAAGCTCTTGGAGGGAAATGTCCAAGCATCACAAGAATAAACGGTGATCAGGTTGGAACAAGAATGTTCCAGCATTTACAAGGGCATAAATAGGCAGTGGAAAACTGAGTCCAATAATCTGGCATTATAGGATGCTACAATAATACAATAATTCTCTCAGCCTTTCCAGTCCCAGCCTCATTTCCTGGGTTTTAACATTGCTTTGGGTTATATAGGCATGCAGTGAGTCAGCCTGTATCAATTTTCCTAATCCTCACAAAATGCTGATAATTTGTTCAGCTGTTCTTTTTTAACAGAGTGACAGAACAAATGCGTAAGTAGATTTTTAGGTTAGATTTTTTACTAACGGTTTCAAACTGGCATCCAGATGAAAGCTGGTGGTGAAGGATTTTAATTCCAGTACCCACAGTAAAGGCATTTGATGGCATCCTTTTCATCCTCAATGACATGATAAAGGTTGAGACAGAGAAAAAAGGATACTCTAGTCACCTTAGGGTTCCCTGAACTTGAATTCCTAGACTCCTGCCTGGCCTCAGTCCTCGTCTGTGGAACTGGAATTAGTCAGCACGGACTATGTGCTGCTTCACACTCATTTCCAAGGAGGTGAAATGTTGCAGATCAGAGGCAGAACAGGAGTCCAGCATTCCCAGGGCGGTGTTCAGGAATCCCCACCTCAACCAACGCTACTGAAAGTACAGGAGAATAAAAATCCTTAATGGTTATGAAGGAACAACCCAGAGAGAGAAGAAATGCACTGTCCAGAGTACATAAGATGTACTGTATATGTAAGTCATATTTCTAATATACAATACATTCCTACAAAAAAGGCTCCTGAGCTGGAAACCCTGAATTAGTCTGGCAAAGCCTGAGAACAGTGCCAGCATATCTTAGAGATGCGTCATCTGTTCTTTCACCACCTAGGATTAACACTAATCGAAAGTGACGTTCAAGACAACCCTTGTAGCCAGTTATTTGTTTTCTTAATGTAGGCCAGAAGATTTTACCTGCTGATTCCTTTTTTCAATTTTGCAAAATATTACCAAAAAGTACCTTATGTTTTTCAGAGAGTCATAGCGTTATGTCTTTACATGAAAGAGTAATGAGTGGGCAGGCATTGGAGAAGTTCAGGGGTGAAGAGGTTTAATGTATCACTTTTTCCTCTAAAGAGGTATGTTAAAACATTAATTGGAGCACGAATAAAACAAATTTACAAACGTGGCAAAACTGTTTGAAAGGTGAAGAAGATCCAGTCAAAACTGCCGGTTGTCATTTGGGTCTAATGAACCCTCAGCTTTTGTCATCTATTCACTTGCGTGCTAGTAAAGCACCAGACTCCTCCATCCTGGTTAAGATTATTCCAAAGATACAATATGCTTCTGCAGACATACATACTGCATAATTATCAAAAGCACAAGATGAGAGGAAGATGTATGGGATAACCAATGGGCCAGGAAAGACCTGGAGCAAGACAGGGACTCTCCTGTAGACGGGACTTTAGGGCGAGGGAACAGCTTGTGACACAGATCCAGCAAAGACGGGTTGGATTCAAACACAAACTCTTGACTCACAGACCAAGCAAGGGAAAAAGTAGTACGTGATTAGGGAATGACTAACTCTGGTCTCCGCTGAGCTCTGTGGCTTGGACACTTTGCTAAAGATTTT
The DNA here is from genome assembly GCA_013399365.1 of Pampusana beccarii. Taxonomy (NCBI): domain Eukaryota; kingdom Metazoa; phylum Chordata; class Aves; order Columbiformes; family Columbidae; genus Pampusana; species Pampusana beccarii. Next base: position 99,798 of record VWYH01010053.1, read on the forward strand.
GTTGTAAGCTGACATTTTTCGCTCTGATTAATCCTTTCCAGTCCCTGGTCTCAGCTGACTCGGCTGAGCCCATTGGAAGCCATTGTTCAGCTCTCTGAACTTTATCTCTTTTCAGTGCTTAAATAGAAGACCCCTTCTCCCCCCACCTCATCCTTCTTGCTAAAAGCCTGTTTGTAAGAGCCATAATGAAACTCCAGGTGGCCTGGTGATTTCGAAGTAATCCCCTCAGGGATTTGAAGCACTTGGTTATGCCTCATGCATTGTAACAACCCATGGATGTGATTTTCTTCTCTTTCTTTCCGCTGTGCTGCGTGATTTAATAAGTGCAGGGCATTAGACGCTAAAGGAGTACTACAGAAAAAAAAAAAAATCAAAACAATCCCTTGAAACCCAACAAACTCTGCAGTGTGTGCATATGGATGGCATATCCAGTGGTTCCCCACTGAACATTATATTATCTCCTGAGCCAGCATCCACTGAAGAGAACAGCAGAAAGCTCCAGAGCAAAGTCCTAATCCTGGCTCCAATACCCAGGCACCCTCCCAGGGGCTACATCTGGTCCCAATTGTTCTTTTGCTCTGTCGTGGCCTGAAACATCGCCCCGGCTGCGCTGCCAAGTCCAAGTACCTTCCAGCTTGGGAAACAGAGTCAGGTCTGAAACTTTTCACCTGGGCCCCCTCTCTAGAGAAAACAGCAGAAGAGGAACAGAGCAAAACGAGTTTTCAAGGCTGAAAAAAAAAAAAAAAAAAAAAAGGGGCGTTCGGTGTATTTGATGAGTTTCCAGAGGTCTGTTTGCCACATGTGTAAAAGGCCAAGTAAAGCACAATAGACGGGGAAAAGCTTGGAAAGGCAACTGCAAGATCATTGGGATGGCACCAGGCTGGCACTGACACCTGGACACCGCCAGGATTCACTTCCCAACCTGTGCTCTGGCACCAGAACATGCTCGGGTTTGGGGTAAAGGTGAGAAATGTGACGGAGCCGTTTGCTGAGGACTCCTGAGATCAGTCAGTGCTGTGGCTGACGGCTTACCCCAGTTTATTAAGCCATTTTAGGTATTTCCACGGAGCAGTGAGAATTGGTAACATTGCTAATAGAAGAAAAATATGAGAAGTAAAAACAAGATGCAACTAAAGGGAGGCTTAACTATCAACTCTTAATTAGTAATAGTGAAGTAGGATTTCATTGCACTACGCCCTGCAACTCGCTGTTATGAGCTGTCTCCCCTTAACCATCTGGGGCCGGCCACTGTCGGAGCTGGGCGACCAGTCTGAAGGGATTGCGCATGGAATTCCTCACCGCCATCCTCATCTTCCTTGCGGTGCGTTCCTGGGGTGCAGAGCATTGTGCTCGATTGGTTCCACCAGAAAGGAATTTTCATGGGAGAGCCAGAATGAATAAATTACCAGCAAATTGCTAGTGGCAGGGCAAGATCAGGAGCAAGAAAGAGAGAAAGACCTGGAGAAAGGGAAGGAAAGAGAGAAAGGAAGAAAGCATCTTTGGTGCGCATTGAATTGCTTGCCTAATTTTTGTCTGAGACTCCCAACCTGGGGCAGCAGCTGCTCTGATGATGTATTACAAACGACTTATTGCTGTAATGCATCATGAAGCTCCATTGCCCTGATGACATGTTACCGTAATACATCATCAGAGCATTGCCCAGCAGGAACAGGAGTCCTGGAAACCAAACAACTCCATAAATTTCAGTACACCCACTCCCTACCCCCCCAAATTGTTGTGAATTTCTTCTCTGCTCTATTAAAGATTTAAGCTTTGAAGAGCATGGGCCAGAGCAGGCGCTCTTTAAACAGGCTCCGATGGTTTCATAAGCCCCCTCAGTCAGTAAAGGTTTTAATATAAGAGATTTAACTATTGCTGTTGTTGCTTGGCAAGAATAAATTATCTTTAAATACTTTTTTAGAGTCTCCTGGTAGAGAGTCAGGAGCTGCAGCTTGCATGTGAGGAGGACCCTGGCTGTGGAGCTGGGGAGAAGCAGCATCCACCCTCGTTAAAATAAAGTCCGCAGCTCCGAGCAGAGCGACTGCCTTGATCTGCTCTCCGAGCTCCACCGCGTGCTCCAGAGATCAGCAGAGCTGGTGCTAGGACCACATTTACGGATGATTTTGTGGTGAGAACGAACCATGGATACTCAGCCTCTCTGGAAGTTAAGCCCTAAAAGCCCACAGGCTGTGCTGCAAAACATTTTGGGAGGGATTCAGTGAAGAGTTTAGCAGCTCACAGAGGACCTCTGTGGACTAAATCCAGAGTTGCAATGCAACAAGCACTGCGTTTGGGTCTAACATCTGACAATCCCAGAGGCTCCTCCAACTGCCAGCTGCCTTGGGGGGTCCGTGGGGGTCCCTCCTGGGGATGGAGGACACCAGAGTAACATGAACACCTCAGGTCAAGGGCATGGAGAACATGTTGTCCAGGCCGGTGACGGAGAAGGGAGGCTGCACTCCATGCACTGCTCCTGAGACCCAAGGGAGCTCCTCCAAGGGCAATGGGGACGTGACCACTATCACTGCAGAGCAACCGCAGCCTTGGAAATGTCCTTGGTGGACAGCCGAGTAATCAGATATCGCTGGGTATCCGAGATAATACTACATGAGCTCTCAGAGGGGCAGGTGCAAAGGGAAGGGACAAACTGGAAATCAGGGCTTCAGTTTTCCCAGCACAGCGACCAGATCCTGTTAAGCCACACGAAGGTTTGTAAGACAGACATTCTGCAAGGCATTGGTGTTAAAATCAGATATTGTTTCTCCTTGTACTTATTATGATAGAGAAAAAAAGTGGACTTTTCCATACAGACAGAGGAACACATTGATTCAGAAACAAGAATTAATGGGAAAAAAAAAAAGGAAAAAGGAAATAAATGGGAAAAATGCTAAAAGAGCAGAACATTTTACCTGTATTGAGGTTGTATGGCAAACATGCCCTTTGCACAAACTGTCTGGAAAGTTCTCCGTGGCCCATGGGTGACTGCGGGAGGAACCCGTGTCCTTTCATTGAGAGGTGCCTTTCGCTGGAAACTCCAAGAGGGAATTGCCAGCAGTTTCTTAGAAATGCGTTTCGTGGTACCGTATCAGCGGGCGGAATTTGCCTTGGAAATGGCACCGCCACTTGGGCTGGGTGGTGCCGCCTGCTATTTTGCAGTTATTTTTGATCCAAGATTAAGTGTCTTTTTATTTTGTTGAAATGGGTTTTAATTGAACGCGCTGCTCTGCTTGAGGTGCACCAAACTAACGTCGTTCGGTGTTTTTCTTTCCCAAATCCTAGGGGAACGTGCCCCTAGACCAACATTAGACTGTTTTGTTTTGGGTTGTTTTTTTTTTCCCCTTGGTCAAAAGATCCAGTGTGTGCTAATTCTGTCGGACTCTCTCTCACTCAATCACTCATATTCAGTGCCCCCTAAAGAAACATTGCAGAAGCCAGCAAGCTAAGAAATTACCCAAATGAACTGCCTGCGCCTTGCCCTCACATATCACGTTCTGAATTGTTGCCACCTTGCTGGTAAAATTAGCCACGTGTTTCACAGCGTTACCTTTACTTGTCAAATATCAGAAGAGGTGCTGAGCTGCCCTACGTCGGGCCAAAGGACTCTCCAAAATCGGCACCGACCGGCGCTTGACGGCTTAAGAGAGGGAAAGGTATCTCGCAGAATTTTATTGACTAATCTTTTAAATCAAATTTTCAGAGCTCTGTGCTGAGATGTGGTGCGTATGCTTTCCCCATGTAAAAAGGCATCTGAATACGTGCTTAATTTAAAGGTAAAAAGTAGTTCTAAGTTAGAAAGGAACCAAATGATTTTACAGCTTTGCAAATTCAGGTCTCTACTCAATTGTCCTGAAGCTTTAATGCTGAAATGGGTTCAAGAAATAGTTTATTTGATTGAAAAAATGCAGTTTTGCCGTGATCTTTCTTTCGTAGAATGATTTTTTAAAAGAAAGCATCTGATTTTTCATTGTTAAAATAAACTGTTTCAAAATTTGCCCACATTTTAAAACATCAATAGTAAAAAGAAAGGTTAAATCAGAGAAAGACAGTCCTGTTTCCATTTTCTATCTCACTAAGGAATCTAAAGGCATTTGCTTCAGTCTGACCCAAGTCACAATAATAATAATAATAATAATAATAATAATAATAATAATAATAATAATAATAATAATATCAGTCTAGTCATTGAGCTGAAAAATCAAATTTTCCTACAACTTCATGTGTAAAAAATATTTCTTCTGCCACAGTTAATGGCAGCTGATGATTGTTGCACCTCTTACCTGAGGGTCAATTCTTTTCAGCCCAAACCCAGCGGAAGCAGACAAGGGAACGGTGGGACCGGGGGAGGATTCTGCTGTTGCTGCTTCCCCAGGTTATCGGGCTGAGCACCAAACCCACTTTGCCTCCTGCTGCATCCTGGGGAACCTGATGGCACCAGAAATTCTGCTTGGGAACAGGTCTCTTCAAGCCAGACCCAAATTTTGCTTCTAAGGCCATGACATCTTCGTTTTCCTCAGGCTACCTACATTACAAAGCACCATCACCAGTAAATATAGTTCATGCACACGAGAGTATTTTACTACAAAAAAAAAATCACAATAAGGAAATAAAAAACTATCAAAACTCTGAATTTCAGGAATAGCACAGGTGATGCAAAGTGTGGTAACATCTATCTCCTGCCTGTCCCTCTAATCACCTGAAATCTGTTCTCTTTCCTACCAAAATCCACCTGTCTCTGATGTGCCTTGTACCCACCTCATCTTCTGCTTTTGTGTAAATTATCCGAGGGTGTAAGATTACCTGAGGCTTGATTTGAAACCTCTTTATTTTGCAATTTGCTTGAGCTATGAGGCTCAGATTGTACACGACAAAATGTGAGGCCCTGGAGCTGCATTTGCAGCAACGTCTTGTGCAAAGCAGCCCTGAATTCCAAACAGAGCAGCCGAAGCTGCAGCATCGCGTCGAGGCACCGACCCTGCCCTTCGCTCTAACAGGGGAGCAGCATCTTTGTGCTCAGTTCTGGAAGCACAGGGAACAGCTTTTAGTATTTTTTCAAACCTAGTTTCTTTTTGTAGAGTTTCATCAGTATCACAGTATTTTGTAGCCAAAACTACAATGAAACCAAAACAAAGCGAGGTGATGAAGACACCAGTGAATAAGGAGAGTGGAAGCTCACAAGCTGCACAAGGGGAGGACCTGGGGCACAGCAAGTGCAGCAGCTTGCGCATCCTCGTTCGGGTGATGCAGCAGCACAGCCAAAAATCCCAGGCTTGAGGGCTCCTGAGTTTTCCCTCGTGTCCAACCTCTGTCCTCGAGTGTCTCATCACCAGCTCCCGCAGCCGGAGCCTGGTACGTCACCGGAGCAAGAAAAAACCCCAACCCTTTCAGTTCCCCAGCCTTCTGCAGCCCAATTTATGTCCAATTTGCAGACTTTCAACATAGCAGCCTCACAGTTCATAAAATCAAACTCAGCCAGGGCTAAGTCTCTGGGTAATGGATTTAGGATCACTCGAGGTGTTACCGGCAGTTCATGATGGGTAACTTTCTTGTTAACTAAAGTCCCTTTTGCTAAATGAGTTCCAGGTTTAACTCCCCCCCAGCCTTCACTCTCCCTTTTTAAAAAATTTTATTATTTTTTTTTCCTTTTTGGCAGCACTGTTCTGGGTGGGAGGGGAGGGGGCAGGAGGTGGCACAGGACTCTCTATTAGCCTGCGCGTGGAGGGCTTTTCATTGCGAGGGCTTCGGGGAGCAGGGACAGAGCGGGGGGGAAAAAAGGTGGGATAAGTTGGTCTTTGTGTAAGGGGAAGGTGCTGAAAGGGAGGCTGTGTGCTGGTGCCGGGGGATCAGCCCTCTGGCTCCGCTTGTCTACACAGGGACTATGGAGACAGCCGCCTGCGTAGACCGGTGCTTTTTGGTTTCCGCAGGTAACTGCGAGCACCGCGGGGAACGCGGCCAAGGAGGGAAAACCACAGCTCGCACATGGGGAGGAAAACCCAGCCCCCCGGGCACTGCTGGGGTCCGTGGGGCTGGCAGCGCTGCCAGCGACCTCGGAGCAGGGGCAGGGATGGCTCCCGCAGCCCTCGGCCGCTGAACACAGCATCGTACACATGACCTGTGTGCTTCTCTTCCTCTGGTTTTGGATTTTCCAGCTGAGAAGCCGTGCTGTTTATCTGGCAGAGATTAACCGCTGATCGTGTTGCTGGAAGGGGATGCATCATTTCCAAGTGGTACCGAGCTTGGGGGACAGCCCTCCCTGCATCCAAAGCAAGCAGTTGAGAACACTTCTGTTGCTTTAAATTGTCCTCCCCATCTGACTGGTTTGCAGGATTTCAGGAAACTATCAACACGACAGTGGCAAATGCACTTTTTTCTCCGTTCTCTGCTGCTTGCTCCCCATCTCATCTCTGGCCAGAGCAAAGGGCAAAGCTGCGCTGTGTGCGCTCCCGGGCCCCCTGCTCCCCATCCAAAGGGTCACATCCCAAATTTGTTGAGTCTCGGTGAACGTCACACACCAGGGCTGGATGCATTCACGTGGCTGAATGTATGCTGGTGGGCTGGAACTTCTTTGGGAAAGAAATAGTCAAGCACATGGTAGATCAGCTCTGTTCCCAGCACACCCCGGACCTGCTCTCCCAGAGAGACACGGCACATCCATCCACCACCATCCTTGCTTTATTTTTTTTTGGTAATCTTTTTCTTTCCCCAGTTCCTTAGACACAATCATGGGCATGGGAGTTTTAGAGGCGGCATCGCACATTTCCAGAGCCCAGCTGAGCAGAGTCAGGGAGCAGATGCTGCAGGAGGAGCAGAGGGACCGGGGCTGCACAGATGCACCCGCAAACACTAAGACGGGTTTTTCATGCCATAAACCGTCCCATGGCATTTGGGTCAGGCTCTCATGTGATGGAAATCAGTGCTAGTCCTGTGAATTGCTACTAAGGATATTTCCATTTGATTTTAGTCAAGCATGTCTGACAAAAAAGCTTTTATATACAGAGGCAGGAAGGGAGCACATTAAAGCAGCTCTTCGTGACAGAGTGGCCTTCCTACTCATTTATTATCATCTATCTTCAGATGATTTCTTACCCTCCTTTTTCTCCCTGTCTTTGATTTCTATTTTCTTTTGCCTCCACACAATCCACTCCTCCCCCTTGGACAGCTTTTCTGACAAAAATAAAAAATGTGGCAGTTGTGTTTTGTTATGTTTTTAACCCAAGCAACCACTTTGTCATTTCTCTTCAGACGGCTACTGCTTTCAAACATTTACCTTTCCAGTGTTTTCTTTTGTTGAAAAAATAATCACCCCAGGAGCTCTGTGCCTCCTTCACCATCCTGCACAGTGGCCCAGGGGCCAGGGCTGGGCAGTGCGGGGCTTTGCTGCAGAATAGACCAAAACTAATGAGGATAATCAAAAGAAAGCGTTTTTCAATGGGAAAATACCATTTTACTGAGGTCCAACCTATGTGCAGCAGTTTTGTTTGCAGTGAAGTTCCTTCAAAATACATCTGGAGTGAAGCTGTATTTCCAAAGTGTCAAAATGCCCCGTTTCATCATCTTAATATCAAAAAAGGGTCCTATTTTCTGGTCAAAGGCAGTGTTTTGTTTTGAATCTGAACCAATGTCAAACACTATTGTTGAGTGAAGGGCCCCCAGGAGATCATCACGAGTGTGGATCCGCTGGCGTAAGGCGCTGGAAAGAAAAGTGAGTTTGCAGTTGAAGTTTAGCACACCCTACAACCCTGCTAGTGGGTGTATTTTACACTCTGGCTGCAACAAAACTAGCCCAGTAGTGATTTATTATTGATATCAAATAAAAATCCACTTGATAATCTAGATTCTTTACCTCCAGGAGAATATTTTCTTTCCTTTTTGTAGATGCCAGCCAACATTTTATAATCGCAGTCTACGAGAAGCCTGAAACTAGAAATGGAACATTATAGTAATTCAAGTGGAGAACTCTCTTCCACTCCATTTCATCACTATTTGTTTTGAGTAACTTATATTGTCATCTGAGCCCTTTTTCCTCTTGGAAGGGTGCAGCTCCGCTCATTGTGGTTGTGCCAGCTGCCTGCATTAGCTCACTGAGCACACTCCCCGTAGCCCAGCCGGGTATTGTCTTTCAAACTAAACAAATAATTTTAGTTAAAAAAGAGTGAGGGAGAGCAGCAGAAAACGTCAGCCTCCTGCCCCAGCTCCCTGCAGCTCCGTTTTCTCTGGATTTTGTGACAAATGTGGCAGTGGTTATGCACTCTGTACAGTGGATCATCTCTTACTAAAAACCTAAATTAAAAAAAAAATTAAGTGATTATTATGATTTTTTTAAAAATCAACTCCTGAATATTAATTACAAGCTGCCTTATTTCTGGGGAACCATGGTAGACAGGCTACTACTGACTATATTGCAAAGCTGACTTAACTGGAACTAATTCTGACGAAGATGACAGAAATTCCCAGATGGGATCAGAGCACCATCCACCCTCCCAGTGTTGCATCCCAGCAGAGCCCAGCAGCCCATCGGAAACCACAGGGTGCCAGTGAGAAAACAAGTGTGGAGGCCAGTGAGAAGAACATCCAGATCCTTCCATGTCAGGGACAGGTACTGCAGATGATGAGAGTCAAAGTCCTTGAACGCCAAACACATTTGTATGTACATACGCATGTGAGAATAGACATGGATGTGCTAGGAAATCACGGTTCGCAAGAACAAAAGTGACACTGATAGCTGATTATTGGTTCTGGTTTTACCACCTCGGACTCGATTGCAGTGAAATTCCAAGTATACAAAGCTAATCTTCAAATTCAGATAGGATTTCGATTTTGGCTCTTTCTCTCTCACTTTTAAAAACTGCAAATAACTAAACTGAGCCAGGATAGAGACTTTATGAATGCCAAAGCAATATTAAAATAAAAACACAGTTTCATGTTTTGCAAGTATCAGTATCCATTGATTAAGGTCTGATCTTTCAAAAAATAACACGTTATAGTTATTCACTTTAAATGTTAACTACTGTTAACTGGTAGGCATGTTGGCTGCTTTTAAATAACTTAATTGCTTTTCAAAACATTTGCGGTGAGAAGGAAACTCCAAATGTATGGGACAAAGGTCCATTCATGTTAAGGCAGCACTGTCACAGGGCACGGTACAGTGTGATGCATTTATTGAAGAATTGAAAGTCACAGATTTTTAATCCTGCATCCTCCTTTGCTTCTTTAGCCTCATCTCAGCCCCTTTGCTTCTCAAACTGACAACCCAGGCCAATTCTTGAAAACTGAGTTGTGCTTTTTCAGATTGTTCGGAAATTTTCAGTTGTGTGTTCTTGTCCACACAATGAACATTTTAAACGATTAGGTGATTCCTACAGCCGATACCAGAAAGTGACATATAATTTCTAGAAAAATCATTGTCCTCATTTCAAACAGAGCAATTCCAAATTCTGAAGCTCTAGTAAATGAGCAGGAGCAGCATTCATTTCCACAGCATATCTGAATATAATATCTAGAGATGGAAATGCATGGGGGTTTTGATTCTCTATAAATGCATGTCAGAAAATATAGATCTTCCAATTAGAAGTTTTGAACTGACAGTGTGCCTGCTGTGAGTAATTTAAGCTGTAAGTGAATGTGGAAGTGGCATGGGCACCAAACTAAAAATAAATACATTCTTAATAGTATGATCAAGCAAAACTTCCTTGCTTTCAACTTCTGTAAGTAGAATTAGGAAATGTTCCTAGTAAATCAGAAGGGTGTGCAGGTAAAACCTGCTGACATGTGCCGGGACCATCCTGACCATCACACCAGGGCCATCCCAACCATCACACCAGGGCCATCCCAACCATCACACCAGGGCCATTCCGACCATCACACCAGGAACACCCCGACCATCACACCGGGGCCATCCCGACCATCACACCGGGGCCATCCCGAGTATCACACCGGGGCCATCCCGACCATCACAACTGGAGCTGCAGTCCCAGTTGAAATATTTTTCCTCTGCAGCTCGGCCACAACTGCAACATTTGCTTTCCTCTATTTTGTGCTTTATGATATTCACGCAGCCCCACTTGCCAGGTACACTGTCACACTTTCCGTTCTCTCCAAAGGGAGAAGGAAGGAGAAGTGATGCTGCTTGTAAACCTTCTTTCCATCTCTCTCGTTTTGCACTGCTTTATTTTAGCACACCACATAACCAGCTTTTAATTTAGACCAGCTGACGAATACAGCCTAATAATAGCTTCACAACAAACAACTTCAGAAAGCACAGCCTGTCTTGATATTAAGCAATTTAAAATATCTTCTTTCCCTCTAATTATGAAAAAGAAAAGCAACTGAAAACAAAATGAAGGTGTAGCACAACCATTAGCAACCAGCCGAAAATTCCACACGTAGCCTCCCAAGATTTGGCTCCAGTACAAGTAAAACACAAAGTGCCCGAGCTTTTGTTTTGTAAGGCAAATAAGCTACACCAAAATTCTACCAAACCAAAACCATCCCGCAGCTCTTCGGAGTTTTAAATGCCAAAGAGGACTGGATGTACACGGGGAAGGTCACTCGCAGCCTCCCAAAAAACACCTAAAAAAATAAGTATTTATTCTAAGCTGGTGCTGAAGAATGGCCGATGGGTAGCGGATGGGCTGGGACACTTCTGGAGCTTTTTTTTCTGTCTTCACTGACATTAAGGGAACCTGGGTATCAAATGGGGACAATGGGGACAGTTGCTATTGTGCCTTGTCCCAGTGAAATATCAGAAATGATACACGCTGTATCTAGAACTTGAATTTCCAGTTCTTTTGCAAACCCAACCTTAATGAGAGAGAGAATGGACCCGACTGATAAATAGTTGCTGAGCGAAAAACATGTTTGGCTGAAACGAAACTTTTTTGGTTTGGAACTTCTTAGTGTTCAAAAGTATTCGCAATAAAATTGCAGGAAATTTCCAGTTAACCTTCTCCCACAGCATATATTCCTAGGGTTTCTTATACTGTCAACATGAAATGTTTTCAATTTTCAGGGAAATAATTTTCTTTTTAGCCTTTTTCCCCCCCGACCAAAATCTTTTGGCAAAAACCAAAGTGGAGGTGCAAGATGTTTAAGGATCTGCTTGAGTTTCTTAATCTCCATCTTTTACAGGGGAAAAAAAAAGAAAAAAGTAGTTGCTTTTTTAGTCCCAAATTGTTGGTTTGTGCTTATATGAAGAGACCATTTGAAATCTCTGCATATATCTATATACATATCTATATATGTGTATTCCAGCCCCGAGGAGCTCCCTGATGTAATTTTCCATACGAAGCCCCTGAATGCCAGGGCCAGGGCAGGTGGGACGGGGCTCAGGTCCCGGCGATGCTCAGAAACACATTCATTCTCAGCATTCTCAGCAGCTCCAACAGGCAGGAAAGAATCGAAAAAAAGCAAATGGCTCCCCATAAACATGTCTAAGGAAATTAAGATGCTACAACTGATCTGCTTTAATAAAATTACGCAGACGGCTCAGTTTCCAAAGTTAGTCACTGTATTTTCTGCATCACGCCGTGCAATTAATCCTTCCTAAAATAAACGGACTGATTAAAATTCCATTATCCTGACAGTTCACAATAAACCATGGGACCAATGATCCCCTTTCTTTTTAACCATTTAAGCCATTATAATTAATTCTGGATTTATGTCATTTGCTGGTAAATGTTACGATCACCTTACTAACTACCCAAACAATTTCAAACAGTTGCACTCCTTCTCAAACATGTAAGCAATGGACAATAATTGAACTATTTAACCTGATTCACATTTCATGAAGTTTCCTTTATACACAAAGCTCAGTATTGAGTTGCTGGGGTCTCGTTTGTTTGCCTTGTTTTTTGAGGTATCTAATTAAACGCTCATGAAAAAAAAAAAAAAGAAAAAATAACACCACTTTGGAAAAAGACAGGGAAGTGTCTGAATTTGCCTGCATGATTATTTTGGTCTCATATTCAATTTGTGAGTGAAAAGAGACCTCCTGAAGAACACTTTTTTAATATTATTATTTCAAACATATTAAAAAAATGCCAGTATTTTTCTTACCGAATTTTCTGCAATTCGCTTTCACCCAAAGTCAACCTTCCTCAGCATGCCCTGTGTTTTAGGATGACAACCACCGCACTCATAAAAACACATGAAATTATAACCGTTTTTCTCAGTGGAATCCCTTTCTGCTCAAATGGCACTGGTTTTTACAGCAAACACCCCATGGAAATGAAACCAATCCTACAATCTGGTTATTCCAGCTAAAAGTACTGGAGATGTCCTTTGGTCCCGTGCAGGTCCCTGTGGCCCTGCCAGGCAGGGCCATGTTGCCAGGACAATGTGCCCACCTGAGCACAGGGACGTCCTGGCTGAGCAAGCCCCAAAAGTTGGGCTGCACAAACAAATATTCCTCTGTATTTTATATATTTTTTAAAGTTGGCCTCATCTCTGCTATCCTTGTCGTCTCTTTTACAGTTCTGCTTTCACGGTTCTGCATTATTGCTGTTACAAGACACCCTTCTGGCTCGTTGGGGTGGCCATCACGTCCCTCATGTGCCTCTTCTCCAGCTCCCGGTCACCTCCTGGATCTCATGGCACTGGTGTCACCCCAAACACAAGGCTTGGCCACACTCTCCACTGCATTTCGGCAGCACCGCTTGAAGGAATCAAGCAGAGGACTGAGAGGTGCGAGGTCCTCCCTGCCCCAACCTGTGGCCAAAGCCACCAGAGATGCAGTTCATCTATATACGAGAGCAACCGTGCAAAATATGGAGAGATCAGCCGGCTTGGAGGAGGTGCATTCACCAAACCAGCCACTCCTTTGCCTGTATTTTTCTTCTCTATACTAAAATATACAAAAAAATCCAAATTAAAAAAAATGAGGTGATACAATGCTAATAAAATTGCCACTTAAATCGACTCGTCTTGGTTTTGGAAAAGGGTATCAAAATTTTAGCTTTGTAAAAACTGTGATTACAAACATAGATGTATTCTCCAAATTTTTTAGAAGGTGGAAAATCCATTTTCTAACCAGCCCTACTTACGACTGGGTAGATGGGTTACTTATCCAAACTAACACTGACCTTCAAAAATGTTTGGGTTGATGTCAGTGTTTGGGCTGAGGTTTGGTTTGGCCAGTTCTTGTTTTTCCATAGCAATTTACCCATCACTAGAAGAGATGCAGCTCTGAAACGGAATAAAAAGAATGCTAAGCACGCACGGGCCAAACTGAGCTAGTGTTTAAAAGAAATAATTAAAAAAACCTTCGTCTCACCTTTATCTGATTGTACAAAGGGTCTTTAACATAGCAGCTGATCACATTATGAAAGCCAAGAAAGCAACACCTGATGAAAAGGAGGAAAGAAAACAGATTTATTAAACAGCTGTATTCTGTTTACATTGACAAACGAGCCTTTCTAGAGACCCCAAAGTTCATTTAAACCCCATTTTTAGCAGCTATTCAGCCCGGCAGCTGCAGCCGCCTCCCGGGATCCCCCTGGTGTCATTCGCAGGAACCTTCTCCGTTTCTGATGGGGTCTCCCGAGCCGTGCCCGGGTGCTGAGATGGAAGGGCGCGCGACTCCCGCGCGGGCCGGCACAGGACGGGCTCTCGCCCGCACTGTCAGCGCCCTGCGAACAAGAAAAGCTCTTTGTGCGCTCGCTCGAGGCCCCGCGCTGTGGCCATCTCATTCTGGTTCGAATTAACCTTGGTGGCGATTTCCGCTGCCTTGGCTTTGTAGAAAGACCCTCTATGTTCTGCGGCCGCTGCGCAGCTGCCGGGCGCCATGGGAGGCTGCAGGCAGATGCAAATCGTGTTGTCTCAGTTTGCTCCCGTGGTTTTCGCTTTCCTAAGAGGCCGAACAGCTAAAAGATGGGGGTTTGGCCATTGGCAGGAAAAGCAGGGAGAAAGAAAATTGGGTTTTAGCAAAAAGCGTGAGCTTTGCACAACGTGCTTTGTGCTGGAGACTGTAACGTTGATGGCAAAAATTCCGTCTGCCTTCCATCGGCCCCCGGAACGTGATGAAATGGTTGAGCGTATTTATCAGCATAGCCACAGAAATCAGAAAAGCTGAGGCTAAAATACATCAGCTAGTGTTAAAAATTATGCAGGACAGGATGCGGCAGCCCGTCAGCATCCAGCGAAGGAGCTGCAACAAGTATTAGATCACAACCTGGATGTGATATAAATTTTAATCCAATATAGAGGGTTCAGAAAACAAGTTCCCCAGTGGCCGCTATGATCCCTGTGGTCCCACGTCCTCCAGCTATGCTGTGCAAACACACGAGGATGATGAATCCTTGCTTGTGATTAATTGCACGTTTACTCCAACGATTGGCTCCATAATCAGATGAAGGCTTTTCTGATCCTTTGCTAGATTTCGTGACTTTACGGCAGATGCATCATGAGATACGGGACAAAGCCAAGGTCAAAGCCGCTCTCCTGGTGCCGTGCCCTGGTCCTGGCCCCAGAAATGCTCTTCCTGCTCCGGATCCACCTCGCGGTGGCTGAGCTGCCAGTACTGGAAGTACAAAAAGTCTTGTACATATATAGCGTTGGTAGGAAACTGGTGTCCAAAAGGGAAGGCTATTGTACTCAGGTTGTGTCCACAGCTCCAGAATAGACGGCTGTTTTCGCAAAAGCAGACAGGAGAGTTGACTTGTTGACGCTGTGCTTTAAACAGCAACATTCAAAGTCAACAGAGGGGCGGTGAAAACATCCCTTCGGATTTATTTATTTATTTGCACGAAATGAAACTTGCTCTTTCTTCCCAATAACCCAACAAACGAAGCAAAAATGGGGTCAAGTTGCCAACGTGTTCCAGTTCGGCCTTGCAGATTTCATCCTGTCGTCTCATCAAGGTTATGCGGCTAAACATCGGAGGCAAATTTTGCACGTCGCATGTTTTTCAGGTGTGCATCTGACAGCTCGGCAGAGCCGTAAGCGTTAAGCCCAAGCGTTTTTCTTCATTGCTGCCAGGAGCACCGTGGAACCAGCGATGCTTGAGCCTTGAAACACCCCAAAGAGCCCCGCGTGGTGCTCTCCATGCCCCGGTGCACGCACACGCACTCACACACACCCCCGTGCAAATTTTAGCTCTTTCCCTTTTTCCTCTTCTCTTCAGCACCTCATTTTGCAAGGCAAGGGGTTTGGGAAAATATCTCTTACAAGCAAACAATTTTTGCAAATACAGTTATTACAGATAACACGGCATTTTCAGGTAGATTGCAATATATGGGGAATGTGGAGACTTACAGCAGGAAACAGAATTTAACTTAAGCTTTGTGTATAACCATCTATTAATGAAATGTTAAAATGTAAAAGGAACATTAAAATTTTTGCTATTTTTCTTTAGGTGGCTTGCTAAGCCCTTTTCTGTATTCCAGACTCTTTGGCCACTGCAAATAGTTTGCTCAGCATCACCTTTTTCCCCAGACAGAACTATTCTGTCCAGGTTTGTGCACTAACATATCCCAACGCACCGAGACACCAGCAATGAGATAAGGCCCACCATACAGAAAGGAGTCTATGAAAACACAGTTTTCCAAACCCTTTTCATTCCATGGGGATGGGCTCACGTCTCCCCTTGTACAAAACACTGCACGGAATACACCGCACATCCCTCTAATATAACACAAGTTAAAGTAAAAACAAAAAAAAAGTGGAAAATGTACATGGTACTTTGCTCACCAGCAGCCAGCAATGGCAGTGAACTCACGGGAATGGTACAAAAGCACTGTGGGGAAAACTTGTGCTTCTGGGAATTACATGGGGATATAAGAGAGAAAAAAGGTTAGCATTCTATGTTTTAAATATTTAAATATAACACTACATTATTGTTCTGTACAAACCTGCAGAAACTAACAGACAATATCCCAATTTTATATCCAAAAAATCATGTTTTAAAACAAAACTTTCCTTCATAGCATCTTATTCTAATGGCTAATAATCTAGCATATACAGTGATTCGGGCATGTGTTTGCTTTATGTGAAGGAAACACAAGTTTCAAAATATAAACGCTATATACAATTGTTTTACAAATATAGTTTTTGCTGTACTGGGCTATTTTCTTAACGACTGTCTAGAGGAAAAAAAAATCATTGAAATGATGGATTGGCCATGTCTTATAATATCCATTCAAAAGCCCATTCATCTCTTCTGGGCTCTGTGATGAATTGCGCCAGGCAGCCCAGACTTTAGAACCATTACGAAAATCCAGGACTTCAGCAGGAAAAGCTTTGATGGGAGGAGATACAGGGAGTGAAAGGAAATGTAAGAAGATATTTCTGTTTTGTTCATAGTAAGATCTGTTTTCCTGCTATGGGAAGAGCCATCCAGGACCTCGGTGCTCTCACGACTATAATGGCGCTGGGTTTATATTTGCAACTTAATCCACACAAATATATCCATCTGCCTTGAGCAGCAGGGAAGAAATCCTGGGATGATTTTGTTTTCTTCGCATGGGTAGAAATTTATAGTGTGAAATTCCCAATTTTTTCCTTACATTTGTCTTGCTGCATCCTTGAGCCCTTCAAAATCCCATCAGCCTTTTCCTTTAAGTTATAAAGGCTGTCACTGTTGTACCTGTAATCATTATTTCCCCCTTTCAGTTTTTATTTTTTCTGCTCCTCCTTGATTTGGAACAGGATCCACTTCTTTCGTGTGATTTTTTGGTTTTGGTGTTCGAAGAAGTTGGGACATTCTGATGGGTTCTGCGATGCTGCTTTTCTTTTCTCTTCCGTGGTTCCACTTCACCCCCAACCCCCTGGCAGGGGTTAAATGAGCCATAGAAATAAAACCGACTGCCTCAAACCCTTCTCTTTATTTCCCCGTAAACTGGCAGGCATATTCCATCAATAATTTAATCATCCTTACAACATATATAATTCTCCGCAGTCCCTTCCAAGGGCAAAAACTATTTCAAGTTTATGTCTGAGAAACTTTCAGGCACCTTACAGGATATTTGGGAATATTCTGAATTCAGGCTTCTTTTTTTCGTTTCTCTGGTGCAAAGACGATTGCATTTATATTTAGTCTGTTGCTGTACCTATTCTATAAACACAGGAGTTCTGAGACAAAATAATAATAGTGTGAAAATGGACCAACCGCAGTGATGGCAAATACCTGGATCCGCTTTTTAGTTTATATTTACACAGAAAATGTTTTGCTAAAGCGATGGTCTCTAATGTAAGATTCACTTTTAATTACCCACTACACTCATATTTGAGTCAAGAAAAGATAGATAACAGAGATAGAGAGAAGGATATGAACTGCAGTGGTCATGATATAATTGCCTGGAAAATCTAAACGATGGGTTTTATTAATTTAGCCCCAGAGTTTTCATTGTCTGTGTAGTAATTTTGGAGTTTAAGCTTTTATCTTTCCACAGAATATTTAATGCCCTGAAAGCTGTTTGGTCTATTTGTCTAATTCTGTTCAAGTTCTACCTGCAGCAGCAAATACAATTTACCATTTTTAAAAGGGCTGTCAAAATTATTAGATATGAGTGTCATTAATATAGGAAATAAAAAATATTTTCTTTTCCACGTCCAGTAAATAATAAATATTTTCGATTTCATCCTTTAACTGTTCATTTGACTTTCCAGTTGAAACGTTACAACTGTATTAGCAAAAAGTCACTGTAGGAAAAGACTAGATGTTAAATTACATTTTCAGCTATCTTGACAGGCCATGTTTGGCACGGATTGCTCACTGAACAAGCCAGTCTATATATTTCAGAGAAATTAGAACCATATGGCAACACCTTAAAAAAAGCGCCCTTCTCTGGAAGCATCCTTGGAGTTTTCAAAATGTATATGAATTAAATATAGTCGTATTTATTTAGAAAGGATCTGTTCGGATTAGACATAGACCCCTCATTTCTGCTCCAAGAATTAAACCGCCAATATGCGACCGCTCTGAGTCGCAACGGGAGAAAACTTAATGATTGCTTTTCTATTAATAGCCTCTTCGTCTCTAAGCTGAATAATGTATTTCATTTTGGCTAAACTCAGCTTTCGTGAAGACTATTAAATCGGGGCATCGATTAGAGGATGAGAGCTTTCCTCTGCCAAGCCAGATAATAGCACAATAATACAGTCCCTGGATGGAGCCCCCGCTCTTCACTGTCGCTTGAAAGACTTCAGAGGACTTTACATGAAGTAAAAAACTTCCGATCGATATTAGCTCCTGCCTGCAAACCAGAACTGGAAGAGGTTTTGAGCTTCCCGTGGTGTGGGCCGCTCAATACGAATATTTAGAGCGTGTCCAAGGCGCTGAGGAGTAGCCGGGGGCAGCGCCGCCCGAGCTGGAAACCGGTGCTGGAAAAAGGTGCCACTCCTGGAATTCCCTGGGGACATCACAAGCTCTGACAACAGAGGAATCTCCTCCAGCTTCTACCCAGCCTAAGATGTGGTCAAATATATAACTTAAGCAGAAAGCATTTGATTAGATGAATGTAGGTGTATAAAACCATTCAATTTGGTATAGATATTTTGACTTAGGAAACACATTTTCAACTTTGTATTTTATGTCAATGAGGAAGCATGTGAAAACTTTTCAGCAACATAATACTCTAAAATATAAAGCCCTCGATTTTCCCCCGCCTCTGTTCCTATATACTTCTTGTATATTTGCGCATTTGGGTACGATGACAATTAGTTCTGTGCTATGGGACTGGATTGATTTCGTTTTCTGGGTCTCGTCCAGCTAAAACGTTACAGGTTCAAATACAGAAGCCTCTGGTTAATGAACTCCAGAAAGTGTAAAATACTGAGGCCCTGCAGTTACACGATCACCCTTCCGAACAGAAGCACTGAGATCTAACAAGGCGAGCTACTGTTCTACCCTTTAGAAGGAGCTCATAAAAAGTAGGTTTAATTTGTCTGGGAAAAATAGACTTAAAAAAAAGTGGTATAAGTTCCCTGGTGGAAAAACATGCTTCTATTATGAAGCCTTCCCACCAAATGCCTTGGAAATTAGGCAAAGTTAACATGTCCAGTTGGAGCTGAGCCAGGGTCTGAACAGTGGATGTTCTCTTGTAAAAACCCTGAAAGCTGCAAGTAACCCATAAACAGTTTGCAGAGTGAGTCAAAATGGACCATTTTATGTTCCCTAATGGAAATACAGCTTATTTGTGCAGGGATGCAAAGTAACAATGTGATGTCATCAACTGATTTAAGGTCAGAAGCGTAGCAAGAGTCAATATACAGTGGTGGATGGAAACATCCTATTCTTACTGAAGTATTTTGGAGGAACCACCAGCACTGGGGTTTGTCTTGGCCCTTTGGAGCTGATACAGGAAACCTCAGCAGCAATATTCCTGGAATTGCAAGGTGGGAAGTTTACTGTTACCATCAGTCTAAGGAGGGCTTTCAGGAATGTCAGTAAAGATCGGATTCAGAAAACAGAGAGACTTCCTATAGAAAAGCGCACCTTTGGCTGGCGTGGCCAAATAAACGATCTGTGCTCGG
The DNA here is from genome assembly GCA_013399365.1 of Pampusana beccarii. NCBI lineage: Eukaryota > Metazoa > Chordata > Aves > Columbiformes > Columbidae > Pampusana > Pampusana beccarii. The sequence goes on from VWYH01010053.1 coordinate 119,262, forward strand.
TGTTATCTCCAGAATTAACACCAAGGTTTTTGCAGATCAGATTCAAGGCACAAGCGGCTTCGGATCAGGAATTCCTATTCGCAGATTGGCTGCAGAAGGAGTGCACACCTGAAAAAGTGTCCAACAAAAGGACCAAGTTCATCCAGAGGAAAGAGGACCTGGGATGTCCCTCAGCCTTCGACTTACAGCCAGAGGCCCTTCCCCTGCATTCTGAAATGTGAGATTTGAGCCCTTCTTTCACAATATGATTTTAATTTATAAAGTGGTTTTGAGCCTGTGGCTGCAAAAACAGAAGGTTGAAGTGTCAGCCAGCACTGATACACAGTTTTTCCAAAACTTTAGAACCAGATGAGCTAGGAACAGTCCTTCCATTTTTCGTTCCAAGGCAGAATACAGCAGTGGAAGGTTCAAATAAGGTGCTTGCAAACAGATAAAGAAGAACGTTTTTGCCCAGGTAATATAATCCTATAGGTTACTGTAAGCAGCAAAAGCCTTTTCATCAGCAGTTACTTGCAACCAGGCTCAATGATCCCCAAAGCTCGAGTTTTACTGAACGAGACTTTGCTTTTTCCTGAAATTGTCTTAATGAAAGAATGGTCCCTTCTTAGCTTCTTGAGGTGAAGTTTGACAGTGACTCTTGAGTCATTTCAGTTATTTATATCACGTCATTTTGTTCACTATTGTCATACTTATTACTAGGATAAGAAAACATACACATTTTGGTGGGGGATGTCTTGCTTTGCACTCAATTCACAGCATCACCATTCATTTAGGAACTTAACAAAAATTAGTCTGACTCAATTACTAACAGAAATAACCAGTTCAGAAATAATCTCTAATTAAGGATGAGTTTGGGACCCTAAACTGGTATTTAAACTACATGTCCTGGTCTCAGTAGGAATATTAAAAGCCTCATCAGAAACGGTCTAGCTGACAAGAGGGGTTAAATGTAGAATATAGTTAATAAATACAAAAGGCTGGTTGGTGGAAGTGAGGAGGATGATCATGATTTTTACAGACATACATAGGCACAGCAAAACGACATGAGACTACCCAGGGCCGGCAGAGGGAAACAGCAGAATAAAGCAGATTTCTGTTCCCTGACTTCCAACTCACAGGCCTTTCTTATTCCACGGATTGTGTATTTTCTCTAAGAAAAGTTTTGAAATAAGTTGAGAGCTTACTGTCTGAAAAATATGGAAAATCTTCAGCCATTTCTTGAGAAATTGTTCGGAAACACTAACACTCATCATTTACTGTTAAAAATTAAACCTTCAGGGCTTCATTCATTTTGAAGAAAACTTCTAAATCAGTTCTACTTATTGATATTTGCAAGGACTCATTTGTCTTTCCTTTTGGCAGCAGGTTAACTGCAGATTCAGTGGAACAAGCCACTATTTAATCACCTTTCTGTATTTCATGGCAGCTGCCAATTAGAAGGTGGGAGAGAAGCATGGATAGCCTAGAACCATATGGTGTACTCTAAAAGTAGATAATTTAGGAATGACATTTATTTGTATAAAAAATAGTGCCTCCTCTTACCTACCTGTTAGGCATGGCCCTTTCATGAATCTCACCCACAGTTGCAAGAAAAGCAAATTGGAATAAAATGAGATGCCAAGAACAGCACTTGCTGGTTGGGAACATTACTGTTTTATTATAGGAAAATACCTGTATCACACTCATAAAGAAACTATTAAAAATGTAGGTAGCCTGCCCTTTCTACCTCCTTCCACATACCCACACCTACGCACAAAACCTCCCTTTCTTCTGAGCCCCAAATTGCAGCCAATTTCTTTAGGAGGGTTGTGTCTCACCAAGCATCGGGCAAGTCACAGACAAAGAAGGGTATGAGCGGGGGGAATCTTTCTGTTTTCATTATGGTTCTATAAAATTCCAGCCCAAAAGGTGTAGGTTGGGATGTGGCACAGAGTTTACATACACAAAGCCTGCATGGGATGGGGTTCCTACAGGCCCACAGACACACAGCGGCATGGGCAGACTTGCAACAAGTTGTTTTGCAACAAGTAGACGGCGATGCTGAAAGATTTAATCAGATACGCACTCAGGTGTTGCTCAGAAAGAGAAATTCAAGCAGAGAATTAACGAGCTGCCTTTCTCTTCAGCCTTTCTGTTTTGCTGCGTGGAGCTGGACTTGGGCAGAGGCCACTAAATAAAGCAAGTAATTTAAATGTTGTTTCCTTGCAAGTTGACTGAAACCAAATATACTTGATAACAGGGCTAAGTCCTTGTGGGAGCTGAGCCGAGCCTTTCACATATTTCCTCAGGTAGGAAACCGCCGCGCAACATTTCAAAGCAACATCCCTCCCGTTTTTCTTAAAAGAGCCCTTTAGTGCCTCCCTCGGTTGTGGTTTCCGAGTCCCACGGGCTGGACGCGCTGCTGGTTCCGTGCAGGACATGCTGGGTGGGAGCGTCTCAGGGACAGATTTTCCCTTGTTCACAGATCCATATCCCCACCCTGTGGCACGACCTGGTTTGTAAAGCCACCAGCAGACAGAGCTCCCCACTCACAGCCCTGATCCTGGGACACCCTCCATCCTGGGACACCCTCCATCCTGGGACACCTCAGCCCTGGGACACCTCAATCCTGGGACACCCTCCATCGTGGGACATCCTCCATCGTGGGACACCCTCCATCATGGGACACTCTCCTGCCTCCACGCTTCAGGAAAAGGAACAGGATGAGTCTGCTACCTGGTGGAAACAGGACACAACTCAGAACTTCTTTAGAGCAGGCCCGAGGACAGCGGAGGGCAGAGCCTGGGTCCTCTCCACGCACAGTAGAAAACTGAAATTAAATTCACTGTATCAAGAGAGATCCTCCGGATTGCCATCAGAAGGGACAGAGGAATTTAATACCTGGAATTCAGCCAAAGGCTGAAAGATCTTAAAACCTGAACGCCTGCACTAGACTATTTCATTTCACTACAACGTTTTCATTTCCAATTAGAATGTACACGCACTGAATTCGCTGTGCACAGAGCTTTCCCAGGGCAGCCTCTCGCGCGGGGAGCACAGCAGTTCTTGGGAACTATTATATCTTCAGCCGACCACGGGTTCTCCTCATCCAGAGTCACAATTTTTGTTATGCCACTGTAAATCTAGAGAAACTCCAGTGATTTCACTGAACTTGAGCTACTGGGGAGCCAAAGTAAATACAATGAGTTGTCAAAGGAGTTATATCACGTTGGCACTAGTGTAACTGAAAGCATAATTTGCTCTCCTTTTTAATAATACGGTGTCTTAGGTCATTAGGAATGAGGTCCTGCAAACACATGCGTAACTTTCTTCGTGTGAGTAGCCCCTGTGCTGCCTATATGTGAAGAATACTAATATGTCAAATGTTGGGACCTCAGCAGAAACCACTTTGACTTGCACCAGCTAAAGCTCTGCTTTACGTCTGCTGGATCGGGCCCTTCTGATAATGCCCACAGGAGCTGATAAAAATAAGAGCTGAGAAGCTTTGAAACAGGTTTCTGGTGAAATCTGTAGAGTAGAAAATCTTGAAACTCAGGGGCGGTAGGGCTTGTAAAAGATTTAATTATCAGACTGGCTTTGAGTGACAGAGTCAGATGAGAGATCAAAGTTTTGGCTACTCTGAACTATTTGGCATTAAAATCATATGAAATGATCTTGAAGGTCTTTTGCAACCAAAATGACCTACGAGAGTTTGGAAGGAAGTTACGATTCAGAAAGAAATCCTTCATATTCCTCTGATCCTTATGCTAGCAGAATCTCATCCCTTGCTCCTCCTTGTGAACCAGCAATAGAGGTAAATCCTGCCAGAGGCACCGGGAACGCGCGAGCAAAACGGAGCAGCTGAAAGGAGGGTGTGAAAGGTGAGAAAATGATGGGACAGTGTGAACCTTGCAGCAATAGCAATTATCTGATAAAGAGGAAAAATAAGACATACAATGCTCCTTTTGCCAACACATACATGCTTCCATTTTGACCAGAAAAAATAAAAAAAAAATCCCCTTAGCTTTTGCTTTTAGATATTAAAGGTCAGCTTAAAAAAAATATATATTTTGGCATCTAATACCTACTGAATTCAAGGGCAACCACCATGGAAAACAAAACAAAAAAACTGAAAGCAAACCAGCAAGATGAACTTACAAGCGTTTTGCTTTCAAAAATATGATCGGGTAAGTAAATATCATGTTTTCTTCTGTTCTAGCTGACTCTAGTCGTGTACCTGTCCTGCTCCCATGAGGAGAGCATCTGATTTTGCTCCCTCCAACCTGTGTGTCCCCCAAATCTTTAACAGATTTAATGTTTATATGCACACATTTAATAAAAGCGAGGAAGACAAGGAAGGAGCTTTACACTTCTCTCTGTCCCGCAAATACATCAGTGTGATTTTACTGAATCCACTTCAGCGGCTTTTGAATTGGCCCAAACAAGAAAACCTTAAAAGTTGGCTGAATTTCTGGTGAATCTCTCAGTTAAGAAAGACACCCTGATTTTTATATTCCGAAAGCAGTCTGGGATCTCTCTCTTTCTCTGAGTTATTCTGCACATTTACTGCAAAGGCAAATGCTATCATGTGGGAAAAATCACTTCCAGAAGTGGTTTTCTCGCTGGGTCACACAGTAGCTGCTGGAGGACAAATCCAAATCCGAGGCAACGCGAGGTGGCGGTTTCACAGACTGAGATTTCGACTGTATTGCTTATCAAGATTTTTCTCCTGCCCGAAAAGCAAACATTTTAAAACAACTGAATCCCACATTTCATACAGCAAAGTGGGAAATGTACTGTTTTCAATCTTCAAATTTGCAGATCTGAGAACTAATAGAGTAAAAGTTTCTCAGATGTGATAAGGTAAAACCTACATTATTAAAAGTGAGAGGACGGGAATTCTTCTGCAGCGCTGGCGAATATTTGAGTGCTTTTTCAGAACGTCTGACTGTTATTTCATCTTGAACATCCATTCAAAATAATTGGGAAGTCAAAGCACAGCAAATATCTCCGGCTGCTTGTTGGACATACCTGATACATTATTGGATAGTTAAGTGGATAATGGTGTGAAATAAGCCTCTAAAAACCAACACACTTCAGAGTTAATATTTTTTCAGAGTATAGCTAAGTCACTGTGACACATCTGTCATAACTCTTACGGGGAGCTTCATAATGTGTCTGATCTCAGACGCTTGGAGCTGTAATGTATCTCTGGAACTGCAGCAGACCTATGGAAACCGAATATGCACAGGTCAATGGCAATATACTGTATAGTGTCAACACAGTGTATGGTTACAATGGTAGCGTGTAGTAACAGCAAGGTCTCATCTCGCTCTCAAGAATCTTCTTTTCCACCTGTGCCCTGGCTCGGAAAGCTTTGCAATTCGTTTTCCTGGAGGAGACCAGCAGCTCGGCGGGGTGCTGGCACCGTACCGTGTGCTACCAGAGCCCCGCGCCCCCAGCCCCACCACCGGCCTCATTTCTGTTCCTACCAACCCTGCGAGACACTCTGAAAACTCCTGGGCAAGGACAGGCCAGGACTGCCGAGCCCTGTGAAGCTGATGGATGCTTTCATGGACTGGGCTGGACAGCGAGGTGAGAATTTCCAGTTTGAAAGACAGTCCTACCATCACATTTTAGCTAAAAATAGCACCAGTGTCTCATTTTCCATAGCTAAAAAAAAAAAAAAAGGGAAAAATAATTGTTGTGAACCTGCTCGAAGCTTTAGATTATTTTATCTTAGCTTAACTTTCTGATATGGTTTATCACTCCAGGACACTTAGAAATCTGGTTTTGTGGTGAGTTCCTGGGCTGATTTATCTGAGCACTGGTACAATGATAACTTCTGCTGTGTTATGAAAAATCTCTTCCTTCTGCATCACATATCAGTGGCTTTTTCTAGAGTCCCCCTGAGCAAAACAATAATGTCAGTCCGGTTTTGGAAGTGACAATGTTCTGTCCTCAAGGTGCTGCCCATGCTCTCGAGCTAAGGGATGCAAAGAGGAAAAGCGAGTGACGGGAGTGCCGAGCAGGTCGGGCACATCTGGCCCCCCACACCTGGAGCTCTGGGATTCCCACTCAATGCGGCGCAAAGTGTGAAATTTGGAAGTCTTAGTTCTCACCAGCGAGTTATGGGGCTGGGCTGGCTTTGCTTTTTTCGTTCACATAAAAGAAGAAGAATCTAACGTAACAGCCAGCTACCGAAATCATTCCTGTATTACAAGCAACAGAGGCTGAGTCTCGAAATGTGTTGGATTCCTATGTACTTCAAGTGGTACTTTATGGGTACCTGAGATTAACTCCTGTAGTTTAAGTCAGGCTGTCTCACGGACACCAAGCTCCGCTTCGTGTTAAGTGCTGACTTCCAGGATTTTGGCTGAGCTCAGCGAGGAGATGGGAATAATTTCCAAGGAACAGACCTAGCTCTAGATTCCGCTTTCAAAGAAACGCGAGGGTGTCCGGACTCAGAATACTTTGTCAAACCCAAACCATTCTCCCTGACTTGGACAAAACCCAAAACCCACTTCCAATTTGCTCCAAGAGTTTCCAAGACAGAGGGAAAGTAGCTGACTTGAATTCTGAGTTCTCAATAATGGTTTTCAGCTTTGAAATGTCTACTGGTGTTGCCTTTTAAAAGAGATCTTTAACACTATCAAGTGATTTAAGGGGGTGCTTAAAACACGGAGCAGACATCTAATCAGATGGCTACGGGCACAACTTCTCAGCTCTGATATTCAGAACCTCTCTCTGAGCAAACCCAGGTGACTCAAGAGCTTCTCCTTCGGATGCCTGGGGTATAAACCTTATAGACAGCACCAGGTTAACAGCTACAAGGGTTAATGACAGGGCGGGATTCCACTTACAGGCTCTTCTTTAAAAATGCAATGAAATTGAACGAAACGAAATAAAATAAAATCCTGCGTTCTATCCTTCTGATAGAATGGTGCTAAAAGGTTAACTTACAAACCGGTATTGCTCTCGGGCCGATCCTGTGGTGGCTCTGTGGTTTCCGCCTATATAAATTTGATAATATTTTACAAATGCACTATATGAAATATATTCTTAACATGTGTTTAATACATTTACAATCTATTAAAATGAAAAACAGAATACGCTTCAAATACTGCTTGGGTATTTGCTTAATGCAGTATGTCTGGAACATGTTAAACATTATTTTAGAGGTAATTGAAACATTTCACACACATTCAACCCCGAGTACTGTATGTGCGTATCGCATGCGCTTTGGGGACAAATTTTGCCCCAGGGACAGAGCCGGAATGTCCAGGGGAAGGAGCGGGAGGTTGTGCCAGGCTGGCGTTTCCCTGCCCGCAAAGATGCTCCGGTCCCTCCGCTCTCCTAAGGAACCCTCAATCCTCTTTTCCTCCACCCCCAGCACATGACCCGGGGCTCCTCATGGCATCGCTCTCTCTGCATCTCTCAGCTTCATTTTTGCTAAATAAATTAGGTCCAAATTTACCCTGGGCAACCAGTTACCAAGTTACAGGGTATTATTTCAGCTCGCTTCAGCACATAGCCTGTCAAAGCGGCCATTAAATACTTCTCAAATGAATATTTATGTAAATACACACGGTACGGGAATATTCCTGTGTAAGTATTTGCTTAGTTTCACAACATGTTCCTCTCACTCATGCCAATGTTCCCAAAAAGTGAACAAGGTGTATAGAATAATGATGGAGAGAATTCCTTGTTCTTACTCAAATAAAAGGCCACAAAGACTTGATTATAGTATTTTCCTCATCATCTATCTAACAATTTCATGTCCCAGGACAGGACAGGATGATTGATAATTTATATATACCTATTTAAGGTGAAAAAGTGGATATTGTTGCTCCAGAGAAGCAGTGTAGTTAAATGGAGAAGAGTGAAAAATGCATTTATTTCCAACTTGGAAACAAAACCGTGATGTGTCCTACACATCTGACTTCTCCAGGACAATTCCTTTTCAGACCAGGAACCCACACTTAGTTTGCCATAAAGTTTAATATTTTCCCATTCTTTAAACCTAAATCCACAAAGTATGCAATAAATATTGAGGGAGATAGTAGCTACACTTCTAGCTGGCTGTTCGAAATTCTGAACCTCGCGCCAGGAGATTTGCTGCTTGGGAGAAGGCCAGTTGTGTACAACGTAAACTCCCAAAGCCGAAAATCAGGGGTTTCTTTGTTTGAATGTGGATGTTTTGCTTAGTGCTTGCAATCCAAGCACTTTGGAGCTGGGAAAGCAAATTAATTTTGGAAAAAAACATGAGAGATGAAAAGGGAGAAGATCTCTATGGCCATGAAAATGAGATAACAGCAATACTCAGGGTTTTCTGTCTCACACTCCATTGACAGTCTCACACAATATGGACCTTGATATCTCAACTTCATTTCCCCAGCAGAGCCTTTGCTCCATCTACTGCTTCCTCCTGACTTTTAAAATCTTTCTAAAATCCTTTCCCTTTTCCAAGTAATGTGGGCAGCAATAAATTTGTCCTGGTGGTGGTAGACTACAAGCTATTTATCATTTCAACTTTGGTTGAGACACACATTTTAGCTGGGAGCCATTAGAAGAAAAAAAAAATCATCAAAGCTTAAAATAGACTAAATTAGGTCTCATTAGAGCGGTTTGCGGAGGTTTAATAATTTCTGTATGGTCCTTTTTTTATAGCTCCTTCAGTGAGTTATCTTAGGACACACATGTCCTAACATGTCCCTTAAAATTAATTCAAATGAGAAAGTAAATCAATCATTTCTAAGGACAGCTCAAGCCAAAGAGCATAAATTCAATGTATCGTATTACCTTCCCTCTTTGCATTTGGGCGTTATCTCTGGCAAGCAGCTGATGGAAAGGAGAGGCCGGCCTCTATATTCCAATTTCGTCAAAGGAAACAACTTTTTTTTCAATGCAAAGTTGTGCTGTGTATTTTTTTTTTAAATAAGAATAATTCCACATAAATTATTTATAAATGACCCCCCCACTCCTCTACAGTTGTATGACTGTGCTCTATTCATGCAATCAGACGCTTCAAGACATTTTGTGGGAAATTCACTTGGGAGAGGGTTGCAGGCAATTAATACATATTATGAAGTATTCTTGTCAAAAAGAGATTACTAATTTTAGTCATAAACATCCTATGCACCTCACCAAGACTTGAAAGACCATCTCAATGGCAAGAGCATCTCTACCAGACTCTGAACACCCCCATAAGGCTCTTAGTGGAAGATGTTTTTCATGTTCGTGGTGGATGTGGAGTGTAAATGTTGCCGTTGAGACCAGGCTGTGATCTGAATAAACCGTTAAATAAATCAGTCCTACTGAGCTGAAAGGCCAACGTGGCAAAAGCCCCAATATGGAATTGCTTTGAGTGGAGAATCAAACATTTCTCTGGAGATACAAAGACGGCACACGTGGCGCATCAGGGACGTGGAGCAGCTGTATTGCTCCAATTTACACTGATTGTTTCTGTCCTTTTTACTGAGATGAGCTGAAATCTGAAATGGCCCACAGCTGTTTTATAGAAGAGTTTAGGATAATTTCTAGTCCCCCGGATAATGCACATTATTAACTCTTTCTTCTTGGTTAACAGACTATTTTTGTAATCTCTGATTCTCTGAAAAGTTTTCCTGAGCATTTTTCAACATTCTCTGAAGAGCAAAGAAGCGCAAAATCTACCCAATTTAATTTGCTTCTCACTTTAAAATCCTCAGTATTCACCCCACTGTGAAATGGAGACATGGCCAGCACTGAACTTCAGTTCGTGTACGTTAGATTTCTGGCAAGCCAGGTTTTCTTCCTTGCCTCCTCCCTTTCCGTTCATCTCTTCCCCTCCCCAGCCCACTCCATCCAAAGCCAACGTGCCCTTTTCAGCCTAAAGGAAAGTTTGTAGATTACAAATCTGAATAAACTTCATTTCAACAGCAAACAAGCAAAAAATGACCACATTGGTATCAGGTTCCTGATAAATATTGGGCCTGACGTAGGCTGGGTTTTTCCTTGGACTTCTGCTTGCTGTTTGCATTCCAGGAATCCATTTTTATAGAAGGTCCTTTTTTTGTTGTTTTTTTGTAATGAGTTGAAAACTTGATGTCATTTTCCTGCCTGTAACCACAGAGTGCATTGTATTTGCTACTAAATGACACCTGGTCTGCCTGAAACCATGGCTTGAACGCAGAAGTCTCTCTATCTCAAGATATTTCTTTTTCATAAAAAAGACGCATTGTATTGACAGCTAATTTTACAGCTAAAGGATGTACCTGGGCATTATTTTTTAAAATTTCATTATTTTATTTTTCAACATTTTGTCCTATAGAGTTCTCCAAAAGCAGACTTTGTGTCTGAATAACCAGACATGCATCTACTTTGCAAAGCAATGAAGAAATTTCCACATGAAAAGCAACGAAAGCTGCCAGTGCAGGAGTTATGTGGCTCAGGCAGAACTTATTAACCACAAGACATTTCTGAAATATCAACCAGATTCTTTGCCCCATCCCAAGCTGAATTTTAGTTTTGTATATGAATCAGCTCAAGCAGTTTTTAAAACAAAGACTGGCAAAAGGACAGGAGGCAGGGGTCAGAATGGGAAAGAAATGGGCAGAGATCGATTTTCTAAAAGGTACAGAAAGGACAATAAAATAAGAGACTCAAAGAAAATGACAATTCTCCAAAAAGAGGTGAGAATGTGACAAATTGCACTTTCCAGGTCCAAGAAGCCTCAAGGTTTTTTTTTCAGAGCAGCGTTTCAAATATAGGAGTGGCTGAACCGCTGAGCAATCTCACTGCCCACATTTTCCAGTGAGTGTCTTTCTGCAAACAGGTGACTTTGCTGCTGTGGAATGAAGGGTTCCAGCTGCTGAATCTAAAATCTAAAATAAAGCTCGATCAGGATGCAGGAGTCCTGAACACCTTCCTCTGCTCAAAGCCTCAGCTTCCGAAAGCTTCACGCAATACAAGCAATTTCAGCAGACCCTGAAGAAAACTGTTAGGGTCGAATCCAAGCAAATTAGGATTTATGTATGTTTAGCACAATAGCGTCTTGAGATCTCCACACACTGGTAAACAGCAATAAAGCTGATGATGGTGTTTCAATAGCATTCGCAGCTTATTTGTGAATATTTCTGAAAACCGCAGTAGCCGATTTTACGGCAATACTCAGTCATGGCAAGCGAGTTCTGAACTGATAAATACCAGAAGACTGAACAAGCTTTGCGGTCATGTTGTCAGCGAGCAAGTGCTTTAATTTGATTCCGGTGGCCAGCAAAACTAAACAAACATTTCTGAGCGCTAAATACCATTAATCAACTGATAAAAAATAACACGCACTTATTTCAGGATTTACTTCTTCCAATTATTCAGATGTATTTGCCTTCGTTTGTTTTTATTTTTTTTCCACTGCTGTACATCTCTTCCCAGCACTGCATTATCTTTCAGAAATCTGCAGCTGCTCCACCCAAGGCTGTGGCCTAAGGTGGGTTGGGCATGTTTATTTGTACTTAGACTGGAAACCTCCAAAAATAAACTAAAGACCAGGTTTATCGAGAAGTGATGCTAAGTGACTCAGGAGGTGGCATCCAGCCCGTTGAGTCAACGCTGCATTGATGATCTGGCCCCGAGCGGGGACACAACGTCTTCTTGCTGGTGCCTTCTGCAAGACAAGGCATAAAACATCCAGCTGTCCGCACATAATGCAGCATACTGGTTTATTTTATTTTTTTAGGTTCCAGTCTGTAAGCTTGCACTTCTGAAAATGAATCTGATGGAAGGAGAAAACATGAGTTGCCCTCGACCCTGAGCTACTCAACATTTTGTCAGAGAGGCCAAGAAGATGGTAGTGCTGGAACAGCTCAACCCGGGTGGTACCTACGTCCAGGCAGGTTTAAATCTTGAGGACTTGACTGCACTTTGAGGCCTGGAATTGCTTTTTGCTGCTGAACAGCAGCAGAGGGAACTGCCTCCGTCCCTCCCAGTAGGATGCACTTCCCTCCCAGCATTACAACCTTTGCTGATGGAGGGAACAGAAATTGCATATGTTCTGCGGCTACCAAGATGAGTCACGACGGCTGCTGATTGTGTTTGTTGGACAAATACAGCTCAGACAAAACAAACAGAATAATCCCTGGTTGGCAGTCTCCCTCAGCCACCGCAGAAATGGAAGTGTCATCTGTTTTGGTGGTCAAGCTGCAAATGGGCAAATGTGACCTCAGCTCCGTGGTGGTGCTGACGGTGACACCACACACTGTGGCAGCCAGGAACAGAAACGCTGGTGGGCCAAGCCAGGGCTGATTTTACATCCAAAACCTAAAGGAAAGCAGATTGCAATAAACGCTGTAGGGGCAGCTTTGGCATTTATGTTTCCTGAATGAACCAGTCCATCAAGGTGGTTCTTTCACCCAAATCGCTATGGCAGGGATGTGGTGACAGCCGCGCTATTGCAAAAGGGACAGGCACCGATGTGACCCACAGCACACATCCTGCCGCGACACAGATGCTTCCCGACCGCCCAGCTACACGGCTCTGGGAGCCTATTGTTGTTCAATGCCACGGCTTCATTTCCAGCAGCATAAATCAGCGTGTTGAGAGGTCACATTTGGTTGGCAGGGTTCGAGCCCTTTCCATGTTTCATGGCTAGTTAGCTCCATCTTTCTTCCCAAAATGCTCCTATATTTACACTTTCAGAAAATACCAGCTGCTCCTGAAGAAGTCTCCAGTCTCATTCTAAATGACTTATTTTTTTCTCTCTAAGAAAGTCAAATCTGTGTGCTTTCTTATTAAGCCACTTTATTCTTGGCAGGCTTTGAAAAAAGCCCTACTTCAGCAATCTAAGCTTTTCTTCCTGGAGGCACAATACTCAGACACGAGGAAAAGTAAGTCAAGAAGACAAAATAAACATATTTTTCAGGAAGACTCTAAGCCAACTGGAACTTTCAATGAATGACGGAGAGCCTGGCTGCTTTTGATATGCGCAAATACACCCCAGCAATGCACACCCCATGCAGGCACACACAGCATCGCTGGATGCTGCAGAGTTGTAGAGGCAGAAAACTGTAATAGATACTGTAGTTTGTCTCCCACAATGGCTTTGAAATACATATACAGCCCAGTAAAGGTTTTACAAGTTTTACAAAATCCCAAAGCTTGCATTTACTTTCCACTTTGCATTTATTTCTTTAAATAAGAGGAGATAAAGATGTCAGGATTTATACTGTGGTCTTATTCGCACTAGATTTATCAACAATTAAGGCAGATTCATAGGTGGCACGAACTTCCATTCTCTAAGGAGGTTAAAGGTGCCGATGCTGAAAACCAACAACATCCAAAGCCTTGGACTCTCCAAAACCAACCCTATGCCAGCAGTCCACCAGTATTAGTTACCTGGATTGTAAATACCACCTTCTGTGTGTGTTTAATGCCCTTGAAATTTATTCCACGATCAAATGATTACTACAGGAGAGAAAAATAGAGTTCAAACCCAGTTCAACATGACCTGTGAAACCTTCTCTATGCAGATGTCCTTATAAACGAACAGGGAAAGAGAAACCTCGCTCTGCATCGCTTCTGCTCCACTAGAACCGAAATTGAACTTGAAGTTCAGGTTAGGCAACAACATAGCATTGTCTCATTTTATTAAGGCCACCAGCTTCTGGAGGTCTTCGGCATGTTATTGTTCTCAATTAACACACTTCTCCTCTTTCTCTCTGGAATCTCTCCCGCTGGTTTGCATTGTAATAATACCTCCAACTCATGGTCTCCGAGATAGATTTCAATTTGTGAGGCCGTTTCACTTCATAACCCACTGAAGACTATTCACAGTCTCCGTTCTAACACGTTGCATTAATTTGGAGGAAATCCGCACAAACAAACAAACAATTCCTTTACTTCTTTCTTAATAGGTTGCTTTTGTGTGCAGAATAAATCTTTACATTAGAAAAAATAGTCAGCAAATGGAGCCAGACAGTAGCTGTGTCTTTTGGCAATGGGGATAATCTAATAAAACATCACCTTTCAAAGACAAAAAGGGAAAAAAAAAAAGGTGTCTCTGGACACTCAGTAACGTCACCTCAACACGAAATATATTCCACTCTTGGTTTGTGTTTTTTGGACCAGCGCAGCTTAGGATGGTTGTTATCCCAAGACCATGCCACCAGAGTCGGAATTAATAATATAAACGGTGAGCCCAAGCTCTGATTGACAGCTCTGATTCTGTTAATACCTTCTAGTTGGTCTTCTACTACGGTCAGAAGTTAAAATTTATTTTGACAAGCTTTCTGCTGGTTATGGAGGCTCGAAGTTTTATACTGGGGTATCCAGTGATTAAATATCTGGCATAGATTATCAAAAACTATAGGGAAAGGCCTCTTGATGACAAACTAGATCCTGCAGCGCATAGAACTTGGTTTTAATTAAGTTATTACCTTCCTTAATGGGAAGTAGCTGTTCCTTTGTTCTTTTGCAAGTCAGCAGACAGTAACGGAGCGTGGAATGTAAGCAACTCAATTAAGGCAAGGCTGCCTGGGCGGACGCTCGCGTGCCCGCCGAGGTCGCCCCAGTAAAGTACCTGCTGGTTTCTGTTTCACCCAGTGGCAATGGCCTCCCCAGCGACCAGCACGGGACTCCCGGGGCGGCGGTGTCACCGCTCAGGCACATAAACTCCGCCAGGGTCAAAATGAGTAATTCGGGATTAAGAGGAGAGCTCCCCGGCTTAATCAGTGGATTCGGAGTAATTAAAGGCAGAAAGCTCAATGAGCCAACCCGTTTATTTCCTAGGGCAGTGGCAGGTTTGTCCCTGTACTTCGTTTTCCATAATGCTTCAGTGTACTGGATGAGGATTTCAAAGATGTTTCATAAAAGAAAACTCTGATTATCTATGTGATCACCTGTACCAATATCATTCAATATCAATAACAGAGAAGGCAAGAGAAGCCTATTATTTTCTTCCACTTCCACTCATAGCATTAGCTTATAAATCTACAGCCACCACAGCTCAAAATACGGTTATGATCAAGTCCAATTTGGATTTCACTGATAGTAATTTCAGCTCACCGAAAGTCAGTAACATCAGCATTAAGAGCAAAACCAGACCTGTTAGTTTTCCTCTTTAATTTTATAAAATTTTCTGTAGTCACACCAGGAAAGAACTGAGGTGCCAAGTCTGCCAGCACAACTGAAATCACTTAATGGAGAAGTACCGCACATCTCACAGGGGGACGCCTGAAATAACTCATTTTTATCCTCTACCCCTCTGGAGCATCTTCCCTGGGAATGAAATATTCCCTGTGGAGTAAAACGTGATATGGAACTTGCTCCAGTCATCTACTTGCACCTTACAGAGTAATATTATTTGATATAGGGTAAGACTATAAAAGCCCCACAGACTACTCTAAAGAAATGCCATGTCTTGTGTAAAATCAATCAACGGCAACAAGCATCCCGTCCCATGGCCTGCTGGGGAGGGTTTGTATGAAAGAGCGGTCAAGCACAGATGGTACATATGGTCACGAGAACCTCTTGTATAGAGGGAGTAGCCACCCAAAACTAACTTCAGACTATACACTTTCCAAAGAAGCAATCCCCGTGGAGGGTTTATTAGGGAAAAGAGACAGAAAGAGCTGTAGTTTGGTTTTTTTTTAAAAAACAAAACAAAACAAAACACAAGGTTATTTTCCAAAGTCTAAACTTTTTTTGGTCAGGGGCTACATGTGAAGCTGTCAGTCATTGCTCTCACTCTTTACAGATTACTGAACTGGCGTTTGAAGGTGATAGAACTGTTGCAATGCTTCCGCAATGGATATTTAGCGTCTTTAAGTAGTGAGAACGGCAAAACTCATTTCAATATAAAGGAGATATGGTTGCATAAAACATCGGCTGCACATAAATCGGGAATGCTCCCGTGAGGCAAACCTCATGCTGGCATTTCGGGTGTCACTGGAGAAAAAGCTGACCTCGTGTTGGAGGATGACCTGGTGGAACAGTCTTCATCATTTGGGATAGCACCAGATATAACGACATTAAGTTGGTGCAACAGTAATTGCAGTTTTGGACCATGAATTTTAAATCATTATAACTTGGCTCAAACACAGCTTTCCTAATTCAAAATAGGAATGCCGAACGACCATAGAATGGTTGGTGTTGAGTTCTTTGGCAACTTCTCGTGCAGTTGTAAGAGGATCAGCTTAGACGATCGCTCTCCGTTGGTCGTTGTCACCTTCGATGGCTGCTACGCTTCTCATCTTCAAGGCTCTCGTCTCCTTTGCGAAACCTCTTGAACCACCAACTGCACGGTACGATCGACAGCAGCTCCTGGGCCAAATATGTTGTTGATGTTGTGAGTTGTCTCCGCTGCTTTACGACCCATTTTGAACTCAAATAAGAAAATCATTCATCAAATCACAGTTTCTCTGCATAGTTTCTTACGAACAATTTCTATGGAGAAAAACTCATGAGTTTCATTATTTGTACCTAACTCCTAGTACAGCTGACACTAAGTGAATTTTTTTTTTTTTCCAGGCACTCTATTTGATATTTTACTTGGAGGCTGGTTAATATCCAGGCATCCTTTAGACAATTGTGAAGCTTTTGTATAGGAAATGAATACCTAATCCCTAGATCCCATGAGACTATGCACCCTCATAGAAGGAATATGGTTTTTAAGAAAAATCCTTTGGCCTTTGCTTTAAGAAAATCCCTTGCCCTAAGTCTCATAAAACAAAGCAGCTTAGGGATCCTCGGATAGCAGGGCTGAACTAAACACACTTAACAAAGTTTCCCTTTGTCAACAGCATTTTGGTGAGGGTCCCTCCTGCAGGATGAGTGTCAGGCTTCAGGCTAATCTCTGTAATTCTTTAACTAGAGATTTGCACGTTATTAAGTGGTAGTTTTCTCAGTGGGTGGAAAGCTATCACGCAGTGGAACGTTTCTCCTGATGGAAAGCTCAAATGCTCCATTCTTCACTTAACAGGCCACTGATGTATATCTCAGCTCAAGGACAAAAATGGCAAATGAAATCATAATAAAATCCCTATTGAAATACTTCCATTCACCACATCTATTCACAGGCTGTGGGCAAGCAGATGTTTCCTACGTTAGCCCCGACTTCTTTGCTAACCACCACTTCATCTCCACAGGTAACAACAGACCTTGAAACAATCACTGGTGTGCACGGTCAGCAATCACAGCCTGGACTCCATGCAACAAATGAGGAGTTCATGTGACCCTGTAATAAATTACTGCAGGAGCTCGCAAAGCTCAGGGTCTGTCTGCCTGCAGCGTCCTCAACAAGGGCTCTTCTACTGTCATTTCAGCTGAATCCTGATTCTCTTCTCCTGGGAGCCATGTCACACAGCCCTTAAAATACAGTAAGCTTGTTCCATCGGAGTTCTTGTGGGCTTTGGCCAACACTACCCTTTCATAGACAGTGACAAGATATTCGCTTTTTGAAACAGGGTACCAAACACTTAAAGGTAAGTGCTCTCAGACCCTTAGGTCCTGCTTGTGGCCAGCCAGGTCCATACAGGGCAGGTCAGCACCAGCACACAGCTGGAAAAGTGAGAAATGCACAGGGAGTGGCACATTGAGCTCCACGAGAACTTGCAAGGTGGGAAACCAGAAGAAAATTCTCCACGGTTCATTGAAGAGCCATTCTGGTGAATAACACACCCAGCCTTTGGCAAACTGGGGTGATTCCTCTGAAACAATCTATCCCATTGTTGTTTATTTTTAAGATTGCTTCCCCATCCAACCTTCACCTCCTTCCCTCAACAAACACAGGGTCAAACTCCCCTGAGGTCTTTACAACGGCTTTGCTGGGTCCCCTCTGCAGGCAAACTCCTGTTGGCACCGAGACTTGATCCTCAAGCTTCATCTTGAATTCATTTACGTGTGGCATTTGCATGCTGATTTCTTTGACGCCCTAATGGTTCGATTTCAAAGCACATCTTTTTCCCTTTTATCTCCAGCTGAATGAGATGTCTCAATAAGCGCCAGATAAAGACGGAAGTCTTTTGTCTGAAATCGCCCAGGCACGGCCAGCTGCGACGAAAACTGGCTGAGGTTTCACAGGCTGCTTGTCTGCCCCCAAACTGGAGCTCCAGCTCCTTTCAGTCTGGAGGAACCGAGCAGGGGAAGGGCCTGTCCCACACACAGTTGCCAAAACAGCTGAGCGTCTTCCAGTGTTTATTTTTCCTTCCAGAAGTTATTTTTGATAAAAGGGTTGGGGGGAGCAAAAAGGAAGAGATCAAGAGGGAAGAAACAAAGAAAGAAAGAGAGCAGAGACAGTAACAGTGAAATCTATGATTTGCATCATACGGGTTATTAGATGGTAAAGCATCTTTATACTGACAGAAGACATTACCTTTTGCATTTAAGCTTGTGAGTCAGACATTATGCAGTTGTTTAACACTGGGATGCCCTTGTGCTGTTTCTCTGGCTTTAAAAAGATTGTTTTTGTGCTTTTGGGTTTGTTGACTTGTGGAATACAGTCTGCCACTGAAAAGGAAATGCTATTTTTTCAGCCAGTTAATACCAAGCAAAATTTCGCCTATCCTAAAAAAATTGTCAGTCTTAAAAAAATGGCAGTAGGCCTACAAGATGGCATAATTAAGGATTATTACAAAATCAATTATAGCAGCAAGGACTTCATTTTGAATAATAGGTTAAAGAGCTTTAAGAGATCTACCAAATAAGAAACCTCCTGCACAGTACTCAACCCTGATTACATATCAATCAGATTTGCTCAGGGTGGTGCATTAGAAATGTAAAAAAAAAAACCCAAACCTCTAGATGGTGAGTTTGCTCCCCAAATGATCTGCCCTGAAGCTAAAGCAAACTTATGTGTTTTTCGTGGAGTTATTGAAAACACATTTGAGTTTAAGCTCGAGAGGTCTCGACACATGGAGAACAGTTTAAAACCTGCAAGGCCACGCTGGTTGTCAGGATTCCACATGGTGGGACTGAGTAGCAGTTGCTGATTTTGGTCTCATTACAGCCTGTAATGCGGTTTGTGCAGATTGTAGCTTGGCACAAGCTGCTCCCCATAAAACCAAGGAGCGAGAGCCACCGGCGCATCTCCGACCACATTCCGCACAAAGACTTGGGTGTCAACCTGAACTCTGACAATCCTGCCAAACCAGCGCCTTTTCGTTCGGCTTTCAGTGGAACGACAAGGAAACGTAGCTTCCCTGTAGGAGCTCCAAGGGGTTAAATTCCCTTGGAAAATGGAAAGTCAGATGGGCTAGTCTCTGCCCATCTGGGAAATGTCAAGTTTTCTCACAATGTTTTTAAGGGTTTGTAATGTGGCCGATCGTTTGCGTGCATGAAAACAGCATGGGAATGCAATATTTCCTACTGTATGTGTGGTGGAGCCCTCCAGTCCAGCTGTATTTTGCTTGTCATGTTCTTGAATTCTGACACCATTTAGAACATGCCAGTTACTACCGTAGAAAATGCATTTTCATTCTGTTCCCTGGATGAAAAGCACGTTAATGCAGAAGGGAAAAACCAGCAGATTCTGGAGCTATCAGTGAGGTCTCATTTATTTATTTGTTTTTTTAATAACATATCATTTCATCAGAGGGCTGAGCGGGTGGGGGGTAAAACTCAGTTTGACACTGTCCTAAAAATGAGAACGTGAAAGTCTGGGCTTGATGCCACAGAGGAAGAGAGAGAATGATGACAACATTACTGTCACTATGTTACCACACGCTGTAAATTAAAGTTAGCAGTAAGCGGTTTAAGCACTATTCATGTCTGATTCATTAAAAAAATACGGTAGCTCTATGGGCACTAAAGTCTGGTTCTTCACATATCTGATGTATGGTTGGAAATTCGCGCTGTGCCCTGTCTCAAGGAGAGGGATGTGTTCTCAGCACCCCAGGAGGAGCAGCAGATGCGCAGCCACTGACTCCTGCGGATGGGACCCCGTGCCTGATGCGTTGGCTCCGTCTGAGAATTGTCACTGAAACAGGTGAGCCAGCTCCTCCGGACGGGTAAACTGGCAAATCCCTCTTAAAGTTAAAGATTGACTGACTCAGTCCGGCTGAGGTTGGCACTCCGGGAGCCAGTGTCAAGAAGAGGAACTATTTATTCCCTACTGAACCATTAACTTCGGGTCCTTTATGTTCGTCTCTGCAGTTAAAATTCCTACAGCATTTCTTCAAAAGAAAAAGGGGTGATATACACGAGTCATATGGTCACATACTACGGACCATGACGAGCACAAGCTGCAGTTAGTACCACTCAATAGAGCTACATAAGAAACTGGCTTCTCCTTTTACTGCTAAGTCAAGTACAGACTTTTTGGATCAAGTCATTACAAAAATAGTTTAACGCAAATCGATACATCAAAAGGTGTTTCTTAAGGGTAAAACAATGCTCAGCATCTCATTCTGATTCAGGCTTGCTTAGTTACATTTTACTTTGAAAAGCACAGGTCCCATCAGGGAAAAAAGTAAAAATATTTAACTATCACATATGAAAACTAAGTTTTCTGAATACTCCCTATGTAGACACACACACATATCAATACGATACAGAATTCACCAAAACCATGGTGACCACATAACCTGTTCCTGTAATTTACACACTGGTGGTTGCTGCTTCATTTTTACCATGTGTGAAACTAAGAAGATAAAGAAATTGAAAGTAAACTATGGAAAGTATTGTTATTTTATTTGTTTAATAATAAGAAATCCACTCTATTTGGCAGCCACTTCTACCTGTTTAACATCTCTTGTTCTGCTCAGAGTGGAGGAGAAATCTCCTTTGACAGCAAAGTTTTGCAGTTCAGGTTAGAAAGTACTTGGCTTTTCCCTCCAAGTTAGCTGCAGCAGACCATAATGAACAGAAATGGGCAAAACCCAACAAAAAAAACCCCTTCCCTTCTTTAATGTGACCAACATACACTGACTTCTGTTCCTTGTTGCAATGATAAACCAGCAGGTTTCCACCAGATGAGCTGTATGAGAACATAATTTGTCTCACTGCCTTATTTTGTGGTTGAGATGGGCAATTAAAAAGCCATACACACGCAATCCTTAAGTCCCAGACTCACACCTAATTACTGTAGATCATCATGGCTTCAGATAAAACAAATACATGCAAAAGCAGCAAGACAGACCTATGACTAATCCCACCAAAGATTTGCACAATCAGGCACTTCCAAGAAATAGGACTATATTTCCTGAAGCGTCTTCCAGTTATCATTGACATGTTACATGAGATTTTCCAAAGACATTCTGGCTGGAGTATCCTTCTTGGTGACTTCCAGTTCTTGATGAGTCACCTCTTAAGAACCGCGCAAGAACAATGAGATTGTAACCATGCGCCAAAATTCTAATCTGAGGAGCCTCCTTTATTGAAAGAAGATTTGTTGCTGATTCCAGTGACAGAAGAAAACAAGTGTCTTTGCTTCTATCACATTTAGACCTAATGATATAAGAACGCCTAGTGACTTGAGCCAATATTATTCCTCAGAACTTTCATCCAAAAAAACATCCACTTAGGTCAGCCAACACTATTTGAAAATTTGAGTCAATCAGAAAGATAAAAAATATTAAAAAGCCAACATTTTTATCTTGATGCTTAAAAATGAAATGATCAAATGGATGCAAACAATATGAGCTTTAAAATGTTACTTAAAACAGAAAATACTTTCCCCTGTTGTGGATATTGGAGCACTTATTATTTCAGTTTGCGGGTTTGGTTTATTTATTGCTTTGGTGCTCACAGGCAGAGCAGATTGGGTTGGAAAGGAACCGCAGTATAAGCTGTGAAAACTCCCTCACTTAACATCCCTTTCAACATTTCGAAACTTCAGATAAGCTTCTAGCTACCTGAGAGCAAAACAGAGATGGGAATTATAAAAAACCCCTATTTTTTATTTCTGGAAGGTTGTTAACTCTCTGCTACCCTGATGATTAATTTTGTCCGGAGAAAATAAAGCCACTGTCACAGGATATGAACTTTTCTTCCTTTATCTTTTGTGTGTATATCGATATCACTGTGAAGACAACCGCCGCACAAACAGCGGCACAAGACTGAGCAGCAGCTTGAAGCAGGACGTGCCCGTGAAGCTAAAATCAGAAAACGGTCATTCAAAACTTGTGCTAGCTCCAGCTCTGAAAGCTGATTCTACTCAGAGCTGCGCTGTTATTACCGCTTGGCTAGGATTAATAAATCAGCTATTTTTCCTGATATTTGATTTCATCAAATGCCGTTTGGCAAACTCCTCTGGAATGTTTGACATGACATGGATCTTCTCTA
This sequence comes from Pampusana beccarii, assembly GCA_013399365.1. Lineage (NCBI taxonomy): Eukaryota > Metazoa > Chordata > Aves > Columbiformes > Columbidae > Pampusana > Pampusana beccarii. Next base: position 141,495 of record VWYH01010053.1, read on the forward strand.
GCTGCTCAGCGTGGGACTGCTTTTTGGAATCATCCGATACATTTATTAAAAGCTCTCAGAAGGTCACTCACGCTGCAAACTAAGGTCAGCCATAATAACGTCTGTATTTAGATGGATGAACTGCCCCGGGCTCCCCCACCTGCTGAAGGGTCTAACGAGCCAGCTGAGAGTTCCTGTCACAGCAAACATAGCCCTTCTCAATTAGAACCTGTGCAGCGGGCTGCAAACGCGTGAGCACGTAGAGCTTTAGGAGTAGGTGTTTGATGGCGATGAAAGAAATAAAAACAGGCCCAGAGAGAGCACTGACACGCAGCTGAAAAAAAAAAAAAGAGATTGCCTGCACTATGGCGAAAGATATAAGGGGTTTCGCTGTGAACTCTGGGCACAGATCTTATTTATGTCTCTCTTAAACCAGATTGCTAGTGAGTGATATGGTTTGTTTCTACAAGAATCCTGCGGTAACGGTTGCAGAGAGTGAAACAGCCCCAGGTGCGGACAGGCTGCTCTGGAGCCTTCCACAGGCTCAGGCTCCCCCGAGACGCCGTGGCCCGGGGCAGACAGCCCGTCCATTACGTCCTGCAAGAGGAGCCGATGGGGACGCTGCGCTCGGGGAAGGATTCTGCTTCATTTCCTGGGGAAAGGAGCTTAAATTCAGCATGGAATTCACACACTCTCGTCCCATCTTGTTTCAGAGCAACTTGTCTGTCTTACGGAGTAACCTAATAGGGGCATTTGGGCAATCATTGAATGTCCTCTGAGTTGGAAGGGACCCACAAGTATCATCAAATCCAACTCTTGTCCCTGCATATGACGACCCCACAGTTCACACCGTGTGTCTGAGGATATTGTCCAGTCTCTTCTTGAACAGTGTCGAGCTTGGGGCTCCGACACCTCCCTGGAGGGGCCTGTTCCAGAGCCCAGCAGCCTCTGGGTGGAAGACCTTTCCCGCCACATCTTCTTGCCACGCCCCCGGCTCCTGCCATTGGTCAGCTCAGCCCGGCTCCTCCTGCAGCCGCCATGATCTCTCCCCTCAGATTTCGTCTTGCGAGGCTAGGGAGAGTACGTCAGCTCAGCCGCTCCTCATACAGCTTCCCCTCCAAACCCTCCACCAACTTCATAGCCCTCTTCTGGACGCTTTCTAGTAGCTTAATCTCTTATACTGTGGTGAGGGACGGATGTTTAGGAGCCAGCACGGCATTGAGCAGATGACAGGAGGGCGATGGCCGCAGCCAGAAGAGCTTTCGCAGCACCATGAAGACCTTATATCACAGTGACCAGCTTCCTGCCCCCTGTCATATAGCAAGCTGCAGGCACTTACTGCTCTTAAAAACTGAAAACAGAGAATGAAAAGAGAAGTGCGCGGGGCTGTGGTGGGGCAGGTTGGCGAGCTACAGGCTCCTTGGCAAGCCAGCAGCGGTGCCTGTGTGAAACCAGAGGCAGCCTCGCTCCGCAGGGCAGGCGGTCGCACAGCCCCGGGTACCGGGAGCCCGCGGCTCCCGCCCCGGCGGGCTCGGGGGTCTCGCCCCCCCCACTTCACCTCAGGGCACCGCGCCGCGCGGGAGCAGCGCTGCCCGCTGACAGGAGCGTGGCTTCTCCCTCTCCCCTGCCTCAAAAGCCGTGAAAATCTTTCAAAATTAAGACAAAAAAAAAAATAATTACTATAAAGGCGAGCGCTCGGTAAAACCCTGGCTCTAGCGCGGAGGCAGAAAAGGCGCCCTCGGCGGCTTCGCTGGCAGGCGCGGGGCAGCGCCGCCATCTGCGGGGCGAAGCGGGAACCGCCAGCCCGGCGCTGCCGCTGCCCCCGGGGCCGGGGGAACCGGCCGGGCAGGGGGTGGCAGGGCAGGGCCGGGCAGACGAACAGCCTGAGGCAGCTGGAGCGGGCCGGGGCCGCCATGGAGCAGCGCAAGGCCGCGGCCCTGATGAAGCGCTCAGTTGTCGTGACTAGATCTGAAGTATTTCTGTTCATTTGAACAGGGACAGCTGTGGGTGCCTTCTGTGCTTCAGAACAAAGAGTTGTAGAACAGAAGGGAATAAAATAGTTCAGTTTGAAGGGACCTACAATGATCATCTAGTCCAACTACAACACCTTGTATTACCAAGGCAGGCCGGAGTTAAACCGGTGCAATGACAAGATCATACTAAGATGTTATTTTTATATCTGTGACTTATCTGGCATTGTGCTGGAGTCACCACTGGGAAACTTCAGCACAAAATGGCTTATTCATGACTGAAAGACAGGGAAATTATTCAAAAGGTCCCAGGTATGGGGTGACCCTAACCAGAGATAAGACATTCTGGTATCACTTTGATCGCGAACGCGTATCAGATATGAACAGTCAAGCCTCTTCCCTCCTGTGATCTCTTGGGGGTACTTTGATTATCCTTCCCTGTGATTAGCCCCGTTCACCGCTCCCTGATGTCGCTTTGCACTGATTTCTGCGGGTGACGTGATGGGGCAAGGGTGCCTCTGAAGCTCCCAGTGATAATCAGTTTACAGCCTACTAACGCTGGATTAATGCAGATGAACGAACAGTGTCTCGGCTAGTCTCTGTTCGCAGTGCAGTCAACCCCAGTCATGATATATTACAAAAAGAGATACGATATTTTATCTTAATGACAAGGCAGCTTTTCGTTTCAGGCTTCTGAGTTTTATAAGAAACATAGAAGTCTTTCAAGTTTGAAAGAAAGAAGAGAGAGGGAGAAAGAGAGGGAGAAAGAGAGGGAGAAAGAGGGAGAAAGAGAGGGAGAAAGAGAGGGAGAAAGAGAGGGAGAAAGAGAGGGAGAAAGAGAGAGAGAGAGAGAGAAAGAGAGAGAGAAAGAGAGTATCCCTCAGAAGATAAAAATTATTTGAAGCAAAAAATATTAAAAAAAAAGGACAACAAAGGGAACAACCAAAAAAAAAACCCCACCAAAAAACAAAGGAGAAAACCAAACCAAACCCAACCCAACAAAAACTACCTTTCTTCTGAAGGTGGGCAGCTGATGGGCCTGGTTTTGCACAATAGCTGGGTTTTAGGCAAAGATCTGGACAACTCTGGTGCCTTGGCTTTGCTATTGTAAACTGTCTGCTCAGCTTCATTTCAAAACACAGGGGTTTGAAATCAATCATAGTTTTTCTTTTGGTTGATACTTGTTTGTTCTACTTCTCAGCTTTTAATACTTCACGGCACCGACTCAGAAGTCTGTGCCAAGAACTGCATCACATTGATACGAACAAAATTCTTGCAAATTCAAGCTGGCCCCCAAAATCCATTAGTGCCCTAGGAAATTCGGGAGTTGGAAGCGTTGCAATAGAAAGGTATAGAATTGGTTTACATATGTTGACATGAGGATCTCAGTTGCACCCGTTATGAGAGTAACCGCACTTGGTGATGAGTGAGTGGGTTCTCCAAGGGGGAATGGAAAAATCAGAAATGGACCCTGTGTGGGAGCAATACGCTAAGGTGCTGACAGCTTAATGAATAACTTGACTGTTATGACAGTAGGACACCTTGCAGTTCCAAGAGCAAATATTTGAAATCATATGCAATGCAGGAAATGTATATATGTATGTAGAGAATACACGGCTTACCCGTATCGCTAACAGATGGTCTATGTTTTCACTTCAGAGGTTTTCTTCTGCACAATCATGAGTTACTGGGGGTGAGAGTGAATCCATAGCTTGCAACTGATGACATAAAATGGAACAGTGTATTAAAGTCCCCTTTTTATGGTGGCCATATGGCTCAGAGGTTTTGGTAACAGTTAATTAAGATATTTGCCTGTAGGCTCTCCCTGTAAACCTACTTCTACTACTGCTCCAGAAGCTCGAGCCAGCCTAGATGGTAAAAAAAGGATATAACAACATTAAGAAGAAAAGAAAAAAAAAAGAAACACCAGACAAAACCAGAACAAAACCATCACCACCACAAAAAAAGCCAACAACCAAAAAAACCAACAACAACAGAAAAACCAACAACAAAAAACCCACCAATGAGAAAAAAAAAAAAAAGCAACAAAAACCAACCAAAAATACCCCAAAGCAAAGCAAAGCCAGCTGATTATTTAAAGCAGCAGAAAGAACAGACTGACAGCAGAAAAGTAAAATGATGGAACTCCTATAAAAGTCAAGTTGCTTCTACAAGACTGGTGGGAAGAAAAGACCGTTGCTGCTGTAAAGACAATACTGAAGGGATTTAGTATGGATGCAATTGAAGTGAATTGGTTTTGGGAATAAATTTTCGTCAGTGAAATTCAGAAAAAATATGTTGACTACGAATAAAGAGAATTAGCGCATGAGGTTTCCTGAAAGATCTCTCCGTGCTCACTACTGTTTCAGCTTTAATTTTGTGACTGTTACACACGTCTCACAGTTCATCTTCTGGGAGTCAACTTTCCAGTCCCACATGCAGGATTTGCTGGGGCTCAGTCCTTGGGGAACCAGCAGCCCAGCAGCGGCATTTCATGTGAGCCTGGCAAGGAAATTGTCTCCTCCAGCTGTCAGGACTAATCACTCAATGGAAACCAGGCCCCAGCGTCTGTGGTAGCCCGAGGGCAAGCGAAATATCAATTGGGCTACAAATCAAGAGTGCAGCATCCTCTTGTGCCATGAATCAGTTAAATGAGACAAGCAATTCGAGTGCTAAGTCAACACGGGCTGTATAAACAGGAGTTTGGAAACTCTATTTCACTGATTTGCTTCACCTTGTTTTTAAAAAGCAGCTAGAAAAGAGAGGGAGAGAAAATGAGTAAACTGATTTAGATAAAATAACCACCGGAGCCTGGAGTCTTCACAGAAATTCTGGCTCAATGTATCATCTGTTTTGGTGGTTGCAAAAGGTTGTCAATTAAAAAAAAAAAAAAAGAAAAGAAAAAGAAGAAAAATGGAAAAAAGAAAAAGAAAAAATGAAAGAGAAAGAAAAGATAAAAAGACAAAAAGAAAAAATACAAGAAAAAAAGAAAAAACAAAGAAAGGAAAAGGAGAAAGGAAAAAAGAAGGCAAAAGACAAAAAAGAGAGAAGAAAGATTTAAAAAAAATAAGAAAAGATAAAAAGAAAAGAAAAGAGAAAAAAAAGAAAAAATAAACTCGAAGAAAAAAGGCCGCGAAGCTCCATACTTCATTGCCATTCAGTGAATTGCCGAGCTGAAGCAGGAGCACAAAGTAGTAGATGTCACTTGAAATCTGTTCTCGTTCATCTGAGCGCAAACATTGGCTTGTGCGCTTGTGATTTGTAGACTAAAGAAATTGGAATCAGCTTTGCAAAGAAGAGCTTCCTAAGCAGGAAAATCCTTATGACAATAAGCTGACAGATAAAACTTGGCAATTTTGCCTGAATTTTTTCCCTTCATCCCAAATTCACATTTAAGGGTTTGAATCCAGACCTGAAGACAGTTGCAACATAAATCCTGGGGATTACGAGCAGCAGAACGGTGATGAGTACGCGATTGGCGTTTGGTACAAAAACAGCAGTGAAGAATTCCCAACAGGTTCAATGGACTTTACTGCTCGTAAAAAGAATAAAAAACAAGGCAAAAGGGCCAATATAAAACTGCAGCACAGAATTGGAGGGAAAAAGATACAAATTTAAAAAGAAAAAAAAAAACACAGCCAAAAAAACCCCACGAACTACACCACAAAAGCCACCAAAACAGGCCAAAAGTGACATTATATTTATAAGTGGGTTTCTATTTCGGCTGGGACAGCACGGAGCTGGGATGGACTGTTTCTGGTGGGGTTTAAGGGGCAGCTCCTGCCCGAGTGCCCCCCACCGTCACCATCTGAACCAAATCATTCACATCTACTTTCTGTCTGGCATCACTGATTTTCTTTCAAAGTAAATGCTGCCCTTCACTAACGAGTCAAATAATGGGAACCCAGCCCATTTGCACCATCTTAAGTATGTGATATCTGCATTTTTATAACATAGATTCGTACCACACATCAGCACTCAAAGCGCTCCTGCACTGATGTAACTCCAATACCTCTGCTAATCCTTTCTTTACACTAAGAGGGGAATAGGAGTCCTAGTAGATAGTAAGTGCTAGTGGTGTAGAGCACAGCCTTGGACACCAGGTTTGCCTCATCAGATGTGGAGTTAAGTAATCACAACATCCACATCCCATTTGCAACCAAAGATGGACAAGAGTTCAAAATGATGGAGCAGATACATGGGGTTTGAGAGGGTTGTACCTGCTCAAAATGGAGAGCAGGCTCGAAGTTGAGCGTTAGTTAAAAATCATAGTATATTAGTACTTCTGTTTTCAACAGGAATGAAAGAAAGTGAAAATATCACAGTGTAGAAATGAATATTGACTAACATCACTTGGGAAGTGAATCAATCTTTAATAGGACAGGAGGCTTCATACCTGACATCCTGATGGCAGGGTGCCTAAAGCTGGCTACAACAAAAAGAAGCTTTTAATATTTACTTTTATTAAGGAGAAAAGACGAAAGATATAAAGTTCTTTAATTTTTTTCCTTGCATTGCTCTGGCATTTGTAGGGAGAGAGTCAAATTTACCAGAATTTGTGTCTCAAATGCCTGCATTCCACCTCAAAAAGCGAGGATTTCATGTGGAAGAGAGCATTGTGCTGCTGTTTCCTCTGAGGTGTGTGTGCGCTCACTTCCACTGTCAAATGTGTGGCACATTGCAATGAAAAAAAAAAGTCAATCTGTGCTTTGCACCATCCACACGACCAGAAATCCTGTATGAAGATGGTCTGTCCGAGTCTTGAAAATGTAAAACTGGTGCAAGTACATCAGCCTGTGCTGTCACAGAACGGGGTGGAAGAAGATGTCAAGTAAAAATTATCAGAAGGGAGGGGAACTATGAGGTTATTGCTCTGAGTTCTGGGAAAGGGGTAAAGCTCGTTCAAGCCCCATATCTATGCCGACTTCCCTCTCCCCCCGACTGCCACTTCGTTCGAGACATGAAGAACAGACAAAAACTTATCAATAGCAGCGTCTCTAAAGATGCCCACACATGTTCCCTGCAGACCAGGGAGCGGGGGAAAAAAAAAAAAATGCGTTTTGTCTGGGCAGGTATCAGTTTTAAGCTTGTCTTATCTCCCCACAGCCACCCAGCGGCCCACGTGGGCCGGGCCTATCGCTGCCCGCGCGGGGCGAACCGCAGCGCTCCCTTCGGGGACCTGATAAGCAGGGCCGCATGAATCGCCCTTTTCAGCCCCGCTCCCGGTGTGCAGCCAATCTTTATCTCCAGTCTTAAGGAAGGAAAAGCAGAGCCCAGCTAAAAGCCTTTCTTTCCTCTACTCTCTGATATTCTATAAGTCACATTGGGAGATTAATATTGCAACCCATCCCTCCTCCTCCTACCCCCCCCAAAAAATCCCTGTTGCGACCAAGTAGGCTGATAAACTTCAAAATAAAAACAGATGTGGCAAGAAGAATGATTTATGGACTCCCCCCTGCACTTCAGTTTGTACATAATGCCAGGGTCTGGGGTTTTTTTTAGCTTTATTGTCCATCTAGTAGTATTCAACCCATTTCTACTCAAAAAATTTGGACAGGGAGGGAGATGGGAACAATACCTAGAGCTGGAAACACCAGCACGAGAAGAGTGAAGCACAACTATGATGTGACGGAAACCACCAGAGACCCAAACTGGTGGCTGCAGCTTTCAGATGCAGAAGAGAACAGGGGAAAATTATATGGAAAGGAAGGAGAAAGGAAAAAAATTTCCTCCCTTCCCCTAGTGGAAAGTCAATAAAAGAAAAAAAAAATTGCAGTAAGTCTTTATTGGTCAATAAACAGAAAAGTGAGTGGAACTGGGACAAGTGGAAATGAGGGCAATAAATGTTGTAGTGGAAAAATAAAAATTGGAGATGCGAAGGGCAGATAAGAAGGGCTCAAATGGCACCTGAAGAACAGCAAATGCCTTTGAAATGCATTCCAGGACCTTCCAGCTGTTCCCAGGCAGGGAAAGGGGAAAGACAAAGAGATCTGGAAATGCAGAGGTTTGGGGAAGCTTGGAGCACAAACTCTGGTAGCAGGGAAACGTGGTTCAGTGGCACAGATCCACCTTTACAGCACGTAGTATTATTATGAGCGGCTGGCGGTCTTGGGATGCTTGTAGTTCTGAAAGCTTAGCTTTGGATGTCTTAAACTGGAGCTAATATTACTAATTACTGATATGTGATCATTAAAATCTCCCATTCGATAACTAGACTTGCATGCAAATTGTCTTCCTGCTGCATTGCTGCACTCAAGGCCTTGTGGTAACAGAGAGAAACCTGTTGAACTCTTTAAAATTTCATTTCATATTAAGCATCCCTGAAGACACGTGCCAGTGCCCCTGTCGTTATATAGGTGGATCGCCAATAATCTGTATGTACAAAACCGGATTTTGCTGGACAACAGCCAGGAGAGGAGGTGCCTGAACTCGAGCAGTTGCTTGGCCTGAGCTGCTGGGAGCTGGGCTGGCTCCGACTGAACGAGATAGATTTCTTTGCTGGCTTTCTAGCATTTCATGCCTGTTTTCACTCAAGTGTTTATTTCTATAATCAGACCTAACCTTAGAAAACAATATAATGACATCCTTCCTAGGGAGGAGGGGGAGAGAAGTTTCCTCAAATTACTCAGGAGGGTTTCCGCTGGCTTTTTATTTTCAATAATCCGAGAGGTAAATGGCCACTTTTGAACTCTGCCCTCTGCCCTTTTTATTTGGTAACCTGGGCAAAGATCAAGCCCAGAGTCAAAAGTGTCAGCAAAAATGGCTGTGATATGCATGTTTTCCTTTATGAAAGTCCTTGTGATTACATTTACAGAATTCATTATAAACTCCAGGTCCAGATTAAAAGCAAATGTCTAAGTGTCCTGTGGGGAATTGCAGGGTTGGGGATGCAGCTTCTGAGAGCTGCGTGGGAGCAGGTGGGGGTGAGGAGCATTTCCAGGGAAAGGGGAGCAGGGTTATGCTGGGGGTGAAATGTGGATGTGGGGGGCACCAGGAAGACTGGAGGTGGGGAAAAAACAAAATAACCCAACAACAAGAGTCACCACATCAAAAACCGTGCGGGACATGTCTGTTGAGAGGGGGTACACCATTCTAACAATACCTGATCATGGCAGAGCCCCTGGTGAAGAAAAAAAAATATCCAGGCATGGAATTGGAACTGTTCAAGACAGAGAGAATTTACCAGACCACACTGAAAACAACATTATAAAAATCTGGATTACAAGACTCCTTCTGAACACATGAAAGAGCAATTTAATCGCCTGAGCTGCAGAGGAAGGCAACCTGTGCGAGGGGGAGCCGCCTCTACACCTCTTTATTCACCATTTACACTGCTCCATCCCCAAGCAGCCAAACGTTGCCATCCTACCTCCTGTCGCTGCATCGAGGCCTCTGCACCACAGACCCAAGGCAGAATAAAGCCCTTGGCTAAAGTACACGGGGTAACAGTGACATGTCCTTTCAGATTATCGAATGGCATTTTTCATTTTGAAGAAGGATCTGGGAACATGGGAGAGGCAAATGGACTAAATAGGTCCCTTTTCTTCTGAAAGAGCTTTATGTTAATTGCTGCTGACAAGACTCTCTGGAGCGATGCGGCCTCAGGAAGAACTGGAAACCATCTCAGAGCTGATTAACACGAGGTGTTATCCCTGACCCCTGTCATGGGCAGACCCTCCACGTCCAGCATCGGTGATAGGGAAACAGTGGATATTGGTTAATTTGGGACAGGACTGGGAGGAAGTGGATGAAAAGGAAATTGGTTTAAGTTCCTGAAGTGGCTCTAGATAACTTACTCCCTTTTTTTTTTTGGTTATAACTATTTTGAGGCTGTCAGTGCAACTGTTCAGAGTGTCATTTGTGACAGGCCTCAGAGGATCAAGCAGTGTTTAAACTTTTCCTGCAGTCACTGGTGAGGGTGGGTCTGTGTGCTTGGAGTCCTCCAGAACAAGAGAACAAGATACCCCTGCCTTTTCTGCACACAAATATTAGCCTGACACAGGGAACCTCCTGAATCAGCTCTTGGAATTGCCTTAATTACTAATACATCTAAAAAGAAAAAATAATGCTGCACTACAGCGTGTTCACATCCTTCTGCACAACAACCTGTGGGCACCAGTAACTGGTGTGGAACTGAAGTATCACTTTGCAACAGACAATCTGGATTTTTGTTTAAGTTGTGCTCAAAGCCTCTTCCCACTTCATACAATTTCGCAACCGTGGCATAGCCTGCACAGCTTTAAACATATTTGCTTTCATTTAAGTGAAATGGGCAACTGTATAGCCCCAAGAGGCTCTTTAATGGGTCACTCATCCATCAGGTCAGCGGGCAATGGGCTGCTTGTCCTTTGTGGGTTGTTGGTGCTTTTGCAGCACAGCATCCTCCCACCTCCCCAGAGCTGCCTGCGAATGGCCAACGTTTACCGAGGATATATTCAGATTTCACTTGATCCGGGCTGTCAAACTTTGTGTATTTTTCCAATGTCAAACAGATTTTCAGATGAAGGAGGGAGATAACGTGATGATAAAAAGACTTGACCAATTTAAAGGTAGCTTTTAAAATATTATGTATATCACAGGACAATTTACTTTTTCCCCAAAATTCTAGCTGAGTGGCAATGGAACGTGGATACATGGGGGACAGAACCAGACTTTCATAAAGAAAATATGTCATGTCCTTACGTGTGCATGTGCACATGCATGCACGCAACCATGTGGTGCTGGATTTTTTTTCCTCCAAGGCATATTTTTTAACTTTCTTTTCTATCAGCTTGTAAAACATGATTTTTATTCTTCCTTTAATGGCCTGGGCTAATTACTCAAAAAGACCTTTGACCTTCAAGTGCCTTCATTTATGGTAGCGCATTCCTTTCAACAGAAACATATTGGTTTGGTTTTACAGGGTGCTGATGTCTGGCCGGGCAGCCCAAACCTCAACAGTCCCAGCACCATCCACACCACAGCCTGGTTTGGGGGGGCAAAAGCATCATCCTTTCATAGGCCAAGTTTCTCATAAACACTGTGAAAGTTGAACCCGAGCAGAAATACCAAGAGATGCTGTCGATATCAAGATTCTGCCACTGGAGTTTATCTCGGGCAAAATGATGTAAATCAGTATACATTTGGAAAAATGCAAAAGCACGTGCAATGCTTTAGCTAAATTGGGGAATGAAGCAAAATTCCTCGTACCACTAGGAAGATTTGGTGCTCATCTGTTTCCAAGAACAGAATCCTGCTCCTCAGGACTTAAGAGTAAAACAGAAGGGGAAAAAAAAAAATCCAGGTGTATCAAAGTTAATTCCAAAACTGTTGCTAGAATTCAGCAAGAACATCACAAAAGATTTCTACCAACTACATGGAAATGAGAACAAATGAAATATCCAAGATCCCGGTATATCAGTGACCCACATCAGCAGGATCGCCCGCAAGCAAAGAATTGGGGGTGGTCTTGTGGTTGGGGCAGTTGGCTGCGTTTTAAAAGCTGTGCCTTCCGTATTAACCTCTGCCTGATCTTTGACAAATTGCTTAAAATTTGAAACTGGAAGCTGCTGAACCTTCTGGCCTAAGTTCAGAAAAATCTTGAAAGCCTCATATTAATGTAAAATTTAGGAGCAACCCCAAATCTGTTCAGAAAGATACTTAAGCGCGTGGCTGAATTCTGGACTAGGCAAGGTGAGCTGGAACGGATGTTCTGTCCCAGCTTGTTGTACGTAAGAGGATTCGCGTCTTATGTTGAGGAGCAATAACATTAAATATATTAAAGCTACTCCTATGCTATTGCAGTGATAGCAATACCCAGTTAAACAGAATGTAACTGGATATTGTGCAGTGAAAAAAAAAAGTTTTGTCAATCACTGCTTACCGAAAATAGCAAAGCAAACCGGAAAAAAGAATGTATAGGAGATGCGCTCTATTGAGATAGATTGCTAGAGAAAGCAGAGGAAGAGTCACACAGAAAATGAGTGTCTTTGTACGTGTTTCGCAGTAGTTACATAGTTTTCATGATAAGCCTTTAAGCTTTTGGGTTATTTTTCTTGGGTCTTTTAGATTCTTTTTTCATCCCCGGCCTCCTCTGCGCTAATACAGACTCTCAGAGAAAGACCATTTACTTGCTCTGTTGTCAACGCATCTGGACGTCTTGTCAAAACAATATAATTTTACTTTGTAACTTTTTGACACTGGTATTTATTGCACCTGTCTTTAGTCATGATTTATGACTTGTCTGGTGAGTATTACTCTACAGCTCCAAGTTTACAATACCAGATAAGTGAGGCATTTGAAGTCCCGAATGGGCTACAGATTTATAGATGGATATTTCTCTCCCCTCCTCCAAAAAAGGAAATTAGGATGAACATTTTCTCCAATTTGTCTGGGCAGTAGAAATCAAGATAATCAAAAGTTCTTTGAAAGGGGGGGGGGAAAAAAAAAAAAAAAAAAAAAAAAAAAAAAAAAAAAAAGGGATGGGTGGNAGAAACATAGAAGAATGGTATTGGCTGCAGTCTTAACACTGAAACCTTAAGGCCAAATATCTAAATCTAAACTTTACCTGAGTAACCTCACTGAGCAAAATGGGTTTATTCACAAACATAACATTCGCTATGTCTTTGAATATCTGTTGTAGAATGCGAGTCTAAATATTTGGTAAAGGAACAATCTTACATTATTAAAAAAAAAACCAATTCCTTTTGTTTTAGAAAACCTATATTTGGGGCCTAAATTAACTAGACAGTATCCCTTCAGTATATAGTATGCTTGAAAGGTATTTGTTATTCTACTCCTGTTGGAGCGGGTCTTTCAAATTTGCCAGACTTAAAACAAATCCGGGCTTCCTTCCTAGTCAAGGTTCTTTTCCAATCTGATCCCGGCTTGCAGATGTAACACAAGACCGTGCACACGGCTTGGTTGTTGTAATGGAATTATCCTTCCCGTGTATCTCTCATCTGAACCAAAGCAACGCGTGAATGTGCGAACGTCAGAGAAAATTGTTGTGTGAACATACAGCTGCTCTCATTTGTTAAAATTCCATTAAATTATAAAAGGTACTTGACAAGGTTTGCTATTGTGATCCCCTAGGGATATATGTATCAATGAGATCATGCTGGTCCTTCAATAGAAATTGGGTGGAAATCGGGGACTATAAGCTCTAGAAGGAAAACCTGTGATCATTTCCAAGTATTTTTTCAGCCTTCAAGTAACAAACAAAACAAAAAGCTCCTCTTTAGGAAGGAGACACGGTAAACAACTGTAAGAGGAGGCAAAGAAACCCCTTGGTGGCCAAGCCATCGCCCCAAATCCAGCCGGTGACTTCCCATAACCAAGCGGCTCGGGACCTGGTATCTGGAGGCAGCACCAGTTGCCTCCCTTGCCCCAAACTTTGCACATTCTCCGAGGCTTTGATGAACTGCCAAGGAAAATATTGGGCAGGCATCAAGTGTGCGGTTGCCATGGAGATCTCGTAAGGAGCCCAGATTTCCATCAGCAGCACTTGAACAAAAGCCTTGATTCAGTGGCAGCTCTTGGGTTTGACGCTTCTGGGCTTTAGCAGGGAAGGCAGAAAATGGGAAATTTACTACTGAGTTTGCAAAGCAATTGCAAATCGTGATTCCTTCAGGGAAGAAAGCACAGCCCTACTTTTCTTTTTGGTTTGAGGCTGACCTTTTTAATTCTTTCTTGCCCTTTAAAATGAGAAATAATGAGGCTGGCTCTGTAACATTCAGATGCAATTCATTGCCATTTGGAGGTATCAATATTCTAGATTTTGGGGTCATAGAATCAGGGCATCAATTTTGATGCACAGCTCACAGAAGTTATTACTTGCTGCTTCGAGAAGGCAGCAGAAATACCTCCCACTGGTGCTCCAGTGGCTGTCTTAGAGGACAAAGTCTGTCGGTATATAAAACTGATCAACCTTATTTGTCACAGATAAAACTATCATTATTTTTATCATTAGGAAGCCTGTTGGCAGTTCGTGCTTGAGGATGCTGAAATACAGAGGATCTTGACAGAGCAGACAGACCAAAATCTCCTCATTTCGGCTCTTGTACACAGAACTGTACATGAATTAATACTTGAATTCTGCTGTTAAAACATTCAAAGCAGTATTAAGCTCAATGAATGCACTTTCAGATTTTTTCGGTAACAAACAGCAAGTTTGTGGGACCATTTATTGTGTATAAGCTGATATGATTTTGTACTCCCAAGTCAGAAGTCGCTGCTTCTCAGTTTAAAACCAGAACTTTGGAATTTTGTGACTGACCTTTTCTTAAAAGTGATATGCACAGAACTGTTGTATTTAGAAAGAAAAACTAACAATTTATTATCTTATGAAGCCCTAAAGGCAGCATGAAAATAACATTAAAATAAGAAACTTGATTGTTTACAGATTTCCATCTAACTAGAAATACATTTTCAGGCACTTAGAGCAATTAAATTATACATCTTGATAAACAAGCCCAAATTAGGTGAAATTTTATACAAAGTTTAAATGAAACTCAGGTCTTTTAAAGACCATCATAGGAGAATTTGTGAAACACCAAACGCAATTTCTTGTGTTGTAAAAATTAAAGTGCTGGTGTTCTCTCCTAGAAGTCATAAAGAGGTTGGTTTTCAGGTTCAATTACAGTACAGATGAGACAAAAATACTCGATGTCTGTTTTGCATTGCACTGAGCACAGTTGGGGTGGCAGGGAAGCTTTGGCTCCAGCTTACCACATTCCTTTGCATTGTCACCGAGACGGGGAAAGCATTTCAACCCAGAATTCTCATTGCATTTAAATTATATGGAATTTTGCTGTTGTCCTCAGTGCAACTGGATTTAACCCAGTGAGTGAGGCCTGATGGAGCTTCCACTGGAATTAAACCAGAGCATCCGGGACGCCAACTGGAATTGGCAGTCACTTCTATGTGCATCTGACTTGTCTGGAACACCCCTAAGCAGGCTCATCCAGTTAAAAACAACCCGAGAAATCAGGATGAATTCTGGAAGGGAGAACATCGTGCAAATCCAAGATACTTTGGTCTGACTCTGGTTTGTTGATGAGCTGGCTCTAAAATGATGGTTTCACTAACACCACCATCTTACAGGTGGGATAAATTATGTGAGCATACAGTCCTTCCATTTCTTCTACAGATAATGAGCACAAGTGAATTTTTTTTCATAGAAATTGGGGAAAACAAAAAACCCACCACAGTGCTCCTCACGCTTAACCAAGTGGAGCCGGGAGTCGCCAAGCCCGTGACATCATCACTGGCAACATCCAACTCCAGATTAGAAGTAGCCTGATGACATCAGCCCTCCAGCTTCTATCTAACAGATGGTTTCTGTATATTGTGTAATTTTAGATCATTATTCATGGTTTGGGTCAGTCTAATTCAGGAAGTGAAAAAACTGCCAAGAAAAATTGACCTGGAACTAGTTCAAAGAGACTAAATTATTTTATTGATTAGACTCCTTAGCTTTCATTTTCCAGCAGAGCCATCATGAATCATCGATACACAATAATATCTGAGTAATTTCTGTGTGAGCTGAATTAAGTGCTCCAAAACAAGGTAAAGCTTTGAAAGATTAGACCCTTCAAGCTGTTTGAAAACAAGACAGCTAAGAAGATTTGCTGGGCAGCCCTGAAAGGGGGCCAGAACCTATTTACTGAGGCAAGTGGTTTGTTTGAATTGGATTTTTATTTATTTTCATATTATACTTGTTGACTTCATATCCGCCTTCAGCTCAGCTCAAAGGCTCAGGAGGGGCGTGTTTTTCACCAACATGAACGTGGGCCAGAAAGGAAGGACCTTCTGAGAGGCCTCACCAGGCTCAGCCCCAGTGTCGAGATAAAGCACCGCAGGAGCCTGGGGGGACGGGGAAGAATAGAGAGGGGAAAGGGTAAGAGAGGCTGGGCAGTCTTTTTGCTACAAAGGTTTACGAGAGCGTGCGGCCATGCAGAAGCCTGGATGTAAGAAATACGCAAAGGGCAGTGATGAGCGAAACTCTGCATCGCTGGGCCAGTGTAAATACATCTGTCGGATGCACGTGCGGCACCGAGCGCACGGGTTTACCTTTGCGGCACGTTTCCTTTCTGACTGATCCAGAGTGCAGGACCTACCCCAAATCGGCAGGCTTTGCTCAAATCAGAAATAAGTGGGGGGGAAGAGAACTTTCCTGTCAATGTGCTTCAACAGCACTAAGTACAGGTCACTTCTGCCTCAGACCAGTCGTGAGAAAGGCTACGGGGATACTGGAATGAGGTTTCCCTAAACGCGTGTTTAACAAGTATCTCAAACCCACATTTATCAATGTTAACCAGAACTAAAGCAAGACACAGAGGATTTTAGGTGGGAAGAGAGATCAAGCCCAGATGGCAATGGAGTAACTGAAAGCAGCTCAGCCCCTTCGTAGCCATTGCTGAGAGCCCGACCGACTCCTTCGCATATTGCAGAACAGACCCTTGAGTTGCAGACAAGGCACTTTAACTGGCACATTTTCAAAATGAATATTCAAGATCCTCACGATCAGAAAAGCTCCTCTGTAAACTGGATGCCTTCTTGCCTTAGATTTTTATGAACACCAACGAAACACCTCACCCTGGCCCAGTATCTAGTACCTTTACATTAACTACAGTTCTCATGTCCCTGGGGAGATAGTTTTATCCTTTATTCTCCAGGAGAAGAATCTTCAGTTTTATGAGAACTTAACCCTGAGAGTATCACATGAAAAAAACAGCAAAATCTGCACTAACAACCTTTCAGTTCTTTGCTACACATCAGAAGAAAGTGCAACAGCTTCTCGACAGGCATTTTCCCCTTTTCCTTTTACATTTAAATAAAAGAACATTAAGATTTAATTATGTAAAATGCTTTTAGCCCAGGCTCAGCAGGCATGCAGCTTGAAGACAGTCACTATTCCCAAATATTTCTGTACTTGTGCAAAGAAGCACAAGTATAATTTTAAGCATGTTAAGTTCCACATACTACCGTACATGTTTGCTTCTCCATGATTTTCAGAATACGGTTCTAAGGATTATTGGAGGCTGGTTTACTATGTCCTCTTACCAAAATATATCCTGGTTTGCCAAGTCTAAATATTTAGGGAAGACATCCTAGTTTAATTAAAATCTTCATGGGGAAAAAATTTTGGCCTTGCATTTCCAGTCACTCAGAAATAAAATATGGCATTTAAAACCTGTCTCTTTCCATCCCCAAACATATGGTTTGACACCCTTCTGTTTTGTGAGAATATTTTATAAGTTTGGATTTTTTCTAATATAAAATTAAAACATATTTTAAAGCCTGCAGGTTGGCTGCAGAGTAGGAAGTGGTGTTCAAATGCCAGATTTAACACCTAGTTTTTGTTATTGAGTTTCAGGTGCTGAGGTTGCAAAAGCAAGGATTTTTAAAAGGTGGGCCTCTCTTGTGCTCCATGCAGACCCCTTGTATTTGGCATGTCACAACCAGCTTGTCAGCGTTAATTAATACAGCTGTGTATGCAACCTGGTATCATCTGCACAATCTGATTTTGGCAGGAGACGCGTCTGTGCTGTTACGGGGGTTAGAAGCAGCAGGGTTGTGCACGGAACACTTTTTCAAGCAGAGTCAAAGATTCTGCAATAAGTGCAGAGAACGTTACTCCTGACTGCAAGAAGAGCATCTTCCTCCAAAGCCAGTACTTACTTCAGCATTTTTATTTATTCCTTCATTTTATGCTTGTTTACCAATGCAGAAGCCTGCTTGTAAGACAATGTTAGGTAGTAACATTACATTAGCCCTGGTAAAGTGCTCTGTGCTCCCATTTCAACTAATAACACCCAAAATCCAAATGAAAAGCCAGAATGTTTTTTTTTCTGTTTTAGCAAATTGTAACATGCAGGAAAGCCCAGTCACAAAGCTCTGTTGCTTCAACAGTGATAAAATGGTTCAAAATAACCTGTCTTAGCCTGAGAAGGTTAAACTATAAAATCTAATATGTTCTGAGAAGATACTCCTCCTCTCTACATATATCCAATAGGAGAAACACTGTAAAGATATTCTCTAAAATTATTGTTTTTTTAAGAGGCTATTTGTTACTGAAACTGGTTTGAGCCTTCCTGTTATTTGGTGCTTTTTCTTGCCAGCTGTTCTCAAGAAAAAAAAAATCCTTTCCTCCTTCCTGATTTCAATAACCAAATGGAAATCAGTGTGGTGATCAAGATGTAATTCTGTTTTCTTTCAAAGCTTGCGCATTAAGTACTTTCCTACAGCATTTCCAAACTGGGCAGCATCCCTTTCTGAACATCCCACTTCGGGAAGAGGGAAAAATAACAAACCCACAAACAAAAACCCACTGACATTTTGCTTATCAGTTGTGCGCGGATCAGCTCGGGATTTTTGCCGTATTGAACACACCGCGCGGAGGAGACAGCCTGGATTTGGGGGAGGATGTCTCCAGATAAGCCGTTTCCCTTAGCTACATTTGCCAAACCACGGAACACGCTGATGACTATTTGCTTTATCCTGTTTCAGTATGTTTTGGTCTTCATCTTCATACTCTTAAAGGAGAAAATCACACTTGAAAAAATAGATTATTATATATGCTTTATATGCCCACATATTAACTAGTACCTAAGTAATCTAGAGAAACATTGGCCAGATGGAACGAGGGAGGTGATGCTCATAGTTCAACAGTGACCCTTGAGGCCCGGAGCAGAGCTGTGTCAGTTCCAGCCAGAAGGGAGCACTTTGTCTCCTAAATCCCTTGGAGCAAGTTGGTTTTTCTTGCCAGTCTGTGACTGAGCCATCACAGGTCAGTGATGCCTGTGGAGAAATATTTCCTTTGAAGACGTCAGACTTTAAAAAACAGTACAATGAATTCCCGCACATCGGCCTGGCTCAAATTAGCAGAACTTCAACAGTCGCAGCTGGTGTGAAAGGAGCATTTGTGGGACCTAAACGACACCACCCTTTGGAGACGTATGCAAAGGGTGTCAGATTTGTGTTGTTTTCAAAGGTTTTTCTCCTGAGCTACATTAAATTATTAGGGATTTCCCCCCCCCATCTTTCCCTGTCCCCATCTATCCTTTCCCAAGAAGGCAGAGTCTCCACAAATGGTACCTCAATGTCTGAAACATCCAAGATTCATTTATTGTCGAGGTGGAGGCCACCAACCTCCCAGCTGGACTAACCCAGGTATACAGGGGAGAAAAGCTGGTGCTCAAACCCCCCAGAGTCCTCCACCTCCAGCAGCATCGTGGTACCTCATGGAAGGATTTGGTGGTAGAATGTCAGCTCAACTTGCAGAATATTTTGTGCAGCATTCCCAGAGAAAGTCCACTGATTTCACTAAAATTAAAACAACCAGCGAGATGTAGAATCCATTAATGTTGGTTGATGGAATATATTCCTATGAAGGGAGTTGTCATTCATAGCTGGGGAAGCAGAAGGTTTGGAAGGTGATTCCTCCTCTAATTTATCTAAATTAACCCCCAAATCCAATATCAACGCAAGTTATACAGTAAGAAAAAAAAAAAATGAAATGTTGTTTTTCTAGACCTATTTATTTTGCTTGTTAATGAATTAAAATAGTTCCCAGCTGTGCAAAGTTCTCATTATGTTCATTACTTATAATGCACTTCACAATGAGATGATTAATTCAGCACACTTGCAAGCCCTTCATTGAATGCTGTTGATTAAGCAATTATATTAATCCACTTGTGTTTGTTTTCTCACTGCTCTGATGATGGTTGGGACCAATTTCTTTGTGGAATTATTCCATGTAGATGCTCGAAGTTTTGCTAACATTTGCAAAGGCCAAATCCACCATTCACAAACAATACGAAGGTGAAAATTGCGGATTAGTTGTCTCTGGTGTATTTGGGATTGCTAAGAAAAGTGCTGGACTTTATTTTGATTCCTCCTGTTTTGGGCCAACTCCTGAACAGAAGTAACAGATTTTCTCCATCTGCTTTAACACCAAAGCAGTAATTTCAGGCCAAACAGAGATGAATCCTTGCATTTAATTTCTGGGTTCTTGTATTGATTGTATTTAGTAGTTGATTTGATCTTTTATTTCCTTGAAACTGGTAACAAAATGTTATTTTAGAAATGTGATGGGTATGCAAGTACCCCAAATATCATGCCATTCAGAGTCAGAAAGCTGAAGTTTGCAGGAGGAATATGACAACATCTCCATGTAATCAGCACCAGGAAAAAGGGACAATTATTCCCTTTGCCTTAGACTTAGCCTCTAATTTGATAGAAAGCAGCAGATAATTAGAAAAGGGAAGGATTTTCTCCTGCTTTTAGATGAAAGTATTTTTGTCAGTAACAAAAATGGAAAGGGAAATACTGTGGTAGGAGAAATATGTCATAAATTTCAACAGCCTTTGCTCAGCTTGGCTGGATGGGGCAGTGGTTCTTTAAGTATATTTGCCAGTTACCTGTGCAGACATGTGATGGAAATATTTGCAAGAAGCCAGAAACATCCTGCCCCGTTCAATGCGCTCGGCTCTCTGGGTGTCCGAGGAACCACCAGCGATCGTTTGTAATCGCAGTCGTTTACCGTTCCGCCAGCTCCGGGGAAAGGAAAAGAAAGAGGGGTGCGAGTCGTACCTCAGCAGACTAAACAGCCGTCCCACCGCAGCGCCCAGCTCCGCGCCGGCCGAGCCGTCGCCCATCTCATGAATAATAGACACATGAAAAATGCTAACGGACTCCCCACCCCTCGGAAGAGCCAAAACCAAAATGAAAAACATTAACACAAGCCAAACCTGCACAAAACCAGCTATCCCAAAAGACCTTTGATCGCTTTTGAGTTGCCCATTTGGAAAAAAAGGAAAGAAGCAGCTTGTAGACACAAAGCAGCAAGATTTAGTGATATTGTCCCCAAGGCTTTCTATTTTTTTGCCATTATTTTCCTCAGCTTTTGTATTTTAGTGTATATTCATAACAGCTCCGCCAATATTTTCTGAATATAGACCATCAATGACCACAGCTTTTATTTTGGGAGGTCCATTTCCGTAGCAACAGCTCATAAAAGATACTAAATAAAGCTTAGATCTTTGCAGCTTAGGTTGATGTATTATATATTGGTCACTGCAGCGTGCTGACGGCTTTCCTGCAATGTGGCCTGTGTCTTTTTTATTATGTACATTCTTGCTGAGTGTTGGGGAGATTGATTCCATTCTGGTATCCAGATTTTAAAACAGATGTGTGGGGAAAAAAAAGGTGCGGAGGGTGCAGGAAAGAGGTGCAAAAAAATCCAGAGACCCTGAGAAAAAGCTTTTCAGGGAGAGCTGTTTAGGTTGGTCAAAGAGGACAGAGAAGTAGGATGAGAACATTGTAAAAATACCTTCACAAAAGGAAAGCACTGGTTGCTGAATAAGCCTGAATCCAGTAGGGAAAGTTTGACACTGATTAGCAAAGGGAACTACTAAGGAAGCAAGAAGTTCTCAAGGTCTCATCTTCAGGTCAAGAGCAGATACCTTTCTAGTAGTGACGTTCTAGGCAGATAGAAATTATTGGTCTTGGTAGGAGGCAACAGGGTGATATTGCATCTACGGGACATCAAACTATGCAACCAGGTATGGCCTTCTAGATTTAAGTTATATTCATCCATCAACAAAGTGTCACTGAGATCGGGGGAGTTTAATTAAAACCCTTCTTTCCATACAAATGCATTGAGAGGAAGCATTTCTTTTTTTTAAATAAACCTTCCTGTTGGGAACTAAAACAAAAAAGATCAAATAAAGAAGCCTGAAGGACAGTTTGCAACCACAGGAAAATCTTTAACATTACTCAGATGAATACTTCTCTTTATTCTTTCCAGTTCCTTCAGAAAAATGTCATTATCTGGTCTTTTCTGGTAGCATCATAACATAAAGGTAATCACAGAACAGAATCACTTCTCTGGCACCCAGTACCTTGATTTCTTTCAGCTTCCCCTCTTCCATGAGACGAGGATTCTGTAATTATGATTACGTTGGGCTTTTTTTACAACTGCTTCAAAGAACTGAAGGCACCCAGTACCTTACAAGGCAGTTCAGTACAGTGTGGAATTTACTCTTAATATTCATCCACATGTTTTATGAATTCCCATATTTGAATCTAAGCCTGGGTTTTAAAGCCAGATTTGTTTTAATTCATTTATGTTTTAAACTCAATACCAGTTTCTACGCTCTCCGATTTTGGGAAACCCGAGTTGAATCGCTTCGCAGAGGAGAAAGACTGATCAGAATTCCTTTTTTCTCCCTAAAACCTGCGCTGAAATTGCGCAGCCAGCTGTTAGTCTGAGACCAAACTCCCATCAAGTTCAGCAGAAGGCGACTGCCATAACGTAACATTAGAAAACATGAAAATCCCGATGGGCACGAGGAGGTGTTGAAGGGGGGTCAAGGAGCGCGATAGACATGAAAAGGCTTTTTTTTGCAGCTGGTTCCTTTCTCCTATCGACTGTACAAAGGCGGGCGAGGGAGAGGGGCTGGGTTATGAAAGGGAGACGCTTTCCAGCCATGTCCAGGAAAGCGGTGAGACAAAAGGCCCCCAGCAGCAGCCACATGGCGAGGGGGCTTCAGAAAACAGCCCGCTTCCTCTGTTGTTTCCTCAGAAGCCCAGGATCCATTGCTTAGTTTGTTTTTCCAAGGAAATAATTAAAGATGTGGACAAAAAAAAAATTTTAAAAAAATAACAAAAGACTGACCCTTCCTTTCCACCACCCCCCCATCCTTTTTCTGGCTGCCCACTTTGGGGGGAATCATTTTCAGACCCCCCTTTCCGCTCCCCATACGCAGCGACAGCCCCGGCGCTGGAGCACAGATTGGTTTACACCCCGGTACAAGGGGATGCTTAAGGAAGCCTTTGGCAGTATTACAGATTGAAGTGCAAGGAGATGGTTTTATCAGGAGGCTTCAAGGCTATTATTGTCCAAATAAACACTTGCTTTGCCAGACATGATCTACAGCTGCTGCACAGAGACCCTTGAATTTCATCTGAATTTCAATCTCCCTGTCCTTTTTTGCCTTTCCTACCACACTGTTCTCAGACCTGAATAGCCCACTGTACTGGATTACTTCATTTTTTCCATCTCAATGGGCTTCACCAGGCTCTGGCTCCTGACTTCCTGCCCACGACTCCCATCCCCACTTCATCTGGGCTTTGGAAGCTTTCGCGCGTTTTGGGTTTTTGCTTTTTCCCCAGTTGCTGGGGGCCAGGATGCTCCCCCAGCCTTTGCTATCACGATGCACCATGTCGCTCCTGAGCAGACTGAGGCCGTTTGAGCACAACAAACCCTGATACACATCTCCTCAGGTGCTTTACAGACACACAAACTGCTTGAACAGAGCAAGAAGTGGCTGAGCCAAACTTTCCAAGAAAGCTGTTAAATCCTTATCGTTTTCCACTTTCCTATACCCGTGCTAGTCTCACAAACAGACCACCAAGTCACACAGCACAGCAGGAGGAGGTGTTTCTGCAGCATTGCTATAACATCAATCAAAAAACATGGACTGAAACCCTTTCACCAAAAGACCATTTCTGAGCAGTTTCAAGGGTAGAATTGCAGAAGGAGAACAGCAGGAACAAGAATTTCTAGCTAGAATTAGGTTTTCTTTTTTCTAGAAAGAATAGTTTATAAAGAAGCCATACCAGCAAATTGGCCAAGACTATAAAACTCTTCATATAAAACCATGAGGAAAGATCTTCTGTTTATACTTGTTCTTTTCTTGCCTTTTCCTCTCATTCTAGTTTAGGAGCTTTCTGAGCTTTAAACATCCGAACTACACCCACTGCTTCAGGCATATTAGTGAGAAACACCCTCACCACCAAAACTCTGGATATTTCAAGGTCCTCATAGTGAATTTAGTCCAGCACTTACCTGAGCATCTCCCCTTCCCACCTGAGAACCAGCAACTCCCAGGGACGAACTCTCCAAAGGTGCTTGGGCTGATTATTTAACTTGACCATGGTCCAGAGCAGAGACTCCACTGGGAGAACTTGTCCGAGGAGCCAAACCGCAGCAGGGCCCCAGGGGAGGGTTATATTGGGGTTTGTAACACAACTGCTCCCACCTGGGAGCTCAGCCCCGTGTGCTCATCCGGCCGTGAACCAGCTCCAGCTGGGACCGCTCGTTTCACTTACTGGGTAAAATGTTCTGAAGCTTGCCTGTAGCATTGCTTGACTTTGAAATTAATTTCCTTGCTATAATTACACTATTTTTGCTAGATACATAAACTGTTTTCTATAATAAGCACAGGCAAAGCAACCTTCCAATAAGGGGAATATTTCTTTGGACCGCCTAAGAATTAGACCAGTAACAGCACACACATTGATACCTTAAATGCGCTGTTAATGCTGTTCTACAGTACTTATACCCTCGTAGTGATTAGAGATGCAGGAAAAGGTCCAGTAAATTGAGCTCCCACGTTTTAATCTCTATCACAAATTCAGAAACATTTATTTCTGGTATTTAGGCTTGAGAGCTACCAAGCTTGAACTGCAAATCTTGTATCCGTAGTCCAGGATTTCTGAAATTCATCCCTAAACTCAGTATCTTTTTTTACTCTGGGTACTAATCTGAGTGTTTTCCTTCTCCCGCAAAGAGGATTTAGATCTGTGGCCTTGCTAGAGAAGCACTAGGTCAAGTCCATTGCTGCCCAACACTGAAATTCTCAGGCAGCCCTTGTCCTGACTCTTACATCTTCAAAGACAGGATATTTTATGTGCTGGTTATTGCACGTGGCATTTTGGAGATCAACTGCACGGCTTACAGCAGGCAAGCCGAGCCTTAAAGGGTAGTTGGATTTTATGTGCTTCTTGGGTTTGTTCGTGTGCAGCTGAAGAATTAATGAACCGGGTTTTCGGTTCTTTGCATTTCCAGCCGTTATCCTTCTTTCTGAGTGTCGTGCCCTCGGTACAGGTCTGGACCAGCAGCGGGTTCTGCTGCTCCCCATGAGGGTGCACGTGGGGGTTTTGCGTGGGGAGCCAGGTGTCGAGCTCTTGTTCGCGGTGCGGCTCGTGTCCGCCGGGCACTCGGGTCCCAGCACTCCGAGTCTGCAGGTCTGGTTTGTTTTTCATACCTGAAAAGCAAGACTTCATAGGTTTCGCCTTTCAAGCCTTAATCTTGAAGTTCCTCGCTTTCCACCACCTACTCAAAAACCTGAATGCAACGTTTCTAAACCACTTCAACTTGATATACCCCATTTAGCTTCCTAGATCTAAAGAAGCCTTTCACGGTTCTGGTGATGGGCATCAGCGCTAAATGGAGCATGTGGGAGCCCCTTGCTTTGAATTTCCTTGGGGCACAGACAAGCCAGGCTGTTCCTACACCTTCACGAAATGATGAGACAAGAAGGAACCTTGTCTAACTCACCCGACTCTGGGCCTGGGCTTCAAAAGCTGCTGCCAGCCAGGAAGGGGTAGATGTTTAGACCATTAAAATTTTCTCCTTGATTGGTCTGGAAAAATAGAGAGCCTTCCTTTCATGCTAGCAAATGCAAGATACATATGCAAAATAAATAGGAGTTTAGTTTCTTTCTGCACTGCACCACACTACAAATAAACAGACCCGTCCTTCACAGACACCAGCAGGATCCCTCCAAACGCAGCTCCGCTCGCTGCACTGTACGACAGTTGTTGCAGCCCTTGGTTGTATCCTCAGCACGTCTCTATCTGTTTTCCCCTGAAATTGAAGTGATTAGCGGCTCAACGCATGCCTGTAGTTGAACCATGATCCTGCAGATATGATAATAAAACTGTCGGGATTTTTTATTTATGTGTCTGTTTCCATTAGAAAAAAATACCTAATTCTGAGATTCAACTACATGCATGGCTTTTATGTCACCTTGTGAGAGGTCAGTTTTCAACGTTTCTATTAAAAATAATAATTTAGAGTGCTACAAGAAAAGATAAAGGCATCTTATCAACTTTCCAACCAGAAATGCTATATATATTTTCTTTTTTTCCAGGTCCCTCTGTTAGGGGGTCATGAGACATTTGTCTTTGCTTATGTTTTGTCAAGTGCCCGTAGTAGGATGCTCCCGATGATATTAATTCCATAAACTATTGGTTTCCAATAAAATAAGGGAAGATCCTGGAAAAGTTTTCATTCCCGTTATTGTTCCTCAGTCCCTCTGAAATAATCTCAGTATGGGGCTGAAGCAGGGTACAGTTTTTCTCTTTTGAACATCATTTAGTAGATCCTCTCATCATTAAGTATTTTGTTGTATCATCTTGACTCGTTCTCACACCATTTTGGCAGCACTACCACCTCAAAAACATCAGATTTGACCTGAAACCAAGAGTAAACTACATCTGATAACGAGTCTCATGTACCTGTGTGGTCTGATGTCAGAGAAATCGCTTGGAAATGGGAAATGAGATGAAATTACACGATTCTTATCTTTTTCCCCTATAGAGGGCATGAGCTGCTGATTTAGAAGCTGCTTGAAGTGAAGGGAAACTAGAAAAAAAAAGATTTTTCGCTAAGTTTTCAGGACTTGTAGCAGTTATTAGCAAGGGGCCCTAACACAGTTATTAGCTATGCAAGACGCTTGTTTATTTTTACGCAGGAACTAAAGGAGAAAGTATCTATGCTTATTTTTCTTTACTTAGCGAAAGAAATTGTATAGCTTTTTGAAAGGGTTAAATAATTTCCTCCTTCCCTGCACTCCTCGGGCTTTTCTTGCGCGCGTGTGTGCGTGAGGTTCCCCACGAACCGCAGCTCCGTTTTCCAAAAGGAAATTAAAATGAAATACATCAGGCATGCTGGGACTTCACACTTCAGAGACCTATAAAGCAGTATCGCCTGGGTGAATTGATTGTCACTTTAACTGCCCACAGCTACTCCTCGGGAAGGGAGCTTAAGGTTTTACTGTTCTTAATGGGACAATATCTCTCTTCCAATGGCTTAATTTAGGTTGTGCTGAAGCTCCTATTAAAGAAGGACCATTAATATTTCATTAAAAATGCTTATGATGTCAGGGGTAGCACCGATCTATAGGAAAACCATCCTATTCTTTTCCCCGGGGTTGTGCTCAAATCCCACAGGAGGATGGAAAGAAGTGTGTGAGGAATTATGAATACCTGTGCTCTTCAGCACACGGTCCCCTTGGCTCTTCAAGGCCTGCGGGTTTTCTTGCCGTTTCGTTATTTGCGCTTGTACAACTCTGAGTTTCCTGATAACGAGCTACAAGTAATGAAAGAGCTGGTAACTCAAGTATCAGAAATCTTACAAACAAACCTGTTGGCCAGAGAGGACCCGTGAGCAGGGAACGAGGGACGTGCTCCTCACGCAGGGCTGCACGGCCCGCTGCCCTTAGACTGAAATATTACCGTGATATTTTGAAATACCTTGTTGAACGGTAGGTGTTTTAGGGGCTGCTGAAACCCTAAGGACTCTAAGTTAGACCCTGCAGTTAGTGTTTTATTATTATGGAAGGATATTTTCCAATTTTGAAGTTGTCAGCATTCGTTTCTCTTCCTGGGTTTGACGCACATCATCTCAGGAATCTATTTGACCAAAATAAGCCCAATTCAAACTAAGTCACACATACAGATCTCTACTGACTATGAAACTGCGAGTTACTTGCAATGCTGCAGGATAAGAATTGCGTATTAAAATGAAATTAGTAAAGTACCTTTCAAAGTAACTTGTAGCGAGCGTTCACTGTATTGTAACACAAAATATTAGGTCCCTTTAAACTTGTTTCTACTCTTATTAAGTCTGACTTTTGGGCCTACACTTGTGTTCATTACAGTATCAAATATAAATCAATTAGAAAGCTCCTCTTTTCCAAGTAAAGTCTATGTTTTTTATTATTAGATATGGCTATTAATCATCAGGCCTGCATTTCCTGAATGGCGCTATATCGAACCACATCCCAATAAGAACGTTGAAAAAAGATATCTTCAAATTTTACAAGCAGAGGCTTTAAGTGATAATTTGTGGGTTGGATTGGGGATAATATATTGACAGAGAAAGGCTGCAATGTTGCAAGCTTTATTATCTAGAAGTCTCGTTTCAAAATTTGGAAACACAGTTCTAGTTTCTGAGTACAGGGCAGAGGGTAGCTAGTTATAGAACAGCATTAATATAAATCATAGTTATTACCAAAATTGAAAGCAGGTTATGTTTAAGGTATTTCTAAGCCTCTGGCTTTAGAGAAATAGGAAATGACATATATATATATATATATGCAGAGATCCCAGAAGAAAAATACAATGTCCACTTAAGGAAGGATGCTGGATACACACTGATATAGCGCAAAAGTGACATGGTGCGGCAAAGCCCTTTGAAAGGAACCTGGGGCTCTCATGCTACTTAATTTCCCTGCTTGTTCTCCACTTCTCTGCCTGGTTAATCCACTAAGAAATCGAAGCAGCTGTTACCAGTGCAGTGTCTGTGGCCCTTTGCCCTTGCTGGGGACCGGACAGACCTCTCAGAATAACGGGACAAGCGGGGAGGATTGATCCCAACGGGAAGCGCTGGTTTTGCACTGGTGCGGCCGCTCCTGCCCGTCGCTCGCGCTCTCCAAAACGCCTTTCCCGGCAGTGCTGGCGTGTGCAGCTCTGCCCGGTTCCCACTCGCGGTGCCGACCCTGGGCGGGCGCTGCTGTCGCTTTGCCCACCGCGGCCCTCCGGAAGCCGCTCTAATGGACCTTCTGGCAACAGCGTGTTCAGAGGGGGCAAGGAGGGGGATTCAGCACCATTTGGGGGGAAATACATCGTAAAAATCAGAACTAGACTTCAACACTTGCGATATTGCGTATCTGGCACTGGCAGCATATTTATGTGATGGTGAACAGACACATATATACATTACGGTTATGAGTATATATAGAAATATATAAAATGTATGTGAGCATATTTCTTTTTCTCCCTGCTGAAATCAGCAAAAATAACATCAGTATTATCTTTTATCTGGAAGGAAGTTTCTAGTTCTCGTGGCGGAAGAGGAAATAAGGAAATGTCAAAGTTTGAAAGTGTGACAGAAATGTCTGAAAACTCAAACCTAGAAGATGAATCAGAACTATCCCAGGTGCGTGTCATTTTTTTTTTTTTTTTTTTTAATTAAAATCAAACAGACTACCGAACAACTTCTTAAGTCAATCTCGTATGTAAGGAGACTCATCCTCCTGACTTTGGAACATTTTCACAGTCAAATACTGGGTTTAAATGTGAAACTTTTGGTAGTCCCTGGTTTCAGAGCCGTTTTAGTTCTATATTCAGTTTGCTTTGCTGGTCTGGTCTGCAAACTGAGCCAACAACTGAGACAATGTTCTCTGAAGCCTTCATCGAATTCCCGAGCTGCTTTGTCTTTAGGCTGCAGGGAAATAGCAAATAATGGAGGTTTGAGAGATATCAGAGGCAAAAGGGATGGTTCTGCATAGGGCGTCTGCCTTTGCTGTCAGCTGTCAACTGTCCTCTGTCCTGCCCTTCAAGACAGAGAAGAAAAGTAGAATACATCAGTAGCATTGAAAAAAGTGCTACTCTCCATTCTACATTATTGCAGAAAAGTAATTAAAATCCTAGCTGCTGACTCTTTCCCCTGGGATCAAATTTTTACTGGAAACGAAAAGGAAAGGTGGTTGAACTGTGGAAACATTTACCAGCTGCAGGTATAATACTGTGTCTGTTGTCAGAGTGAACATTTCATTGGTTTATTTCTGGAGGATTATTTAGAGGGTTGTGGTCTTACATCCAGGTCTCCAGAAAAAAAAAATATAGCCTATGAGGTGTGCCTTCTTTCTGCAGAATAGTGATTTGTTATGTGTTTGTCTGAGTTAAATATAGCAGCCAGTCATTCTGCACAGTCCGATATTTTATTCTGCGAACTTTTAAAAAAGAAAAGGGAAAAAAGAAAAATAAATTCTTGTTTGGATAGATGAAGAAGTCAGCAGAAAAGCCACAGTTCCTGGGTTTGTTTCCAGGCCGGTTCAGGTGGTGTAAAATTCAATAATCAGTCAATGTGATCAGCCCCTTGCAGCCACATTTCGATGCTCTTGGCCGTTTTCTTGCCAGTGACCTGACCTGTGTTCCCTTGTGGGCTCAGTCACTTCATTGCATGGGTAGGAGGAGAAAAAATGCAGATGACCCAGGTGAAGTTTCCTTGTGGGCACAGAAGGTGCAGTGTCACTGGGGTGACAGCTCTGGGCATCCCGCGCATTTCCTGGGGCAGGACCGAAGAAATAATAGAAATGTTACACTGCACTCGTAATTGAACAAGTTTTGAGGATGAAGCAACTTAAAACGTCATATAGGTGGTGCTTTCTTGTTTTTAGCAAAATTTGAGGTATTTTCTTAGATACCCTTTTTCATTCTTGAACACAGATTCAGTTTTTTCTACCCACGAGTAGTCGGTGCTGCTGCAGGAGCCTTCGGCTGCGATTACAGGCTTCACTGGGAAATACCAGCTTAACAGCAGTATCTCTGAATGCCATCCAGCAGAGGTATTTATTTTTCCTCAACAAGATGTGCTTGGCTCCCACCCAGGGCTCAGCCCCTTCCCCGCGCTCCGTGATTTTCCCCAATTTGCCACTTTTCTGACTGTCTGCATTCACGGCTCTGCCTGGAGCCGCCCGCAGCCGGGAACGTCCCTCTGCACAGAGCGACTCGCCGTTCATTTCACAGCGCTTCGCTAAAAGAACCAGGTTTTGTATCATTTTATACCGTCACTGGGCAGCATAAACTGGCATACCGAGGGTTCTTAGATGCACTTTCTGCTTTCATCCTTTACATTCTCATTACAGTCTGTAATGAGATAAAGACACATATAGAAAATACTGCTGACTTTGGGCATGGGACTATTGACTTAAGCTAGCTCAGTTACATATTTTGGTTTAATAATTACAACCCTTGTCCCTTGCAACAATTTTGTGAACCCTGCTATTTTCTCCCACCTAAACCCAAAAAAGTATTTACACAGCTCAGTGCTCCTCAGGCTGAACATTGATGTGACACCTCAGTAATGGGAATTAGTGCAAAGATCAGTGATTGATTTTTTTTTTTCCCCCCAATGATATTTGAATCAAGAGTGTGAAGAGAAGACAGTGAGACATTGTCTGTAGGTTGGAAGGAGGGAGATGTTTCCTGTCTTTAAGAACGTTGTCCTTTAAGGATCAACATCCCCAAAGCCCTTGGTATCACTGTTTGCTTTGGTGAAGATATTATTTTCTGATAGCTGAGAAAAGCATTTGGTTCTATTTGTCACATTTCTCTGGAATAAGGAGGGTAAGAGTTTCATGGCATCTGCACGTTTCTTTCTGGTTCCGGACAGATGTGGCACTGGAAAAGGAACGGGGCAGGGAGGGAAAGGTTATCTGAACGGGGCCTGTTAGGTGTGATTTCTACACAGAGGGAGCTATTTTGGGTTTTTCTCATTTTCTTCACCACCAGTTTTCCTTTCCCTACGTAGAACAGATCAAGAAGGGTCACATTATGGGCCTGGTGTTGTTTATGCTGATGATATTCTGGCTGCCTAACTCAGAGTGAGTAAGCTTTTCTATCTTTATCATTTACGAATTAAAGTAGCGCTGAATCTCTTGGTTAATCCAGGGGAAAGTACCATAAGTAGGAACATACTTTGGTTTGCAGTTTGTTTTTCTCTGCTCTCCCTTCCCTAATTCAAACAACCCAACATTTTCTTTGCTTGGTGCTCCTAAACCGAAGGATGGTGTTTCTCTGGAGTCTCCCTGCTGCTCCTGGTGGGCTGGATGTGGGTTGTTACAATAAACACAATGAGATGCTGGAAATAGCCGAGTGACACCAAGTTGTGGGCTGCTTATTTCTTAATCAGCCTTGTTAAATAAACAAAGCATCAAGGCTGAAGTGAAAATTTAATTATCTGTTCATCACTAAAGCTGCTGTTGAATCACGAACTGTGAAAATGGAAAGAAAAAAATTGTGCAATTTCATTGAAAAATGCGCTATATCAGCTCTGGAAAAAGAATCTACTGATGTGGCTTGAAGGTAGCGGTGTGTAAATCCAGAGAGATCCTGGCTTAATGCTATTCTGAAGTCTAGATTCCAAAACAGCCTCATGGCCACTTTCCTCTTTCACGTGCTGTAGTTTTCCATAGGTTATGTCTTGTTCCACTGAGGAAGCGTCTGTGCTGTTGAGGGTGATCCAGGACTTGAATTCCACACGAGGGCCTGAGCTCTGAAGTCTTTACGTGCCCATCACTCTGGAAGCCGTGATGATCCCTAAATTAGAGGATTTAAGCTGCTCAATTACCTGTGCTGCTGTCAATAGTCATGAGTTGCTGCTGGTAAAACTGTTAAAAAATTAGTAGAGGTACCCTCCAGAGATATGGATTTCTTTATATGGGTCTTTTGTTTAAATTAGATCATTTATGCATGCAATTTTTTGATGATGACATTAGGAAAACCTCTAGAGAAGACTGTGAAATTAATGCCGTGTAGCTTTCTAAAAGTGCCAAGTCCAGAGCTGAAGCACAAAACTTGTCAATTAAATATTTCAGCACAATTTTTCCATTAACACTCGGCCACAGGAGGAGGCCTTTGCAACCCCCCTTCTGCCCAGTCCAGCAAAGGATGTGTCTGAAGCTCATTTGGCTCTTGGGCAAGCAGGACAGCAAGAAGTTTGCATCTTTGGATGCTTTTGTCTGCTGCAATCTCACCGTTACACCTGACTCCTCCACACTCAACAGCATCTCTCAAAGTTCCTTTGCCAGAGACGTTTGCTGGTTTTTGGGTTGGGTGTCCAGTTCGTGGGTTAAAACTCATCACTTACTGGCTGGAAAATACAATCTGTGTAATTCAGACTGACAGGACATCAATGGGATGGGTGAACCTCTTGCAGCAGCATCTGTGTCTCTTATTTGCTTTTCCTACACTGCCACAGTGATCAGAAACACCCATGTGTTTTAGTCTACTCCACAAAACGTGAATGATTTAGGGGTGCAGGGAAAAGTGCTTCATATTTAGGATCTTTTTTCCCCTCTTCTGTGGTAAGCATTTGCATTTCTATATGTATATACATGCACACACGTATACATAAACATATAAATATATATTGGCTTTGCCGAGCTCTTAAAAATGTTCTGCATCTGGTGCATGAAGCCACATTTACCACTAGTTGGAGAGAAAACATATTAATATGAAATCAAATATTTGGCTTGTTGAATGCAAGATGTAATTACATTCACTTGAATGCACTTACACCCGGGAAAGAAACCATACTGATGGGAGAAAAATAATTTTCAAAGGTGTTTTCATGTCTATCCTGGGAGAGAGAAAAAGTGGGGGTGACTTTGCTCTAAATAGAATAATCTGCTTCTTTTTAAAAAATATTTCTGAAATTTTTTATGCCGCAGCTCAAATCTTATAATTATAAAGTAGCCTTTGCAAAGAAGGTTTTAACCTAATTAGTACATGTGGGGTTCATGGAGCAACTTTTTAGAGAAAACATCCAAAAATAGAGGGCTAAAGATTTCAGCTGCTCTCTGATCCCGGCCAGACCCCACCTCTTGACTTGGATTTGTTCGTACAGCATTTTAAGCGCTTTCCAGCCATGCGAGATGAACCTTGCTGAGGACAGGGTGGTGGTTCCACCCCGGAGAGCTGGAACACGCGGGACACACGGACAAGCAGGACCGGAGCCGCACAGCCCACGCGACGGGGAGAGCTGACCGCAGGCAAAACCGGTATGGAGTAAGTCCAGTCCTGAATAAATTCAGTAAAAAATAGCCATTAATGTTTTTCTGGGAGCCCGGTCTAAAAAACTGCTTAGGCACATGCTTTAGTATAAGCAGCCTGGTTGTTGAATATTGATACGGTTTCCCACTTTCCAAAAACTAAGCACACACTTTATTACTTTGCTGGACTGAAGCCCGAGATGGGTGAGATGAAATACGCACTGCAAGCAGATATTTGCCTTTCTAGGTAGATTATTCAGTCCATCTTGCTTTCCCCTAGACCTCAAAATTTCAATTGGATTTGGGGCTGTAATAATCTTTGATATCAAACAGAAGCAGGAAAGGGTTTTATTTTCAAACATTTTGGCCAAATTTTGCCACCTTAAAAGCTACAACTGCATCCCTAGCGTAACCTTGTTCAAAGCAAAGGAGATTTTAATCAGGTCTAAATTTGTCCCTGAAGATTCAGATAAGGTTCAAACAAGCCTTGGGGATGGTGTAACTCAATATTTTGAAAAATGAAAAATCCATTCCATTTTGTTTCCACTGATTTTCTTCTAGCCTAAAGAGATGACTGGACTTTAAGCATTACACTGTTATTTTTTTGCATGTCTGATAAGCCATGGTGGAAGCTCCGGGGTTCCAATAGAAAAGGAAATAGTGCCTGGAAGTTGCCAGTGATGCTTAACTTCTTTTGTTTTGTTTTACAGGCAAAGCCACTTAAAACAAGTCCTAAAATTGGGTGAGACTGCCTCTCTGTACACACATATTGTGTTGTTTTCTAGGACTGTATGAAATTCAGAAATAGAGCGGGGTGAAAGTCAGTGATGTCTTCACTTGTGGGTGCCGCTGATGGACAATTAGGCGGCTCCAGTGCTTGAACTGATTACTGGTCTAATTGCAAAGGAACCTCATCTCCACTGTCCCTTCTCATCGCACTGCAGTGTGGACCTCTAGTCAAAAAGCAGATTTTCAAGTCTTCCTTCTCTGATCAGGGCAATTTCAGCAACACGAAGTAAAATTCAGCTTTACAGTAACACCCTGGATCTGTTTCTTTTCGGGTAGTCTGTTTTTTCTTCCCTGCGAGTTGAACGGGATGTTCAAAGCCTTGGGAGAAGGACTGAAATAATCAGCAATTTATCTGACGTAGCTGTCAGTCAAAGTCTGCAAAGCCACAGCCTGGAAGACTGAGGTAATGTGCAAAATGAGACACATGTGTGCAAAAACCCCTCTGTCCCTGAGTGCTTTCAAAAAGTCAGCATTGCCCGATACACCCAGCATTCTGAGTTCATAAATAAGCTTCGGATCCTAACTTGCTTTAGGTTTCCTTGGAACTTGAATAACTCCTGACCATTTCATAAATGACAATCACATAGACTTCTAGAGCCTTGTCATTTAGGGTTCGCAAAAACATTTGATGTACGCTAATGATCTAAATTTACAATCACCGCCGAGGGCAAGGGACTATTATCCCCATCCAGGGATGGAGATAGGATCTTTATAGCTATTTTTATGGCTCCGTCTTTATGACTTCAAGGCCCATCTTTTTTCCAGGATTTCAGGGGCATAAGGGAGATGAAACCTGAGCAAAGCTGGGACCTCTGACAGCTGGTAGATTTATTTCTTCTCACTATTGGTTGGTGGAAGTTATTTTCAGGGGTAATTCTGAATTTTGGGGCTAAAAGGGAAATGTTCTATTTTTATGGGTTCAAATCAAAACACTGAAGTTTGGTGCCATTGCTGTGAACTTTGCTTATCTTAAAGTTGATATTGAAGTGAAGTCTTTCAATACAGCCAAAAAAAACCTCATCCCACCTTGCCCGCTGCCAATCATTCTGTTGTCTAAATTAGAAGCTGGCAGGGAAAATGTTGAATTTTTCCTTCCAAATCAGCATAAAAAATTAAAAGAAGTTCTGAAGCTTTCCAGGCTGCCTGGAGATGAGGAGCAGCCTCAGGGGGTCCCGCTCCGGCCCCAGTGTCTCAGCTCTGCACCCGGTGGTACCATCAGTGCTCAGGTCCCCACCGAGACTGAGCTGGAATAGTCAATATTTAATATATATAGTATATATATATACAATTTATGTATTTTTATATATATATATATGCATATATGTGTGTGTGTGTACATTTAATATATACAAATAAAGCAGCCCAAGTGGGACCTGGAAGAGGAAAACTTTAGTCTTGACATGCCATTCACCTGCAGGCTCTTGGTGCTAAAATAAACCATATACTTTTTTTTTTCTCTAATTTTTTTTTTTCCATTTGGCAGTTCAAGCACTGAAGGTGGTTCCCTTCACTTGCCAACGTTTGCTCAGGTCAGTCCCATCTCGCAATTTCTATTCTTTGTTTTCTTTGCATCTGGATGGTTTTGATATTGAGCCAGGTTCTCCGCTAAGCCAACCCAAGTCTGTCCCCGTGGTCCCACTGGGCTGGGCCTACTGCATCCCTGGGCACGGCCCAGACACCCAGCCCTCACCCAGGTTTTATTTTAAAACAGAACTGTCTGAGACAGCATCGGAAAACACCAAAATTCCACGGAGGAGTTGTTTGAAAACCGTGCAAAAATAATTGCAGCTTATTGAAAGCACTAAAAAGTGGTTTCAAAAGTGCAGATGCTTATTTGGAAGTTGGACAGTCTATAATCTAGCAAAAATTCAATGAAATTTTACCTCAGGCTAATATATTTTGTCGATTTTTT
This sequence comes from Pampusana beccarii, assembly GCA_013399365.1. NCBI lineage: Eukaryota > Metazoa > Chordata > Aves > Columbiformes > Columbidae > Pampusana > Pampusana beccarii. The sequence goes on from VWYH01010053.1 coordinate 177,758, forward strand.
ATTTAGTTTTTTCAAGCTGTGCTTGTGGCTATGTCCCCATGTCCAAAATACTTCGCATCCTTCCCCGTCACGGCACCAGGCACTGTTGGGTCCATGGCTCAGCACCGCGAGGAAGCCGGGCCTTGTAGCATCGGTTTTTCTGTGGCAACACATTCCTCATGATTCACAGTCGTATTTATTGTGTGTTACAAAGCATTTCCAGCTCAGACCCAGCGGGTGCGGAGGAACCCACGGCTGTTGTGTTGGTGTTTGGAGAGGGAGTCTCCTCACCTGGAGTTTAAGGCCACAAAGTTTCACACACTTGTGCCTGTAACGAGGCCAAGAAGTTGTGTTGAGCCAACATCTGTCATCCAAGAGGCGGCTTAAATTAGATCAGGGACTTCAAGAGAGGGAGAATCCACCTGTTCCTCAGGTTCTTCCTATAAAAAGTCGATTCTGATCCCTGCTAAAAATGCATGCCTTATTTATATCTTCATTTTGGGTTTAGTTGCCTGGTTTTATGCCTTTCTTCAGTAGACTGGAAAGCCGCTCTTAGCAGATATTTTGTTCCCTGTATGTATGATGGTAGCACAAGTGTGCATGGGTTTTAATCTATCTAGTCTGGCTAACGATGATAAAAGAAATCTGCTAAATTCAACAGCCTTGCTTCTACCCTAAAGATAAAATCATTACTTATTTTATTTCCATGGTCCTGTTCTCTTGTATCATATCCCTCTTGGATAAAGGTTTTTTGCCACCTTCTTTGCTGTATATCGGGCTCCCGATGCATTTATCTCCAGAACTCTGCAGCGGTGACTGCCTGCGCCTCCCTGGGATGTGCTGTCTCTGCTGAAATCCTTCCAACAATCCCTGAATTTATAGGGGACTTTTATGTGAAATTTTAGATGGGGATTTTTAATTTGTTTTAAACATATAACTAGTTTTTTTCAATACACATATATATATATAGCTTTAATTTTTTATGTGTCTCAACTTGAGGTGTGTGCAGACCCATGAAAAATCTCCATACTGTTCAACTTAAGATTTCTAGAGCTGATAACACTTGCATGCCAAAATTCTTTGCTTGCTTTTTGCCTTTTACTTATTTACCTTCTCTGACTTTTGCTTCCATGCTCCAATTAAGATTACAAAGCGTATTGAGTCCAAAATCACTCCAGAACCTGAGCTCGAGTCTTTGAGTAACCTCCACATCTGCCAGATACTTCACCTCTCACTCGCTTTAAGTCAAAGTACAGAGAAAACTCTAAACACAGCAGATCATCCCATCCATTTGCCCTAGATAGGAGCTATTTGGATGATGCATGCAACCAAAAATGTGCTTTTCTCCTTGAGTAACTTAGCAGAAGAATACAAAACAAAAATTAGAGTAGAAGTATTTATTCCCATAATCGGAGCATACATTAACACATGCCCTACCTAAACCATGGGCTCTTATGCTGCATTTGTCATCTGCTATTGATGGAGATGCTTTTCATTACCTGGACTCCAAATCATCCAAACTTTTGTCTTTATAACTACATGGAACAGCAATTTACTTGCACGAGTCAGTTCACGTTCTGGATACCAGCAAGGTGGAGAGCAGAGGCAAAGATTTTATAGGCCAAATGAGTGTGATGCTTTTGCAATACTGGCAGAAAATGCGAATTATTTTCCACAGTGAGACACATATGAGACAGACACTGACAGATAAGAGAGGACTTTGGGTGATATCCATCAAAGCCCTGAGAATGCCACTCATAAATCCCACTGCAATTTCCTCGAGGGCTGTTGGCTGTTGTTTCGTTGGCCTGATGCTCTGCAGTTTACCGCTGTTGGCATTTGCGCTGTGTATGTAATTTTGAGCTGGATAGTCTTGAAACCATTTAACTTGTGGAAGTAAATTGCTTGGAGCACTATGAAAATATCATTGAGACTGTGTGGTTTTCAAACTCCTTTTCACTGTACTGTGTTACTGAATTATTTCCAGCTGCTTCCAGACACTCCGTGTTGCTTTGCAATAGTAAATCTACATACCCGATGCCATTCAGGTGATGCTTTGCGTTGCATTGCATGGTGTTGTGTTGTGTTGCATCGCTTTGTGTTGCATTGCGTTGCATTGCAGTGCATTTCATTGCGTTATGTTGCGTTGCATTGTGTTGCGTTGTGATGCGTTGCGTTGCATTGCATTGCATTGTGTTGCGTTGCATTCAGTTGCATTGCATTGCGTTGCATAGCATTGCGGTTTTTTGGTATTGTTTTGGGTTGGAAAGCTGATTCGAAAGAGCATCTGCTGCTGGGAGGGTTTCTAGCCACTCAATGTACATCGAAAATGCTTGCTTGCATTTGCCGTGCTTTTTCATTATTTTTTTAATATGTGTATCTATCATATTTTTTTTAAAATATATTTCTCTCTCTCACATTTACTTAGCTCTCAGGGTGCTCTAAGGCAGCCTCATTCATTAAACAGAGCCGTACAATGTTACGTGGTCAAATACATGTTGAAAAAAAAAAGCTGCAGTATTTACCAAAGGCTTGTAATCTAAAGAAGTCTGGATGATCATAGCAATAGTCATAGAATCATGGAATCGTTCTGGTTGGAAGAGACCTGTAAGATCCTCGAGTCTGACCATAACCTAACCCTGGCACTAAACCATGTCCCTAAGACCCTCTCTGTACTTTTAACCCCCCAGGGATGGTGACTGAAGGTGGCGTCAGTCATGGGGTCAGGTGGCATCCTTGGCATCCTCGGACCATGGCCTGAAGATGCCCCGTGTGGGTTGACCCAGGAGAGCTGGTGGGATTTTAAGCCCCAAGGGTCATTTCCTTCTGCTCCTTGTTCCTGCGGTGCTGCAGAGCCCTGATCCACCAACGGTGCTTTAATCCCTGCCAGAACTGGGTGGCTCCAGCTCACACATCCCCTTGCTTTTCTAAATGTGATGATTTTTCATCAAGTTCTTTGCTTTTGCTGAATGAGCCTTGCTGGATGGCAAAATTTCCCACCTATCTCCGCTTCATAACGCAACATTAGTTTACGTGTTGGCGAAAGCGTATGTAATCCCACCAAAACAGGTTTTAAACTGATGTAAAAGAGCAGAATTTCTTTGGTTTTTCTCTTCAGACTCCCAGTTATCGATTTCAACCACAGTTCCCTCCAGCTCTGTCCAAGGGTTTAAAAGAAAAAAAACCAACCAAGTAACAGCATCAGGCAGACACAGGGTCTTCCGAACAGTCTAATCCTCCTCCTGCAGCGTGGGCAATTACGTGGCACTCGTGTTTATTTTAACAGACTCTTATCTCCCTGAGCAGCTCTGCCAGTGACCTCACTCTCCCAGAGGGCAGCTGTGACATCATCAGATGGCGATGCCGCTTCCTGATCGTTTTAACCCTTGTCATACCCAGTTATAAATTCATAGAGAAGCTTCGGGTTGCTCTGCGGACGTCTGAGCCCCCCTGATTTTCTCTTTGTAGAGCTGCGCATCTGTTTCCCTTGACTTGTTAGCGCATGTTGGACGAAGCGTGGTGAGCCAAATAACATCTGTCTATCCTGGCACCTATTGCAGATGTTAGATTACATGTGCCTCGTTAACTGAGAGTACATTGAGGATTTAACATTTTAAATACAGTCAAGATTTTTCTTTTTTTTTTACCTCTGCAGCAAAATTTGGCAGCCTGGGAAGGGTGAAATGCAGAGTGTCACCTTGATACTGGACATGCTCAGAGCGTGACATTGACCCAATAATATCAGCATAGTAGAGCCATAGACTTAGAACTGCTTAAGAATGAGGGATCATGACTTGGAAATCTTCCAGTTTCTGGGTATGCCACTCCCAGCCTTGATAACTTGGCAGTGACTGCGGTGTTGAAGAGATGCCTGCAACCTCTGGTAGAACAGCAATCATTTCTAATAGGAATTACATAGCTCTACATTCCCTGGTTGGCTGTGAAGAGCTGGTTTGATGGTGTTTTGCATAATTCAAATTACAGTCCTGTTAAGCTCATCTTGTACAATGAGCTCATTGGCAGTAACATCTAAAAATAAATAAATCACACCAGTTAAACTGGAAGGTTTGAATTTCATTTCAGAAATCCCAGCCCTATATTGTTCTGGAAGCCTTTATCTTTCTATCATCGCAAAAAGATCTGCAAAATATAATTAATGGCTGTTTTTTCTTATACACAAAATGTCAGCTAATTTATTTTTAATACAAATGATCAACCTCTGTAGCCTACAGATAGAATTTTTACATGGCTGTAGACAGGTAAAGCAGTACAGTATTTTTAGATGGTTGAGCTGGTAAAGGTGAAGGGGTTTTGCCTTTGCTTATGTTCTGTACTCTCGTAGTAAATGGCCTGGATTCTTGTATAATACATTATCATAGTGTAGCTATGAATCCAAGGACAATTTTTTTTTTTTTTAATTTATTCTTGCATGATTCAAATAGTGATAATACAATAGTGGTAAAGCTTTTGAACAATACAACTATGCCTTTTGACCTGTGCAACTACAGGACACAGAAGAAGGACAAAGACAGAAGAAAAGGGCCAATATTTGTCCCTACAGAGCTTCTTTTATTTGTATGAAAACCAGACATTTTGCAGTGGTACGGTAGGAGAACACCTACCCAGGAACACTCCAGAAATCAGGTATCGTATAAGAGCATCAGCTCTGGCTGGTTTGATAGTTAAATTTATTGTTGCTCTCACTCTCCATAAGATTTTGATGTGAACTCAACTCAAGAACAACTTGGTCAAGAATATTGGCTTTTGGTTTGAAACTCTGACCAAGAGTAGATGGTGTTAGTTATTCTTGAGTGTGCAAAAGCAACACCAGCGCATTTCAAAGAGCACTTGGCACAGGAATATCGAGTGTTAGTGCAACTGACTCCAGCTGAGAGTCATTATTTCCAGTGGCAGTGGAAAACCATTGAGAGCTCTCATGGGGAATTGTACAAAATGTTATGGCAAGAATAATATTAACCCTTGCCACTGTTTTATGTGAAATTTCCAGTCACGGCCAACCTTTACTAGGAAATGACTCCAAGATTTCAGAAAATGACACTTTTGCCACCCGTGATTTTCACAACGTAGGACAGAAAAATGTTAAACCTGTTGCTTGGTCTGTTCTGCATCCCAGTGCAGGGACCTAAAAGAGAAAAGCAGTTTATGCTCACTTCAGGATTTCCCCAGGCTGCTGGTGAGGAAAAGGTGAGGAATGGAAAAGGCTCCTTTGTATTCTAAACCTGCTAGAGAAAAATCCAGATCTTAGGAAGCCCTGTCCTTATAAAGCTCCGGTTGTCTTCTGCATGTGGGACCTGAGGGGTTGCACTGTTCGATGAGGGGTCCTCAGTGTGGGGAACGAATGTGGGTACGCAGCTCAAGATTTAAGCAGATTCTCTGTGTTCCATCAGAGATTTCTTGTGAACTGTAGACAGAAAGTCTCTGCTCGAGCAGGACATGGTTTGGTGTCTGACTTTTATTTAAACAGCTCTCCTGAAGAAAAAAAAAAAAAAGGCAAAACAAAACAACGCCACCACCAAAAAATACAAAAACTACCTCCTTAATGAATGCTTTCTGTCAATAAACGTTGTGAAGAATGGCCCACATATTGCTCTAATGGCGTTAATAGTAATCCAGCAAACAGTGCTTCACTGATTCCCTTTTGCCAATTCAGCCAAGCAGAAATATTGACTAGAAAATGTAACTTAGCTCAGAGGTAAAAATTAGGCTTGTTAAAAAGTGTGATTGCTGCATTCATATTTTTCAAAGCAGCCTATGGTTACTGTTTAGAAACGCAGACACCCCCCCCTCCACCACCTTTATAAAGCTACAGTTTTGCTATCATTAATAAAGCCAAAAGGGAGAGGTGGGGCCACATGTGGTGTCAATGCACTTTAATTAAGTGTAATAATTCCCCTTTTCCTGAGGTAGACGTGCTAAGACAGATTTCTCTTCAGAGATTTATGCCTCACCGATGTATTTCTCAGCTTTTCGCTGTGCGTCCTGTGCAGAGCATCAGTGCCCTCTTTGGGAACACCACGATTCTGCAGGACTTGTCCAGGGCGGTAACTGAGTGTTTCTCCACATCCACTCTTTAAAAAGTGTTTTTACAGAGTCGAACTCACCCCGGAGCAAAAAGCCTTTTCAGTTCGAGCTCCATCTCGTAAAACAAGTAGGTAAGTCTTAACTGGACTTCAGCTCCTCTCTGGGGAACCCATTCTCCATCCTTTGGTCAATAATTCAACTATGAGAAAATCCTGGGTGGGTTTTAATACCTGTACAGACATGGTGCTGTCTGGGGATGTTGTGTCAGGCTGGGACATCCTGGGCTGCAGCAACAGAATCGTCGAATCTTTTGCTTGAGCTCAGTCTTTGTCGCCTGGTCTGAGAATAGGAACGAACAGGGCGCCCAGCAGGACAACACGGCCGTAACTGCGGGGGTCAGATTTGGGCTGGAAAGCTGAAATAGTCAGATCTTGCCAAATTTAATGGGATACAGATCCTTCAAAAATAGGGTATTCAACATGAGGGATGGAATATGCGCTGAAATCACCAGCTATGGTACAGAGCGTAGCTATCTAGGTTTATATCTTCCAGGGATGTGTGCAGGAAGATTTGTCCATCCATGAGAAGATAACTCACACAATTAACAACGTGGAATTGGCAAGCTCGGTACCAAAATACAGGGCTGAGAGAGGATCGCTTTGTTGTTTCTGTTTAGTAGGTATTTAGTTCTTGTACGTGACTGCAAAGTGATGGAAGGTTTCTGGTTGGTGTCTGTGCAGGTCACGGACAGGAGCAGGAGGTGATGGAGCTCCTGGAGCATCTCAGGAGGACCCAGCCCAGGAGGGAGGCACTGGGGCCTGGTAAGCTGAGCTTTCTGGGGCACGGGAAGGCTGAGTGGGCGGCAGGGGATTTTAAAAGTGATCAGAAGCCGATAGCAAAGCACAAAGCTCTGGATTAAAGGCGCTATTGCTCGCTGGAGGTCACTTTTCATCCTGAAGGATAATTCTTGCCTGCTGCAGGCTTCAAAACGCCAGCTCGCATTCAACATCTGTTTTAGCAATCTCTTCCGAAAACAAAACAATATTCCCCCAGCGATGGTCGTACAACAACACACCCGGCTGATAGCGGGAAGTTTCCCGCCGCGCCGCAGCCCCTGCCCGCTGTCCTGCGCTGCGCCGGCCCCGCGCCGCGCGGGGCGCTCTCACTTACACAGCAAATACTGGGGAAGGATTCACCCGGGACCAGGAACGAACAATTTGACTGAAGCGAGGAAACCTCCAGGAAAGTACTGAGCAGACAGAGCAGGGGTTCAGGGGAGAAACAGATCCTGCAGAAGCTTTTGCTGGGTGATCGGTATGCATCAGATAAGCAGGAGCTGGAACACCAGCCAACTTTGGTTATGTGCAGTTTGCGAGCAGTGGCAGATCCCGACTCATCCATTGGATGTATAGTTTAACCCAGACTTTAAGTTTGCTGTATCCACGTGCAGCAGAGCTCCTCTAGAAAGTGTTGCTTTCAGTCTCAATCTGGGTTGTGCTATCCATGCAAAATACAGCTAAAGTGCCAAAACCTGTGCAGGAGCAGCTTCTCTCCATGCACTGGAATTTCATTCCTGATTCCAGTATCACCAGAGCCAGAGAAATCTGATAACGGAACTGGCAGTGTTATTGAGAAAGTGGAATAATGTCAGATGATGAAACGGGGGGAAAAAGCAAGAGACAACCAACCAAACAGGAATGATTTCTACAATGGTGTTAAAAGAGGAAAGGGTTTAATCCAATATCTGTATATCTCACCAGACAAGAATTGTCAAATCTGTGTAGGAGTTGAAACTTTTTGCAGCAATAGGTGTGGAAGAACCGTGTCAAAGCCTCCTCTTACCCAGCTCTTTGGCATTTAATTTCTCAAGGAGCTGAAGGGGGAATTTCAAAACAAAAAATGCTGCAGAAAACGTCTTCTCCTCCCAGGGCATTTGCAAGCCAGACTTGAATTACAGAGTCAGCCCCAGATCCAGGGTGGCAAAAGAGCCATTATAATGTGCATACGTGAATTTAGTTCTGCTCGTAACAGTGAAAAGTGAGACCTGAACGCGATGCTGTTTGTTTGCAAAGGGCAGCGTCTGCAGCAAAGCCCTGGGCAGGAAAAATTCAGCCCTTCCTGTGCCAGTGTCTGGGAGGAACCTCTGAAAAGCTGTCACCAGCCTGGGGTAAGCTGTAGCTCCTGCTGGTTTGTCCCAAAATTCAGACCATCACTTCTCTTTTCTGTCTTGCTCTTTAGAGAAACAATGTGTTTGTTCCTCCTGCACGTTACCTAATCAATTGAATGTAATTTTATTTCAAAAGATTTTCAAATGCCTGAGACTTTTTCTGCATTGCTTTGACATAAATATGACGTATGCTGCAGAAAATATTATACCTTCTAAAAAAAACGTTGAGATCAGCCTGTTTGTAGCTTGAACATTGCATGGTATAACAGGCACATCAGATTTGTTATTTAATTTCTAACACCTTATTTGAATTATATGCCAATTTAGTACAGTGCTATCTGCATCCAAATATTACCAAACATGCTTCAGAAGTTGCTCTCATATTCAAAAGATTATTTCTGAGCCTAATCCAACCTAATGCATTTGAATCCAAACATCCCCGTTTAGGTGAAATTCAAGCTTTCCTTGGTGGCTGGAACCAGAAGTGACCCGTGCCCTGTGCATGTAGAAGAGGCACTTGCAATTTGCAAATCCATCTGCAATTTAAACTCACTAGTCGTATGGTTTATATTTTAACTTTTACGTGGTATTTGTAGCCCTTTCCCGAAAATACCATCTTACTGGACTGCCAGGTGAGGTGCTGGTACCTGAGCAGCGCTGGGAGCTTAGGCTGAGCCTGGGTTGGGTCTTGCTGAGCTCCATTGCCAGCTTTGCCACAGATCTGTGCCTGCTGAACAAGTCGCTGCTGTTTTCCTATAATATTTAGACCACAGTCACTCCGGTGCAAGGACTGGCTCTTGCTATGAGTTTGCACAGCGTTTCACATCAACCACCAAAAAAGCCCCTCCACAAGCAGGCAGGGTCCTATGTTAGCACTCTAATGAAAATCATGAAGAATGATATTTCACTGAGGCCTTTGAGGCTGTTTAAATCATGTGCCAAGGATGTTCTTCAAACAGCCGGTTATTACAGGTCTGTAGGGCAGCTTTGTTTCATTAGAACAACAGCGTGTTAAAATTGCCTTCATGAAATCACCCTCAAATATCTGGGCTCTCAAGGACAGGTCCTTGAAAGAGAAAGCAATAATCAAGAGGAAGCCAGCCAGCTATGGCTCAGATTTTATAATGTTTTCCTGCTGTTATTTTCACCACAGGCTATTTTATATTCCCCACCTCTTTTTTTTTCCTCCATGAAGCTGCATTTTAAGGTCACATCTGTTCAGGGCACATAATGATTTTTATGACAACTTTCCAGAGAAGTGGAGGACTTGAATGCAGAGGGAACTGCAGGTACATGTCAGGGAGGATTTTAATTCATTGTGAGACCTTTTCTCATGTTGAACTCAGATGATCTGTCCCTAACCAAGAAATGCCCAGCAGGGCCCAAAGAATGAACACGCAGCTAAAAGCAAAGTGGCAGAGAAACACAGACACCAGAGCAATGGTTGATCTGCAAAACGCTGGAGGTTTACCTCTCGTGGAAACCCAAGGCTTTTGAAAGTAGGAAAGCTGCAAGCAAGAGAATAAAAGAAAATAAATTTTTTAAAAATTCAAAGAAGTCGTAGGTTTGACGTGTATGTTTTTAAAGGCTAGGAAGAGCTTTTGCAAAGATCCAGAATTCGCAAGCTCTGTTGTGCATTGCACAGCATCTCCAGCAGTGCGTGTGTGTTTGTAGGAGAAGGGGATTGTTCCTATTCTTTCACGGTTTTCTTATATGTTGGAAACTCCCTCTGCCTTCAGGCACGTCTGACAAACCAGAAGACCCTTTTTTTCCTTCTTGACCGGCTCCCTCGGCCATCAAGTGGTGTCACAGCAGGAGGTGGGGGGCTTCGTGCCGTTGTCACGGCCCTATGAGGGCGTTGGGCTGGTGGGGACATGGGTACGAGCATCAGCAGAATTACAAAAGCAGCAAAAAGAAGCTGGGCTTGTGTGTTGTGAGAGGACCCGAATCTGATACTGCGTGGAGCGGCTCAGTTCTGCTCTGCCAGTGCTGAACACACTGCCCTGTGCTGCCTTTAACATGGTTGTGGTATTAGCTAAAATGCTCTGGGAGTAATTCTTTATCATTGGATTTGTAGAACTTTTTACGGGCCCTTTTTGATCTTGGACAAAGCACACATTTGATTTTCTTCTTTATCAAATAACCCCTAAAACCATTTACAGGTTTCACAGTAAACAGAACGCTTGCTGAGATTAAAGGTCTAAAGTGGAAACATGGAAAATATCAATTGCAATAAAATTGCTGCCTTTCGGTGAGCATAACGATTATATCGTGCACATGGCGTTGGTGTCCTGGCCTGCACTAGTGCTGCCTGCAGAGTGCTGAACATGTTGAATGCACCGTATCATCCGGGAGCACAAGGGGATGCGTTGGTGCAGAGCTCGAAGCATCCCCAGCACGATTAGTTATTGACCTAATGCTTTAACCTGTCATCTCCTGCGCTGACTGCAGAAATAGCTCTCCCTGTCAGATCTGAGCAGAAAGGTCTTAGCTGTCTATCCACAAGCTACAGAAAGGGATTCCAGCTCTGCTTTTCTCTGTACCTTTTGCTTTTTTTATCCGATACGATTCCTGAATAAGTTGCTACCAAACCAGAAAGGCAGCATTTTAGGTCCATCTTGTACTGACGCAAATGTCTTCGGAAACAGCAAAGCAAGAGATGGCCAGGTTATCCTTCTCAGATGCAATGGGTAGAAGATCATATTGTAGAAGTGCTGCATGAAATTATGGCAAGTGACTTCTGGGAGCTGTACTGGTAGCTCTATCATTCACGTTGAGCCTCCTGTGGGTGCATTTTTCAATTGATATCCCTTAAATAACCTTAATTATGTGGATGTTAAAATGCCTCATACAGCAGGGAAAATTGAGGAAGACACTTATTAAAAAGAGGCACCAGCACATGTGGTATTATTTTTACAGTCATCCAGTGTGTTGATATAAAGTATTACATTTGAGTCAAACCTCATTTGCGTGAGTAGTTAAAGTGAAAGCCGATCTGGCTTTGCATTGTGGCTCGAATGGCTGTCCAATTAGCGGAATGATTAGCCCGGCTAATATCAACAGAACCATTCCTGTGTCAATTTGACAGTTACATCACCGCAGAATTTTCAGCCACTTCCTGAGGGTTTCTGAACCAGACCCAAGAAAACTGCAGCCCTACAAATTCTCCCCATGGAGAAGGCGTTTCGCAAGCAGCGTTTTAGGAAAAGCCAGGGAACGGTTTCTTATGGAGGCCAAATATTTGTGTTGACATTTTTTCGCAATTTTCCAATGTTTTTTCTAAACATATGATCTGTTGTTTTCAGCTTCTGCTTCTGGAAAGACTGCTGAAAAATTGTTTGTTTTTACTGAGATTTTACTTGACCTTGAATGCAAGTTATTGCTTGAGCTGCTGAATAGTGGTTTATGTTGTTGATATGTTTGCCATAAATCATTTCAGAGGAATCTTAGAGGTGCACAGGAATATTTATTTGTTTTATTTTTTAAAAAAGCTGTTTAAATTCCCAGTCATTAGCAGAACACGTTTTTTGCTTACGTAGGAGGTTTACAAATAAGTAAGTTCTTTTAAGAATCCCCATCCTTGTTTATCGTCTGTGGTTTGCTACTTCTCTCCCTTTTCCCTCTCAAGTAATGCCAGGAAACCAGGCAGGGCTTGTCTTTATCTGCCTCGTTACAAGTTGACTTATTTCTTCTGCTTTGCTCTAAGTTGATATTAGTTTCTAATATTTTCACCTTCCATCACGTTTTGAACTGTCTTCTGCAGACTCAGTGGCTGACCTACCAGTGGACTTACCAACTTCTTCATAAACTCTTTGGTTTAAAAAAAGAGGAAAGAGTTGTGATCTTACAAATTCCCCCCCTCAGAAAGACGAGCACGCCAACCCTAAAACAGGTTCGTTCTGAAATTTCTCACTGTGGTGCTGGGGTCTTTTTACATGCTTTAAAATCCACCATCTTCACGTGCAGCTGGGCCACAACCAACCTCACCGAACACAAACCTGATGATGCTTCAGCCTTGCTCGGTCCTGCATGTTGAAACTGTCTCTATGTAATTAAAAACTCGCAAATATTGATTTGAACCCAGCGCTCCCATGTTCAAAGACAGCGACCTGAGCATCAAGGTTTTCTTGAGTGTTCAGCGTTCCTTTTTTCCCCTCATTCTCCTTCCAGCCCAGAGAAAAGTTCATTACACTAAATTGGACAATTTTAACACTAATTTGATCAAGTGTTCTGGACAACTTTTTCTGATGGCGTTTACACACTATTCTTAAAGGCAGAGTTGCTTTGAAGAGAAAATGTTGATTGTCCTATCCTGAGAATAAAACCAGAGACAACAGCCCGGGTAGCGTGGGGATGGTTTTCTAATAAGCGATTCTACAGGCGTTTGAGAAGTTTTTGGGAAAACATTCAGTAGCTCCAGGAAGTTCCGTCACTTCCTTACGGGTTTCTAAAAAGTGGCTGATAGGCATGTCCAAAGCTATGATGGCAAAGCACTGACACCAGTGCTAAGTTTGGCAGTGGCAAATTGGGGCTGGCACCGATGACAATGAGCTATAAATGTTTTTTAAAATAACTTTGGCAGGAGGACTGGGGATCTGTTCTAGATTACCATTAATGCTGCTGTGGATGCCTGGAATTTCTTCCATGGTCTTTCCTTTCCAGCCTCCCTGCTAAGATCCATCTTGGAGTCTGTAATTATTAACTCTAGAAAACGAAAACAAAAACCACAACTTTTTTTACAGTATTATGCTGTAACTAATTATTTTATTCTTTTTCACAACACAAACCTGGCTCTAATCAACTTCCTTTTGTGGTTATTTCATTTGTATTTACCTTTGAGACGTGGAGTGAAGCCAGAAAGAGAATGATGAGTCCTTCATTCGTTCGGGAAAGGCGGGGAATGAGTGCAGGTACCAGTGCAAACCAAATTAATCACATTTAATCATACGTAATTTGTACCTTTATTATGTTTTAGTGTCTTTTTTATGGGCACACATCTGTTTTGATGGCAGTGGAATCTTCCCTCTTTTCCCCACATAAAACCAATAATTTTTTAATTTGTGTTTGTTCAGTAAGAAATTCTTCATTTTCTTTAGCCACAAAGGGTGCCTCTGTGGGACGTCCTTTGGTAAGCCAAGAACACAAACTAGACTCCTACTATGGAATGGTAAAAATCACTTCAAATCCACCAAATTATTTTTGTTTAGAAAGTTGCTAAATGTGTTTTATTGTCAGGCATCATGCCCCATTATGCTGGAAATGCCCAGCAGTGGTGTTCTTTTCCCTCCATGCCCTAAGCTGACATTGACTGAAATCCTTCCATTAGGGGAGTTTATAACAAGCAGAATTAGGCTGTTGCTTTTAGTTCAAACACATACCCCTTCATTTCCTCTAATTTTATACAATGTAAATAAATACTCAGTGGGGCTCGGAGGCTACTGGAAAGCCCTGAATGCTGATCGTGTGTTCTAAATAAGGCACTCCCAAAAAAAGCAATGCCTTTAGGCTGAGGAAGGGAATTGTCAGTTGTCGAGGAGAAAGGTCGAGGGGTGCAAGTGGGCTTTTTCCTGTATTTGTCCGAGGGGATAAACAGCAGGGAAGAAATGCTCTGCTAAAATAAAACAAAGCAAAAGTATGAGGAAAATAGATGGCTCCCCTGTTAGATGGCAGGTTTGCCTAAACTGCTCCATAAAACTGATGGGCTTTGCTTAACAAAAGACATTGCTTTTCCCTGATGAAACTCCTGCTTTTCCCCGAAGCTGCTGCCCTCCAAGAGCACAAAACCCTGGTCTAAAAAGATTTGTTGCCCACACCAGCTGCGAAATTGTTGAAAATGGAGCTAGAAACTGCACGCATTTCTGTCTTACAGTGTTAAATCTGTTCCTTTCACTACTAAATAGTTGTAAAGCATCCATACAAACACAAAAGGGCAGTTTAAAGTGTCTTACTTGCAACCACTTTGATAATCGACTGAAATCAGAATAACGAAGGTATTGTCACCATTCAATCTGGAGTGTTTCAAGTCCAATGTTCAAACCTGGGAATGTCCCTTTCTCCATAGGACTAGTTCAGACATCGAGATTTCAGGGCATGGAACAGATGTCAGGTTTAGTCTTTACAAACCACCCTTGTCCCCAGCTGAAGGGCAAACTAAGAGCGCTTGCCATCCTAGAAATGGTAGAGAAGTTATTTGTATGAATATTTTGCCCGTCATAAATAATGCTTCCCCCTCATTCACTGAAGTTGGGAAAACCAAGCTCAAAAACATTAAAGAAATTTGTAGAGATCAAACTAAAGACAAGATTTAGCCCAACAGAATAGTGTCTCTATTCTATTCCCATTTGTTTTCTAAATTGTTTAATGTAAGGCACAGCCTTCCTTTAATTTTAGTTGTTTTGGCTAGCTTTAAGAATTTTAAAGAGATCATAATGATCCTAAATCACAGATAGCTGAACCTATAAAACACAAACTCTGGTCTCCTCGTAATGTCATCTCTTGCCAGCTCTCTGTCGGGAATGATTTTCAGTCAATTTGATCTTCAATAAATAATAGCCTAGGTAAACAGGTGAACTCACAGTAGGCAAACTAATCCTCTTACCCCTTCCCGAACACAGATGTCTCCCAGGGCCAGCAGGAGGGACAGTTATGGGATTGGCAGCCCATACAGCTGTGTCCATTGCACTTTTTCAAGGACTTAAATAGCCCTCAAGTGTGATTTTATACTCTAAAACATCCTAAAATATGACCACATCCTAAATGCATTAAAGATTGTTCCAGGGCCCCTGTGGTTAAATGGAAGAACCAATATCCTTGAGTAGCTCTACAAATAGGAAAAGAAAACTACATCAAATGTATAGAAGATTATAATGGTGAATAAAGGGATACACATATTTTGCTTGGATTTAAGGAAAGAATAGGGAATCAAGTATCTTGCCAATATTCAGGTTCATTTCTTGCAGTGGTTTGGGACGGAAAAGGAATAATGAAGACTGATCAAAATGAGCCAGAAACTATCATACAACGCCTTAATTCCTTAGCCTGTCTTGAGAAACAAGACGACAGACAAATCGAAAGACTCATGCTTGCCTAAAGGCATGCTGTTTGTCAAATTTACACCAAGATTTTTATCTGACAAGAACTTAGATTTTCTTAGATTTTCTCTTACTGCAGATTCAACCCTGAGGAGCATTCACTCTGATTTCCTTGGAGTATCACACAAAATAACTCTCATTTTTCCCTAATAGCTCTGCTAACTCAGGATTCATCCTGCAGCACGTTATAGTTCCAAAGTATTTCTTGTGGCTAGAAAAGATTAATATAAGCAGTTGATCCTTTAAGACAGTTTTAGTTGACTAAAAATCAGATACAGAAATCTGGTTTTACAGGCTCATTCTTTTCTATATATATATTCTTTTCATACAAATGCATTTCACCTAGTTTTAAACTCAACGTCATTGTATTTGACATGACTAGCTGTTTCTAATTTGAGTTTCACAAAGCTAATCAGCAAGGCCAGGTAAAATCTATTCCGAAGAAACAAACCAGCCCTGTCTATATGGGAGGCTGGATGGACTATATGGACTGTCAAGCCCTATAGGATGTCAAACCCTACAGAGCATGAATGGAAACAGATGTGTTCAGGCCTTGTCCAGTGCTACCTTCAAGGTGAATGAAGCAGGTGTTCAGCTATTATCAGCTAAGCTGAAAAATCTGGGCTGTTTTTTTCCTTATCGTGGGCTTTCAAACAACGCGCCTGAAGAGTAAAATTAACCTCATTCCCACTCAACGCTTGGGAGGTTTAGGTCCCACTTTACTTGCCTTTCACCTCATATTCCTTTCACAACTTTTCACCTTTTGGTCTGAGGCCCAACAATTTGCTGAGCAAGGGATCCAACCCAGTAATGGGACATAATCCAGTGCAGTGGGTGGTTGGATAGCGCTGGGGAGAAATCTGAACTAGCTTAGTTAAAATAAAATTGCTAAAGCCGGTTATAAAAGCTCTTTTTTAAAAAAAAAGAAAAATCGTGCAATAGAATTTGTTCCATATTTTTGTCAGAAATTCTGAAATTTGACACAATTTCATCAGATGCTGAGTTTTGTTTTGCTGATCCCATGCTGTGAGTTCAAATCTTGGTTTATTGAGTTTATTAAGTTCTTCTTGAATTGCCACTATAATTGCCATTCCTGAGCTGTGGTGTACAACTGTAGTCCCTGGAATTCTTTTTGGGCAGAAAACCAGAAGATTTTATAGAAATCCGGGAGATTTTTCTAGATTTTCTAGAAAACTCATGAAAAACTTTCACACAACTGATAGGTGACTTTTCCATAAAGAAACAGTTTGTTTCTTTGATATTATTTTACAGTGTGGTAGCTTCTTTACTGACTTAAAGGAACTGACCATGTCTGCTCTGTAGACATAGAACTCTTTACCTCATCTGCAAAAGGAAATTTTCCTGATCTCATTTTCATCAATGTCACAGGATTAATTTATTTTGAGAGGCCACAACTTGCTTGGATTGTCAGCAAGAAAGAGGAGGAAAAGGAACACTGGCCTTGGAGCAAATTTCTTCCCATGGTTCACAGAAGAGCATCCTCCCCATCTGCTTTCCCTTTTATTCACATATTAGTTACACTATTTCCTGGATCCTGCTTTCACAGTTTCCTTTGCTGTTATGTGGTCGGTATAATGTATTATAATGAAGCATAGGTAGAAAGAGGCTGCAAACTCGAGCTGGATGAATCTTGCCAGAATTTATCTCCTTGCAAAGTTCACCAGATACCAGGGGGGTCTGGAGCATGGGGAGGTGGCACAGCCCAGACAGTGTAATTTTGGCCACTGTAAACACAAGAAATGCAAATAACAAAGTCGCTTGTCATTGCTTTTATTCGTACCTCTCTGCACTCTTAAAGAAGGGTGTTGTTAGAAGGCAGCCAGCGCCAGAAAGATAAGAGAATAATAATTTGTTAACAGATACGCTGTCATGTTAAAAGTAATTGGGCTTTTTTAAAAATTATTATTCCAGTAATACCTTTGCTCCCTGTTGTTCTATGGTGTTGTTCCTTCCAGGAAAGTGAAACACGATCGTCCAATGTTTCTTAATTTCTTGCCATAGCAATGAGCATTGAGTCAGGCCCCTACTGAGCATTTCAATAGCGCAACGACATTGAGCAGCCTCAGCTTTGGTTTCTGTGTAATTGCAGCTCAAGAGCCTGGTTTTAGACTGCATTGATAAAATCTACCAACAATTTAAAAAACAAAACCAAACCAAAACCTGAATAATCTACTAAATATCTCCCAGATTTTCTCAGTGCTTCTTGCCTCTACAGTTTCCACTGTTTGCAGCACGCCTCTTCTCCTCATCAGACCGTATACTATTTCCTACAGCTTCTCCTCCCTCATTGAACCCCGGGGGGCAAAGGGCTGAGATTTCCCATTTTCAGAAGGAACAAAGAAGCACCAGCAGCCTGGCTTTGGCCATGCAACCGCTTGGTTACTCTCAGCCAAATCCGCTTTTGTCCCTCCCGACGTGGTTCCAGCAGCCAGCTGGTCCATTGCCCACCTGCCACACGCTCTTGGCGTCCTCGAGGGGACTGAGGACTGTGGGTGGTCAAGGTGCAGGAACATCCATCTCTGGCGTGGGGACAGCTCTTGGGGGACCCTGCAGAAGCAGGTGCATCCCAGAGGAGCAGCTCCAGCCACAACTTGGGCAGTCAGTTCCTCTTCCGTCTTGCCTTTTGGCGTATCTTGGGTTCAACTCAAGCTCTAGACCTCAGCGTGTATCTTATTTTGCACGGAGAACAAAGACCATTCCTACAAGCTCTTCATTACCGAACACAAGAGTTGATGCTCCTTGCAAGGCTCGGGACCCCCTGTTGATTAAATGGCCGATCTTTCCACACTACAAAACATGGATAAGAAGTGCTGAAAATCATGCTGGAATAATCAAAGACACCTGTCACTGGTAGAAATTATTTTCTAGTCAAAGCACAGCTTTTACTCATAGAGATATACAGGATCATCAGAACTGCTCATAAAACTGAGGCGAGGGTTTCGTTTTTCTCCTTATGGGCAAAGCGTTTGTATTCGGTTTCCTCTCATTCAAAAATAGTTCAACCACTTTGCTGGAAGTATTGAGGAAAATGTTATTTAAAATGTTAAATAGGCTCCCCTCCCTCAAACATTTGCCAATATTTGCCCCTAAAACTAAAGTTTAGGAGAATTTTGAGGAAATGAAACATTCATGTGATATAGCCAAATGTCTACCTTCTCTAAGTCATAAATCGTATTTCTAGAACAGTCTCCTAGCCAAATTTGCCTGTTTCTTAATTCCGATTTACTGGATCACACTCAGTGTTTTTTGCTAATTCTTTGAATCTCAGCTAGCATGCTCCATGCATCCTGGCACTCCTCACTTAAAGCTGTTTTATCCTGTTTTTTATGTGGGGCTGCCTGAAAATTCCTTCTTTGCAGATCCTGATTTTCAGCAGCTCTTTGATTTGTTGCTGTACTGTTCACTTCTCCTGAATTGCTTCATATGCTATTGATTTTCTTCCTCTCCACTGCAATAATCTTCTCATCTGACTGGTCTTGAGTTTTTGAGAGTTCTGCACTGAGGCTTCCTCCTTCCAAAAGAGTTCAACAATCTCTTTTTTTTTAAAAATTTTTTTTATTCTTTTTTCCTTACATCATCCTCATGGCTCACATCCTTTCTCTGCATTTCCCTCCTGATTCATTATGTAACCATGAATCTCTCTTCAAACACAGAACATCTGGGGATGGAAGGAGAAGGGTATAATTACTATAACATGTGGGAAGAACAGCAGATTATTTTGGTATTATCATTGCAACTTCCTTATATTTCTCCTGCTTCCCTTTTGGCATTGCAGATGATAGAAAGGAGCTGAGTGAAATGTTTCCTTCCAGCTCTCTCCAGGGGACAGAACGCAGGTTCTTGCCAGTGTGGTGGGCAATATAGGGAGGCCACAACCGAGGTCGTTGGTTGAGGTGCACATGATATCAAATGATGCCATAATTATTAGGTGCTGATATCATGGCAAACCCTGCCAGGTGGAATAAGTGATCCTGTACTCCTTAGAGGTGAGAAAAGAGAGCAATGTCTCAGTACCATCAGCACCACCACACCTTGGAGCCACCACCGTGGGGTGAAGTCCACCCAGAACAGGTCCATCTTCCCCACAAGGAGCTATCGCTTAACAAGTGAGAGGCTGCTGGGATGAGAAAAGCCCTCAAGTCCACAGTAACTTGTCAGAACTCCTGTAACATTTTGGGTTGGTTTCTGTCTGCAAAATAGCCAATAGATATCAGCCATCCCTGCTTTTGGTATTCTTTAGGAATGCCTCCATGCTAAGCCCATGGTTAAAGACAATGTGGATCAATCTGATGAAGACGACTTGCATTTCATGTCTTAGCAAGTAAACTTTACTACGTAAGGAGTTATAACTGTTGACTGACCATATTTTTTCTGCCAGTGTGGTCTCTGAGATACATCTCCTCAGCCACAGCTGTCAACCCAAAATGCACACTAAAACTGTGTGTAGGGATTGCGATCAGATATGTATATATCAGATATATATATATCCACTCAACATTTGAATCTTGAACTTGCAGGGAGTTGTCTGTACTACAGTGAATGGCATGCTGTAGCGTTATTTACATCCATCAGGACTGAAAATGAATAGTTAGCACATGAAGAGGCACGAAATCCTGCCCTCCAACAGCACTGCAAGACATTAATACTCTTCAGTATCAATACTTCAAGTTCAGTAACCTCTTTTGTTCTGTTTTCATCGCAGTACCTTGCCAGTGATGTTTACTGCCAGTAATGCCAGCAGGTTTTGCCCGCTGTTGTAAGACAAATACGCAAAATTAGTGCCAATGTAAAAGTACATAGTTTTTTACACTTCTCTTTCCTCATTGGTATCTTTGTTGTTTATGATAGGCATTTGCAGTAAAACAAGTGGTTACTCTCCCTCAGGGTCCCATCTTCTCCTATCATGCTTGATCCCACTGCAGGGGCAACTCGTGTTGAATTTATGAGACTGAAATAATTTTTGAAAGAGCCCACAGTGGTGCCATAAACACAAGTTCCAGCTGAGGGATAAAAGAGTCTATGAGTGAGCACCTCTCCACAGCCCCTGTGCTAGCAAGGGAGGGAAAGGCCATTGACATTATGAGTATCTCTGGCTTCTGTGTCTGTATCTTCTTTTGTTAAACCTTGGCAAATAACAACAGCAACTATATGCTATAAAGTTAAAGCTCAGTGAATAATTTGTACTGAAGTTCATGTTAAAGAAGTTGACTGTGTTTCTATTCACGAATTACCCATGAGCAGATGTTGATTTTCTAGATATGCTCATTATTAGAAAGTGTTAGATATTTCCTGCAAATACTCTTTGGCTTTCTCTTTCAGTTCCTTGTTTGCATCTAACATTAAAAATTGAACTATTTTGACTTCATGCAGGAATCAAAGAGTATGTTCTAATTTCTTTTCAGAAGTTCTGGTCTACAGGAAGAATATATAGTAAGTGTGGATCCAAATTTTCAATTAATATTTGGTATGGTTAATTTAATAACAACTATCTGGCTGATTTTTTTGCTAGTTGTCTCATTTGCCACATTATTCCTGTACTCAGAGAAAATGGCCATGAGAAATCTACCTGCAGAATTGATACCAATCGTTGCCCAAATGCAAATGTGTAGATGTAAATTATAGTCATATCTTCACTCTTTTCCATAGCTAAATCCCTGACTAGTATCCACCCATTCTCCACATTGTTTTATTAGTCTGTCTCAAGGTGTTGAGCACTAGCAGGTTACCTTAACCTTCAATATTTATGCCTTTAGTCAATGGTTTAGAGGTTGACCTAAACTGCTTTTTGCTCTGCATTGAAATTGAGGAGCAAACTTCTGAGCATCATTTACTGCCTGGTCTCTTCTGAGCGAGAGGTATTGAATAACCGGGAGAAATTAATGAACTGCTCAGGCATGATACTTAGATCAGCACGGCCGTTTCTGACCAGACCCAAACACATGTCCATTCTTCTTATCATCACCGCTGTGTGAAGCTGCTCAGGGATTTCATCTCTTATATTAATAGTAGAATAGATACAGGATGAAGAGGGCGAACTGAAAGGGGAGAAATACACCCAGGTGTGGAAGTATCATGGTCTCTGATCTGCTTCGCATTCTGTGGAAATCTTGTATTGCCTGGGCTGTTCTTTAACAAAACAGTTCAGATGTGCCAAAGACTCAGAACAGATAAATTTAACCTTGTGTGAAACACAGAGGACAGATCCTTCTCTGGCACAGCTACGCTGAAAACCGCGGAGAAATGTCGCTTTCCACCAGCTGAGGATCCAGCCTGGAGAATCTGGATGCAGAAAAGCCAGAACAAAACAGAAGCTCTCGGCTTGACACACGTCTTGAAGGGCAGTGGTGACTGGTGCCTACCAGCCATGCATCTCACACGAGCCTTAAAGCTGATGAGCAGTGAAGAGACACACGAGATGGGGACATGACAGCTGGAGTGTGCGGAAACACGGGAAAACGCATTTGATTTGATTTTATCTGTCAAACAACAGCGTATTTCTTATGGTAAGAAACAGAAAACGAGTCTGTACTTCTCATCAAAAGCAGAAGAGGGTTTGATGGCAGGAGTAGTTTGCTTGCTTACTTGCTCGTTCTGATTTGATTTGTGGCATGAGATGGATGTTTCTCAGGTGCGGTTGAAGGGAATAGCTGTATAATCCCACACAACACTATTCATTAGATTTATCACAGAAATGTGCTTGCAGAGAAGCATCAGTGCAAAGGCAATTACTTCCTCTAACTCACAGCTGCAAATATGGAGTGTGCATACAAGCTTTCCCATTACATTTTTTCATCTGTTTTATATTGACATTGGGGACAACTTGCCCAAGAAATGACACAGCCTAGTATCTTTTCTTCATTTTAATTAGATCTCACATGCTTTAACTATGACAATGAGATTTATTGATGTTATTGCTTTTCTTTAAACGTGTTAGTTCGCTTTAAAAGAATTGTTGCGATCTACAGATCGCCCAAAATCTATTTAAACAAATTCCCACAGAATGCTCGTAAACTTGACAGCTGTGTGGAAACCATGCATATCTTTCAGGTAAGTTCCAGGGCTTTTCAAGAGGGATGAGATCTTGCCAGCCTCTATTCTACCTAAGTTTTATTGTTGACAGACTTCCAATTAATTAGCGGAAACATCAGTGATCTTGTGGGTTGCCTCTTATTTCTGAGGTGTCTCCTGCTCTCCCACACTTGTAGAGGCTCCTGACGTTCAAAAGCTGACCTCAGGCTTTGGGGATTCAATAAATCTGTTACCACATTCCTCTGATAAATATTTTCTCAAGCTGTTTAGTAGAACTGAACAGCAAAGGGAACTGCGGGTAGTAAGAGTGGCCAAATAAACTTTCCCATTAGTGAGTTGATTTTCCCCCCGTGTTGGTGCTACTGGAGCTGCCCACCAAGGGCTGAGGCTGCCTCCAGACACGTGGGTGCTCGCCGAGGCCGTTAAAGGTTCGTTGATGTGCAGGAGATCAAAGGAGACCAAGGAAAACTCATCAGAAAAAGACCTCTGTGAGACCTCCTGTATGAAACAAAGGAATCAAACAGTGCAGGACCCCAAGCGAGGCAACAGCACACCCAGCCTGGTGTCCTGGGGAAATTTCCTCTCAGCTACAACAGATGGACAGCCGTTCCACGTCAGAAAGGAGGAGTTTGGGTCAGTTTCAAAAGCTTTGAGGCTTTTGATATTTATTTTCAGCTCTAGCTATTACTCTTCCCTTTCTTATTACCCAATACATCTCTCAGACTTCCTAAAATCCTGTTCTGCCGAGTGCCTCGTTGCCATGAATTCAGCATTTCTACTGGGCATCCCGCAGGCACCTGGATTTCCATAGGAACGGATGATCTTTCCCCAGGCCAGAATTGTCAGGGCTTAATTTATACTGAGTGGAGGACTGGTTTGGATCAAATTCTTGACACATGTGGTGTAATTACTTTTTGTACTAGTTTTGCAGAATGCAACCATTGCAGCTGTACCAAACAAGCATCCACTGAATATCTAGCACTCCTTCTTTTTCACTTGGAATCAATGATGAAATTTCAGTTTGACTTGGACTGGATTGTTTAATATAGGGAAATAGGGAATGATGGGAAGTTTTTCAAATTTAACTCAATATCTTCTCTACACTGTTTCCAGTGGATAAAAAGAGTTAAAATAGAACAGGAAGAGAAGAGAAAATAAACTAAACCAAACAACAATTTCTTTCAGTTAAAAAAATTCTAAAGAAAATTACTGAATTTCTTGATTCTAAATTCTAATTTTTGACATACAGCAACACTTGTCTTATTACGTTGTGTTTCAATGTGCCTGAAGCAGCTATGAATGGTTTATGGTTAGCTGGTTAATTATGGGTTAGTAATGACAGGTCTTCTGTTTGTCGAGATTGTAGAACTTGACCTATCACGACTCCTTGCTCCTTGGCCTGGTTCAGTAATTAATTTACCATATGGCTTAGAAAACAAGCAGAGTTATTTCTCTCCCTGCATAGTGTGGTTTTAGGAGTCTCTGTAAAGTTCTTTCAAGATGAGCAGCTAGACATGGCTAGAAATGTAGCAAATTTCGGTGCAAAACTATTCCAAAAGTTAAGCCTCTTCCAAAAGTTAAATCTCAAATTGTCAGAGGCGTTTCCTTCAGCAAGCATTGCCTTTCTTGCAAACTCTCATAAATAGAAGTCCAGCAAAGAAAGAAGCTGATAAATTAGACATAGATCTATGAAGAGAAAGGGAGCCAGAGACCAATACCTACAAGACATATGTCTTTATTTACTCAAACATAAATCAAAAGGAACAGGAACTTCTGCAAGTAAATCGGATTCCGTTTGTATGTTTTTCCTGACGCATAAATCTGGCTGTAGCAGAATGGCATGAATAATAGAGGAACCGAACTCCCACAGTGACTAATCTTTCATTGAAGCTGGACTGATAACTTACCCTGCTGAGCTGGGCTTTGGTGCTGCTGTGGTGAATCGCGGGATCACCGGAGGCAACATGGACATGTGAGCGCTAAAGAATTTCTCTTGCTGAAGGCAAAATGGCTTGGATATGGGCTCCCGTGTGCTACTGTGGATGCAACCTTTATTGGAGTTATTTGCTAGAGAAAAAGGGCTCTCTCTTCTGTGGCCTTGGAGAAAGAGTCCGCAGCTGTTTAGGTGACAAATAGCAAAACATAATGCAGGGGATCTAATGAGAGCAATGCCAACTGGGAGTGAGAAAAAAATGAGCCACTAGAAGATGTTCTTGTGCATGAACTTCCCAATGTTCAAACATAGCAAGAACACAGGTGTCCTCCAAGATGTGGGCAAACATCCCTTGGAGAGGGATGGGAGCTTTCTCCCAAGTGCCCAGTTCCCAGAAGGCATTTGCCACTGTTTCCCAACCCTCGAGCTGACAGAATACGCCCAGGAAGCTGCAAAATTATAATAGTTCTTTGCAAACTGTATGAGGGTTTTTACAGCAGCAGCTATAGCTGCATGGCCTAAGTACAACTCACCTGGCTGACAATAGTTGTGCTATAACTACATGAAGTATTAACTACGATAGGTTTTCACAGCCAGATTCATGAGGCTTTTCCAGGAGAGAAAAATCCCCTCTTTCTTAGCCATGTTTTGCTGTCCAAGCTGCTGAGACTGCAAATTTCACCATCTTATAACTTGAAGAGACCTTGGGTGAATCCAGTCTCACTCTTAGGAATGTTATCTTTTCAGTTTTGGCAAACAGAGGATATTTTCATAGAGATTCCTCTTGCTTGCCCTAAAATGGAGAAAGATGGAACATGAGAGAGAGTTTTACTCCTTTGGCTGACAAAGTCTGCTTTGAATAAAAAAAAAAAAAAAAAGGATCATGCAAAATATTATTAATGATCAAATCCACAGTTTTTGCTAAGCCAGAACATTACTCAAGGTCATATCCCCTGAAATCCTCCTTTGCCTGATGGAGTGGTTTCTTGCAGTTTAAACGCAGTCACAATATTATCCCTAATGTAAACTGGCAACATGGATGTTTTTGCAGTTGGTGTTGGTAAAGCATTCCCAAGAGTGGCAGACTACTTTCCACCATGGAAAAACAAATTCCACCCTCCCTGCCATCACCCTCAGTTCCACTCACCTTTTCCAAACAGTACATTCAGTAGGAAATCCTGATGATGTTAAAGCTACTTCTGCTGAAAACCTGGCTACCTTAATTGGTCCTGCTCACTTGATATATGACATTTTCTAAGTCAAAGTTTTCCTATGCTGAGCATCCATTAATTATGTCTCCAGTGAGGCCTTCCTGGTTCTGTATCAAGTCCATTAAAACCTATCTTGCAGAATGGAAAATGAGTAAGCAGATCCACAAAGAATAACAAAACAAGAGGTTCCTCTGGGGTGTGTTAAAGACCTTAATGCAGGAGGGGAGGCTGTCGGGGCTACAGCAGCAAACCGCTGCGGAGGTGGGGAGCGGAGAACAGGCTGACAAACAGCGCCTTGGAGCAGCAGGTTGGCAGAGCTACCTGGAATGATCGCATACATTAAGTCTGCTGATGCTGAGTGTCTCATAAATACCCTGATATACAGCAGGAGGAGCACACGAGCGGCTCCCGCAGAGCAGGACATCGCGGGGGAGACTGGGGAGTCAATTGCCAGCGCTGGAAAAGGGCTGAGCTGATGAGAAAGGTTGTGGAGACAAGGGGAGGGCAGGAGGAAATGAAGGGAGCCTTATTTAAAAGCCACGGTGTGGTTTTAATACTACCACAATTGGAGGTAATGGCTGAGCTCCTCTCAGCTGTAAAGGTCTAGGAGACAGTTGCGAGGTTGATAGTTTTTTAATGACTTCACAAAGAAGCCATCTGGAAGGACAAAGTGCTGCATTATTTCTCGATTTGAATGATGATAATGTGTTGTTCTAATGTAACATCCAGCAAGTTATGGCAGGTATACTGGAAAGGGAGGGACCAGGTTGGTTCTTCTACCAACACCTGGCTGGCAAGTTCAGTAGGACATAGAGACAAATTTTCAAACTACACCACATTGCTCTAAGGGACGAGTCTTCCAGAGCTTTAGTAACTTGTCACCCAAAGAGACTTCTTTTTGGGAAAAAAAAACCCTCAACAGCAACAAAAAAAACCCCACCAGAACCAGAGGACACACAGAATGAGCCGCTTCTGAAGTGACAGAGGTATGTTACATCTCCTGACACTGACCGGGTGTCTTCCCTCTCCTGTCACCCTTGCACAAGCCAAAGTGGGGACCCAGGGCTCGCACTTCCCACCCTGCTGCAGCTCTGGACACAGGTATGGTCTTGGGGCAATGGCTTGAGAACAAAAAACATGGAAAATCTTGCCATTAGAAAGGCCTATGACGTCATGCTGACAACTCTATTCTTGACATTACTCATGTTTTGGGTCAGAATACGGATTTCCTTTTGTTTCGGCCAAACATGGTTTTCTAGTTTTGAGGATGTGAGCCTAGGAAACTAAGAACTACACTGATTAAACCTGTGGCAGTAGTTTTAAGGATCTGTCTACACAGTATAGTTGTGATTCTGCTTTCGGATAGATGTAAGTAGCCTGGCAAAATGCCACATAGTCATGGTTAGGCTGATTTAACAAGCCTGTCTAAGAGAAAAACTGTATCAGATTAAGTTTGCACATTCACACAGCATGCGGATTGGAGTTGAACCAGATCCTGCTTATACTGTGCTGATTAGACATCTTCTACCTTCTGAGAATTGTACAGCCTCTTAAATATCCATCTATTCATCCTAATAGCTGTTCTGTTTGCTTGGGGTGGTATCCATCTTCATGGGCTTTAAATTTTAAATTTAGGCATCAGTCATCCCAGGCTCCCGTTATCATGAGAGGAGAGAAATGGCTCTCTCTGGAGGGAGATTCATCACATATTAAAATAGGTGTCTGAGAAAGGGGAGATGGATAGTTCTCTGGAAGAGCTTATTTCTCTGGATGTCTAACCAAAGTTATTGCACACAAATCTCAGCTTATCCATGTCCCAGTATCCAGCGCTCCTGCAGCCTGGATGTGCAGGTATCTGGCTGCAGACCCACCCAACCTCATCTTCCTGTTCTTTATAAAGTGTAGGCATCTATCTAGAGATATGTATGAAAAATAATTAAAATTCACCAATGACTACGAAGGACTTTCATATTTCACTGTCTACTTATCTCTGTAAACTCAGATAAATTAGGTCAACCAGGGAATGTGGCCCATGTGCTAAAATCATCAGTGAATGATGTCATGGTCAAAATGAGTCCTCTTTTAGGAGTTTAAAAGGTAATTGAAAGGTTATTTTTTTTAGAAGTTCACTTCATTTTTTCTAATGGGAAGTAAATGAGATTCAGGTCATATTCAGGCAAGTTCAGGGTGAAGTCATAGGGTGAAGAGAGGGAAGATGGAGTTGAAGATTAATTTGATTAGGATTTCTTAAGATAATATTTGATTTTATGAGGGGTTTAGAAGCAGCAAGGTCCATTTACTAAGTCTGAGCTGTTCACTCATTTTTTTCAGGCTACACTGAAAGGTACAGAGTCTTGAATGGAGTGAGATGGTCACAAATGGAGAGAAATTAATACCAGTTACAATAAGAATCTGCAAAGTGTTAGCAGAATAAGTGGATCTGATTAAATGCAGAGTTGAAAATTCTCTGATTTCTCAGGGAGTTTCTGATTTTTGTAATACCCAAGCTGCGAACTTTTAACTTGGGTGAACACTACAAGCTTTTAGTTCTACTGCAAACAAGTAAACTAGAGAATCCACAGGAAAGAAAAGTTCCTTGTCATACTTGTGCTTTCTGAAAAGTGTTATTAAAGGTAGACATCTGTCTCCTTTTGCTCCCAATTAAACTTAAAACTTTATAACCAACTGAAATAGGAAATAACACAGATTCAAAGGATAAAGTGCCAACTTCAGTAGACACGGGATAAATTCAACATTGTATAACAACCTGTGTTTGTGAAGCAGGGTAAGATCCAGTACACAACACACTGACCAAGGGTGTAGGGCAATGGAGATCTGCTGGTGAAAAAAGCCAAAACAAGAAAAAGAAATACAGCAAGATACTCAGCCGGGTTGCAGAGCAGAGAATAATTGTTTTGAATTTGAGGACACTCACAAGAGTTCTGCAGATAATCCTAGTTCTGGGCAGCCCATTAGTGTCACCCAGGTTAGAAGATGTGAAAAAAAGGAAGGGAAAAAAAAAAACACCTATATTTCTGTT
The DNA here is from genome assembly GCA_013399365.1 of Pampusana beccarii. Classification (NCBI taxonomy): domain Eukaryota; kingdom Metazoa; phylum Chordata; class Aves; order Columbiformes; family Columbidae; genus Pampusana; species Pampusana beccarii. The sequence continues at coordinate 206,271 of VWYH01010053.1, forward strand.
TTTAATTTATGAATGCATCCCCAAAGGTGGCAGGGCTATTAAATATATTAAATATCCATCAAGCCCCAGTGTGCCAGGACATGAACTGAGTTTGCTTTTGAGAACATTTAGAGGGTCGCAATAGCTTTACCGGTATCTGGCGGAGAGTCCTGGGTGCCTGCAGCAAGGATTTTCTGTGTGATGCATTTTACTTGAAAGCTGTGACAAACAACAAACAGCTCGGATGAAACCTGTATGGACAAGAAGACGAAAGAATGAAAAGATCTTTCCTCCAAGTACACTGTGTGTCTCTTTAACCTTAAAGTGCTTTCCTGAGTCAACAAAACAAAACAAGGATTTTTCAAGGGAATAGATTTGAAGTGCAAATTTGGAGAAGGGGAAAATAGAAGGGCTTAACTGAATCTCCCACAACAATTTTTTTTTCTTTCCCTACAAAGAATCCTGAACCAAGGTGATACACTTCACAAAAAGATTCAGGGGGTTTTAAGCCTGGAGCTCGTGGTTTGCTCCTCTCATTATAACCACATCCTTGTGAATACCCCACACTGTTGGGCATGCTGACATGTTCGTGATCCACAGGCTAGGGCTTGCCCCTCTGTTTTCTTACAACAAAAACATTTCTGGTGAAAATGCATATAAGCCTGAAGATCAATGAGGCAGCTTATGCGAACTCTTGCTTTCCTCTAGGACTTTGGACAACGGCCCAGTCCAGACGTCATTCTGCGAGTCATACAGACGTTATTTTCCTTCATCTCTTCCAGGAGCTTTCCTTACCCTGCCATCTTATCAAAGACTTAGTATTTAAAGAGCTTAAGCTCCATCCAGCTTGTTTTTGATGAATTGGCCACGGACCATTTCTACGGGCGGCTCACCAGTCAGAGCTGGGGAGCAGCGAACACCAGTTTGGAGGCTGAAATAGGCAGCATGGACAGGCTGGGGCTGTGACCTCCTCCAGCAGCACTGGCTCCAGAAGAGCTCATGTGTCCACACCTTATGGACAATGTTTCTCTGTGACCAGGAACACCAGCACACATCTCCGAACTCCTTGGTCTCTTTATCACCCCATCTCCCTAGACAGGTTCTGAGGAATGACTTGCACTTCTCTGTTTGAGGTCTTTTAACTATTTAGTGGATATTTCATATCCTGGCTTTTAGTTTTGGCAAACTAAGTGTTCCAGTTTTCTGGAGATGGGATCCTGGAAGCTAACAGCTCGCCCTGGTTTCTTCTTAGTGTCTGCTTGGGACAGCTTATCCAGATTTCTTGTGTTGCTTTCATGTTTGCTCTTCCTAGAGTCCCATCAAGTCAGACTGATGTGTGTGGTAAGGGGTCTAATAACGTTTCTAGCTTTACACTAACATTACCTCACCATTGTCAATATTTGTGCCGTTGTTGCAGGGCAGTGTGCTTGGATGAGCACACAGCAGCTTGAATTCTGAACCCACTACCACTTGCCTGTGTATCATCACTGTATATACTATTGCAATTATTAAGGGAATATTTCATTTCTGGATGGGTAAAGGAGGGCAAGTGATATAATCTATGTAAAAGGAGCAACTTGAACATCCATCTCCCAAAAGAGGAGCTACTCTCCTAATGAAGAACCAGCTTCTGTTAATTCTGTCTTACACGGAGCACTGAGGAGCATCTGAACAGGGAGAGAACAGTACTTCTGCCTTAGTAGTGCAGAAGGTAAGAAGACCTAGAAATTAATTTAAAGCTTATTTTTCTTCAGTCCATGATGGTCCAAGAAGGCTTGGTCCTAATTTCATTTAGGGTTGGGAAGGGAGTTCAGGAAAACAAATGGGTCTCTCCAGATTAAACATGGGTGGAAGTCTGTGTAATGAATTGAATTGGCCCTAGGATCATTTTGCTCATCCTTGCTTTTGTGAAAATATTTGCGATGTGACTTTTGGGCCAACTGAGAACTGCCTCTGTTTGTTAAGGACCGCAAAGAATGTTTAGAGTAGAATTTTGGAAAATGTCTTTGCATAATGTGGATTAGTGGCTGCCTGTGCAATTTAAACTTTGCCATAATTAAATACCAACAGTGATTACCAAATAACATCAGAAAACTGAACTTATATGAAAAATATCTTTAGAGAACGATCAACTAGCACAAGTACTTATAATACTGGGAAGGCTGCGAATGATCCTGAGGGTTTTCATCTCTTCTCCTCTCCCCCCAGAGTCCTGGAAAGCTCCGTGGGCTCCCTGGAGGGGAAGGATCTTGGATTCCTCCTGCAGCAGCCGGTGGTGGAAAATGGGACCGATGAGTTCTAACCTTCTGCCTGACCAACCTGACTCATCTATTCAGGCGCTCAGGAAGCTCAGAGACTATTTGCTAAACGTTTCGTGACCGTTCTCACTAAGAGGATTCCTGGAGCATCTGCTGCCCAAGGAAATGGGACGCTCAGGGGCTTTTTTCCACCTGTGTGGGATTGACACCCAGGAGCGATACAGAGAGCAATGAAGGTTTGGTTGCGGTGGCTGGGAGATGCTATTCTTTGTGCTGCAGTCTGCATAAAGCCAGGCTGTGTTTGTCAGCAACAACTGCTTCTTTGAGAACACGTACAGAGATGCACAGACATGGGAAAGAAAACCAGAGAAAAATCTGGGAAGGTGGAAAGGAGAAGAATAATAGGAATCCATGATTTACAAAGCAGCACAATGAAAGACAGAAATAAAGGAGCCTGGAGTTTTATAAGATTATCTGAATTAATCTGAGAAGCAATACAAGAAGTGAAGCTTTGTAGCTCTAGAGACAACATTCCCTCAACTTTTTATGTCTACTCAAACGCCTAGTGTGTGGATTTGTCAAGCTTAAAAGACCAGCAGACTTGGCAATTTGATTCTTTTATCTGCAAGCCAGGTAGGGCACAGGCAACTGCCCAACTTTCCCATATTTTCCTGCCAACATTTTCACTTCACACTTGAAGGGACTCGGTGCAGAGGGTACATGGAGATGAAGCCTTTGTGTTTGTTCTGCTCTGTAGCAGAGATATACAAAGATGCCAATGATGTGTGAGGATTACGGGAAAGTCTGACCCTTTGTTTGCTTCAAAACGAGCTGAGAAGATCCAAGAAACAGCATTAAGCAGCACAAGCTGAGCCTGGCCAGGGAAACAAGAGTCAAGGGAATAGCTGGTAACTTATTGGGGCAGAGTGGGTGCAGAAGGGTTGTATCCTGACTCCTCACCCAAAATATCCATCCGGGACAGAAACGTGCCTAAAATTAAAAATGAAGTGCCTTCCTGGATACCTGAGCACTGTCTGTCTTCCATGCTGTCTTCACAGCTGGTTGGTCAGACGCTCTCCAAAGAGGCAACACGAGGGCGTAGGGATGCCAGGAGGACCAGGAGGCATGCTGAGACACATCTCTCTCTCAAAAGGAGAGACGTGACTAGTGCAGAGACAATATCCTGCTTTTAGCTGGCAAACACCGGGCAGATTCTGCCTCTAGTGAGTATAGCGTGTCCACGTGAAGGGTAGAGACAAGCAGGATCTGGTTTTGTGCGTGTTCCCAGTCGAGCGGATGAAAGGCAGCTCCGGGTCAGGAGCTGTGCAGCGGTGCTAATGTAATGCTGGGCCTGAACTATTAATCCCAACACTGTGGGTGATAAAGACATATCCCAGCATGGCTGTGGTGCAGGAAGGAGTCGAAACTGCATTTCTTTTCTTTTTAGGCGAACATTCCAAGTTATCTAATTCCCATTCGGACTTAAATATGCATTCATGTTGTCTGCAAGCTAAATTTCAATATCTGGAGATATTTTGTACTACAACCGTTGAAACCTAAAACTGTTTCTTTTACCTATTAGTTTCTGATGAGACTGATTAAGATGTAGTGAAGTCAGATCTGGGATGCAGGGTAACACATTCCAGCTCTGCTCACAATAAGCGTCTCAGATTTACTCCTGGATCCCAAGTGTTCCCCTCTGATACAGGATACTGCATTCCCACAGAGTTCTTAAATCCCCGCTATGCAGCAGAAGTGTGTGGTCAAGAGTATTTTGCATTGTTGGATAACAGATTTCAGTAACGTTTCTCACATCTTCAATGCAGCAGAGGATCTAGTTTTTGAAGAGAGAGACTAATTTTTTTCTGGGAAAAGGCAAAAAAATCAAACATCAATTAAAGCCACAAAGTCTCCACCTAAAATCTACCTTACCGTCCACCATTTCAACGTGTTGCTGCTTGCACATGGCCACTAGATCCAGATAAAATGACTGATCTTCTCCAAGAAAAAGGAATGCTTTCAAACATGAAATATTCACTTCATTTATGGCCTACAAGGTTTTTGGAACTCCATGCTGTGCCACAAGCCTTTGGCTGCAGCCCTTTCCATCAGCCCATCCAATTCGCCCCTTGCCTCGGGACACGCTGACTCCATCGAAAAAGCCCATGCAATTCATTTTAATACCTGTCCGATCATCTCATTTCCACGGACCACCCAGACCTCACTAAGCTAAAATCACTCTGGAAGCTAAAAGATAGCCGTATTTCCACATTATTTGGTTTGGTTTGTTTTTTCTTTTTTATCTTTTTCCCTTTCCATACAAATAAACTGTGACAGACTCACATTGGAAGTGACTGAATCAAATTAAACCTGTTTTCATGTTGCAGAAGTTAAAGTTCAATCTATTTTAAAAGCTGAGGTGCTTTAAATTCTGGAGTTCTTGATTCTTCAGACCTTGCTGCCATATATCCCCTGAAACTGGGCTTTACATCTGTAATTTTAAGGGGGTAGTGGAATTAAATACACCCAGGATTTTTAGATCCATAAATGCCCACGAGTCTCACAGGGATATAAGTTTCTACATATCTTAGGACTCAAGATGTGGTGAGGCACAATGTAGCTTTTACTTCAGGTGCAAAAAAAAATATCTCATTTTATGCTTTAGCAACTGACTGAGAATATAGCAACACTGTAGTGAATGAAAACCAGTTTATGAAAACTGGCTGGGCCAGTTCGAGGTGACATATTTAGGTGTCGCAAACAGTTTTTCCTGTCCCATGGATATACACGAAGCCGAAGCTCTTCAAGGACAGGGCTTGTGTTCAACTCCGAATTCGTGCCCAGTGCTTCGGGTATCAGACTTACAGGACGAGTCTGAAGTTGCTTATGAAAAATTAGGGCCTTTTTAATAATTGGCAGGTTTACCACCAGGCAAACTGTGCTTTCATCTGAAATTGAGGGGATGAAGCGGTGGGGAGAACAAGGAAAAGAAAGCAATGAATCTTGCGTATCATATATGAGCTCCAGGGGCACTGATGTTCTGTGCCAGTGTCTTATTTGCATGGCTATTCCAAAAGAAAAAATAAACAGGCGGCTCCACAGCTGCCCATTAGTATTCCGCAGCCGTCCGGGATCTGGCATCGCCCTCGGCACCGGGAGCCGAGTCCTCGGCGCTCCGGCTGGGCTTATGAAGCTGAGGTGTCATTTATTTTAAGCTCGTTTGCTCTCATGCGATACAGCTCGATTACTGAGAGTGAGGGGATCTGAATATTTTGTTTTCTCGCGCAAGCGGCTGATGAAGTGTCGTAGAGCAAGCGGGATGCTCAGCTCCGAGCACACGGGGCTTTCTTAGCAGAATATGGTTCGACAGCATCGGCTCTACTTTTTCCAGGGTTTCTGTAGCATTATGTCAGAACATGATTTATATGTAATAGCAATTGTTTGGCTTTCAGTCCAGGAGGAACATGTGGTACCTTTTTTACTGTTTTACTATTTTTATACATTAAGCTACATAATTTTTAGCTAACTTTGAGTATCTGTGGTTCCTACGGAGGACTTGCATTCCAGATTTCAATTTTTGATTCTGTTTCTAGGTTTGAAATAGATTTTTGATTTTGCTTTCCAATTGCTTTTAAAAAAGGTTTGTCTTTCAGTGTAAATCCAGATAAAACCATCCTGGTTTGGTCTTGTCGCCAGCACCTAAGTGTAACTGAAAGTGGATATTAAATTACCTTGTCTAATGGGCTGATTGCGATTCATCTTGATTTATCTGACTTATCCATGGATTCACTGTATCTGAGACAAGAATTATCCCCTATAATTTTGCTGTTTTTCAAGTGCAAAAGATTGCTTCTCTAATAGAAATTCCACAGTAACCTCTCTTTTCCTGCAGTGCCATTCACGCACCCATTAACCTACGATGGCACAAATGTTTGTGGAAGTGAATTTGCAGGTCTCGTGCACACATTTGTGGAAACCAAATGCTCCATTTGACTGCGCAGTGATTCGTGCCAAGGAGCACGGGAAGAAAAGGAGAAAAGGAACAATACAGTGAGACCCGTCTGGCCAAACGGGGCCAGCAAACCCCTCTTGACTGTTGAATATTGAAACCCCATACTTGTCTGATGCAGTTTTTAGAAGAGCATGTGTTATCAGTGCCCATACCTTGCATTAATATACGAGCTGGGAATCATGCATGGAAGAACAAGCTGCTGTGCACTTACATGATCCATAGGTGCTCGCTAACCAGCCAACCTCCCGACAAGCTGCTCATGGATGTGAATATTTTGTCACACCCACTCGGTTGGCTTTGTTTACAGACAGACTAAAACAGAACCTGAAAATGAGGATTCCGCCAGATTTCAGGAGGAAAGGGGGTTGAGCTCACATCTACTCGCCGGTTCCTGCTCCCCGTGTGACAGGAGCCACGGGGCTCATCCCCTCCAACAGATACCAGCTCTACTGCTCACTTGGCACCAAAAGCTGAAAGTACCTTTTATAATCTCAATATTCTGTATTACCATCGAATCTGTACCATAAACCAGACTGAAACCTGTCCCCAAACCATAGCTGAAACTCATCATTTCAATTTATCTCCATTTCAAAAGGAGGAAGCCAAGAGGAGCCAGTTCCTTTTTCAAATGGAAATATTCAGCTCACAAAACACCCAAAATAATCGACAAAATTAATTTAGCGTGATCAGGAACTTGCAAGATGTCCAGTAATTCAATTAAAACAACTCACCGGGATATCTCAGTGTCTTCAGCTTCTCCATCTGCCATTCATTTCTGGAATGGAAGGTGCAGATCTTGAAAACCAAAATCCTCTCAGTGGTGCAGAGCGTGAGGAGGGATCTGTACCGGTTGTGTGTGGCCTGGGGATCAGCTGAGCAAACCCAAACAATATTCATTTACAAAGCTGCGTGTTCCTGAAGTGTGTGTGTGGCTTTGCTGAGTGTGTGTGTCAGAATTCCTTTGCACCCTGTGGTATTTTGGGGGGTATGCACTTCAGGCTTGGGTACCCCAGGCAGGTTACCAGTGAAATCACAGCAGTGTAATTATAATGTTATTATTAGGCACACTCATTCCGGAATAGAAACTAGAGAGAAAGCTGCACCAGCCACTATAACTATGGCAATGTAATTAGGCAGTAGATAGACGACTTAGTCACGCTAAATTTTCTAATATGGGTCTGCTGCAGAGCTGAGAGAATATCCAGGAAAAACAAGATGACTGTGCAGATTTCTGGAGAGGACTCTGTGCTCAGGATCACCTGCAGAGCCGCACGGAATAACGCTGAGTGTCCTGAGAAATCTGCAGTAAATATAATATACCCCTTGCTGATTGAAGATACAGACTTGGCCTGTAATATTGGACTCGAGTCAGTGGCCTGCAATCTGAAAACAATTCTCAGGCTGCAACAAGGTATTTCATCTCTCTATTTCTTGGAGAATTTGCCTTGTCTCATACGAAGCGCTGCAATCCAAAACCTAATCTGCAGTTTCTCTCCTAAGATATAAATCAGGCCGAGAATCTCATCAGAACGGGCTTTCTTGTGAGATTTCCAATTCCTGATGGTAGAAAATACCACAAGAAAAGACTTGCTTGATTCTGGCCAAACCCAGAAATGTCAGAGACGTGCAAAACTCAACAAGTGAAACACCCCAAGTGTTTTGAGACACAGAGAAGTTTTTTCAGGGTTCATGTTAATGTGACCAGATCTCTTTGTGGTCCCTCTCTGTTTCAGCCACGACAACCTGACTGATAAATTGCCATTTCTCAGCAGTTCAGGCAGATTTTCTTATTTAAATAAATGAGATTTCTTTGTGCTGAACATATTCTGTCTTGCTGAAATTGGTGCTACGGGAGGGCTCTGCACAGCTCACCGTTTCTTAGAAATGGAAGAAAGAAACCCCAAATCAAAACAGAAATTAGCTCAACCTGTTATTAGCGGTTAAAAGGGGAGAAGCTGTAATATTTGAGTCTGATGTGGTCCCACTTGCTCCTAAAGAGGGTTAAATTTTTTTCAATAATGAAGTGTAAAAAGCAACTTTCAGCTTTCGCTTCTTTCCGAGAAATCATAAAGACCTTTAGTGCCCTCTACAGCCACACTGAATTCATTCATGCCCAGAACACTGAAGTCACTTTTTGTGTTCTTGTTCTTCTTTCTGTTTCTCAAGTGAGCTGCAATGTACAGTCCTTTAAACGAGCTTTCAGCACTGCATTAATCACATGCCTTAATGGGCGAATTCAGCTCTTTTCTTGCTAATATATTTGCATGCTCTTTACGTAACAGAATGCTAAGAAGTACAGTCTGTGCAGCTGGAGAACTGCAAGCTTATTTCATTTCCAACCCAGCTATGCGGCATGTGGTTTATATACCGAAAAGAGAAACAGAAGGCACAATTTCCCTCCCTGTGCACTGACACTTCATCTCTTCTGCTTGGAGCCAACTGCCTCTGATTGTGGATAACTCACGGAAAAGTCTCGAAAACCCCAAATTACTTTGCAGCCTCGTACATTTACTGTGAGTGATTTACACCAAGTGTAACGGACCTGTGTGCTGTTTTAGAAAACAAAAATGAAGGCGTCTTGACTAAGCTTACGTAGCAGTTTCTGTGGCCGAAGATCTGAAAGCCCTTTGCAGGCAGCAAGACCGATAAAGCTCTGAGATCGGTGAAAACCAGGATATAACCACGTTGTGAGCTGGGATTATGCGCTGAGCCTGGCCAGAGCTGGAACATCATTTCACCCAGCATTTCATCCGCATCCTCCTGTAGCAAACACGACATCTCTTCTTAGGTGGCTTGCCTTTAACCGCAGAGCCAGGTTTTGTGTATTTAGCTTTGCCCTATGGACAGCTGTGCTGTTTCCCACCCAGGAGCAGCTTCCACATGTGTCCCGTAAATACAGCCCACATCTGCTGACCTTCCACCCAGGGTTTTCGTGATGGGGCCGCGAACCGTCCCAGCCTTTTAAACGTTGCTGCTCTGCTGTTCAGGGTATCTCAGCGTCGCAAATCGGAGACAGGAGCCCGAGGTTTCAGCCAGCAAAGCAGCCACGAGCACAGCCGGTACTTGGAGACGGATTTCAGCCACCTCGTACTGGTCTAAGTGGGTTAGTGCTGGTCACACCCCGGGTTGACCCGAATCACTTTAAAGTCAGCTCAGGTGCGCAGGTTTCTAGGAGCTGCAGGTGTGTTTGTGGCTGAGGGTGCAGACAGAGCCCCAGGAACACGACAGCGTCTCTTGGAGGCTTTGCTGGGTGCAGAGCCGCTCGGTGTGGTGCTCGGGGCTCTGCCACCAGCCACACCAGTTCGCACAACCAGGACAGAAACCGGTGGCCACCCCAGCCCAGTGAAGGTTTGGTTCGGAGTTTCCCAATTAACATGCACCATTTGTTTGTGGTGGAAACATCGTCCTTTTATTGCTCTGTTACTGTAACCGATGTCTCCAAAACATCCTCTATAGGAAAAGTCGACTGATATGAGCTGGGCTGTTAACTCCGTGACCTGGGGAACTGTTAAAAACCTAAATAATAACAAACCTTTTATTTACAACTACTAAATTCTGCTCATATGTTTCCGAGCAGATCCTTTCCTAGCAGATGGATTAACATGCCAGAAATAATCCATGTTAATGCATATATTTTTTTCAGCAAAACCTGATGCTTCATATGCCTAACAACCCTTTTGTTTCATTATGTTCCACCCTCTGTTGTTCATTTTAGAGTTTCCTGGAAAACCAAATTATTTATTTATTGGGAGGAGGGTGGAGGGGGGGGGCGGGCATGGGCAAAAATAAAAATTTTCAATTGAAATATCGTTCTCCCTGTGGTGTTTTCATTTCAAAATACATTTTGATTTCGTGTGTGCGTGGATATGAAATAATACCTTGAAATGAAAACCTGTGTTTCATTTTGAAATGTCAGACTGAAAAGCATTTTCAGCTTAAGATGTCACTTTATTCTTACATTTAAAATAATAAATATAAGAGTCCATGCTTCATGTTAAGCACTTTGATTTTTTATCACATAACTTCTTTCCCTCACTGCTGACTCTTCCCTCCTCCTTCCCATCCTACTCGTTCATTTCTATGTTGGAGAAAAGCAGAAAAAGCAAAAAAAAAAAAGGCAAAAATATGGTAGAAAAGTTTTTCACTCATTTTTAATGGATTTTCCAGATAGCATAATGTTGGATAATTTTTTCAGTTTATTAAAAAAAATGAAAGTGGAAAAAAGGGAATATTTTTAGTTTTTCATGTTTTCTCACTTTTTCACTTTCTATTTCTTAAATTAAGAACTTTGCATTGAAAAAATATAAGGGGCAAGGGAGGCACTCCTAAAATCAAGAAGCAGAAAATGAATAATCCCATCCTTTTCCAGCAGCACAGCCTGGCCTGAACTCAAGATAAAATCAGAAATTGAAAGAAAAAAAAATGGAAGGAAACCGTGTGTTTTATCCAGACATGTTGTTTAGCAACATCAAGTTTCATTTTTTAGATTCCCAGGTTGATTTAAAAAGAGGTTAAATCAGTGGAAATCTTTTGAAATAAGCAGGGGGGGGGAAAAAATCAGTAAAAGATTTTCATCCTTCCAGATGGAGAGTCCGGCTGCACTGGGGTCGGACAGAGCAAATCTAGAGATGATGCTGAAGGTGCGTGAGGTTCTGCTGGGGACAGGGAAGTTTGAGCATCCAGCAACAGCCAATTCTACACTGCTCCCTCACAACCTTCACCCCCTCAACCCAGGGTGCAAGAAACCCGCCCTCAAAATGAGGAGGAAAGCCCAGAAACGGCAAGTGGGAGGCACCACGTGCTGCCTCGTCCCCCAGCACCGCGCGTTCGGGAGTCGGTGCCGCTGGGAGGTCTGAGGAGCGAGGGAGATGCTGGTGGGTGCCCAAATTGCCAATAAATGAAGCCACTAACACCTTCAGCCGTCCTGGCTTGGGTAGCAGTGCTGTTTGTCCAAGGTTGGGCAAACTCCTGGAAAAAAATTAAAAAAAAATCCCCCTGTTAAACGTTGCGGGCTCGGAGCATCGGCCACAGGAAAGCACCGACCTTTCGATGTTTCGGCATGTGCTTTTGTGTGTTGTGAAGGAGCGGAATCTGTTCCCATTCACAGGTTTATGCCACACACCCCCATACGCACACAAATTATGACAGAGGATAAAGTGTAGAGTAGCTGATGACAATAAAATAGGATTAGGCTGGAGTTCTGTCTTCACTTACTGATAGGAAAGGGAAAGCCCACAGAAGACAAGTTTAATCCAGCTGTGAAGTGTTTCAGGGGGTCTTAGGCACAGATCGTGTACCAAGTAGAGAATAATAGAAACAATAAACCTACAATAGACACATCTGGGTGTTTTGAGTGGATGTATAACCACTTTATCATTTTTTTAAATGATATGCAGAGTTTATATTTCTGTTATTTCACATGTACCATGAAAGCAAACAGTGAATCCAGAGTGATTTGGGAAGAGAGATCACTGGGAAGGAAGAAATGTTAGACTTCAGGTTAGTTTTTTGCCCCATAAACTCAACATTTCCATGCTTCTGCTCTTTGTTCAGTTCCACACCCCTACTCTGCTTAAACACACTCTTACAGAGATGAAGGGGTGCATTGCTCTTGGTAGTGCTCCTTGGTTTTTATCCAGTTCCAAAAACATAAACATACTCTCTATTTTGCATAATTGATTTGCTGGGTAAGAGGCTGCGAGAGCAGCTGACTCCTGGTTAATCTCGCTGTTTGATGCATGAATTGAACACAGCTACATGCTGCAAGATTACAGGCAAATTTAGGACAGAAAGTGATGATGGTAAAGATTAAGGACTATTTTTAGAAATTAGCATCATCTGGAATCTTAACTCGTGCTCAGGTGGTTTTTTTCAGCTTCTCTTTTGGGACGAATAATGTTAGAAGGATCATTACTCTTATCTCCTCTGGTTCTTACAGGAATCCTATAGAAACTGCAAGTCACACATGTGGGGAAACTGGGAGGAGAGATTGCAATTGTGCAAGACCGTTGTTCATTATCAGAGTTCTAGTTTAGCTTTGTGAGCACAGTCGAAAGCTCATTTACACCCTCCCATCTCTAGACAGGTTGAGGCAATGTCCATAAAACCCGTCCGAGCTTCCCGCTGTGCTGCAGAGAGCAAACGAGTCCCCAAATCTCAGCAAAGCATTTGCAGCGAGGCTGAGAAGTGGGGAGTTACGGGACAGACCCAAAGACGTAGTTTTCAGTGGAAAAAGTAGGCAGAGGAAAGAAAACGAAAGGAGAACCTCAGAGCTCTAAACTTAGACTAGATGAATCAGGGAGTATTTCTGGTTTAATAATCACCAGTCTATCGTTTTGCAGATAGTGAAACGACTCCATGACTCATTTATTTTGGGCAGTTTGCGCCAGCCCAGGTTCCTGTCTGTCCTGGCTATTGCTCTTTGCTGCTGCTGACTCGGTTTAGCCAACCTTGACACGTAAAGGCAAAAATTAATCTTCCAAGTAAAAGATGGCCAAGATTACTAAATTATGTGCCTCTTCATTATCTTTAGGTACCTTCTTAGGACAGATGAATTGCCTCGAAGTCAGGGAAGAAAATCCTACAGGGAGAAAGCAAAGAATAATGTGCAAATACTGAATGAACAAAATGAATCTGCACCAAAGGAAAAAGGGAAAAACACACATGCCATTTTTTTCCCCCACTCATTCTGTTTCCCTTATGTTCACTGGTTCAGGGCCGCTGGTAGAAGATGGAGACATATATTAATTCTCCATGCAGAAAAGTAAATAGTGATCTCCGTCCGCTGGGATTCAGACGTCTGGTCTCAGCTGTCCCTGCGGAATCTTCCTCCACCGCCTAATGGTCTCTGACCAGAGCAGATCCATTTAAGGGATACCATATCATTTTCTAAAGCCTCATTTAGACTCATACACACACACAAAAACATCGCCCTGTCACACTGAAGCGATTTCAACCCCGTAAACCTCCTTTTTCTTTCTTTCTCCTAACTAATTTAAAATGCAGAGATGGATTTAAGAAAGAAAAAGAGAGGTAAAGGAAGGAAGGAAAGGAAATAGCACAGGAGCTAACTTTCCAGAGTTGCATTAAATGATGGATTTTAAAAGTCCATTTTAAAGAAAGTTGTATAGCTTTTTTCGAAAAAGTGCCTGCTATAAAAGAGAGAGAAGGGAAAAAGACATTATCTGGTCTGGTAGTTTTCAGGAAGTTGTGGTCCCAATTCCCTAAAAATAAAATTTCTTTATGATCATCATTTTGATTATTACTTCTGTTATAGTAGCACGCTGAAAACCTCAGCAGAACTTGGGATCCTATTGTAAAAGCAGACTACTGGTGACCAGATAGAGTAGTTGAATAAATCTAAAAGAGGGCACTGGTGTAAATACAGAAATCCTCTCCAGAACAGGCTCAGGAGTTCAGGCCTTGCTTTTAATCTTGGGTTCAGATGAAAAACATAAATATCATCAGTATTTGTGAAATCAAGTATTTAAGAAAAAATTATTTTGACTTCATGGAAATTTTTATGCCAAGAACGTAATTTTTAGTTTGACAATGTTTAGCCTCTGTCATTTCAAGCTATGTATTAAAATAGCAATGCTAGCAATAAAAACATTTACCATAAATGATCTGACAGAAGCAATAAGTGCCCGCGAACCATCCTGGTTAACATGAAAAGGCATTTCCTGGTGGGAAACTTTTCTGGATGCAACTTTTCAACCAAACCAAGTCAGATTGGAAACTGCCCCAGGACAGAGAGGCTGTAATGGGAGCTCATAAAATAGCAGGAGACTCGCTAAGGGGCATCTCCTGCCTCGTTCGCTGCAGCGTTCCATCTTTTCACTGCACATGAATTGATTCCCCATCCAGCACACCTCACAGCTGCCAGCCTGGGGAAAAACATCAGCCCATCTTTCTAGTAAATGGCTGATTTCATGGGCCACTCTGGTAATGCTATTAAAGATGATATTTTTGAACAATAAGCAATCTGTTCTCTGGAATATTTGTACAGTGGGATTCCCATTCCCTTCCCTGATTTTTTTTTCTTTAAGAAAGAAAACTGAATTGCTATAGATAATCTAAAACTGTCCTGAATAATTTATGTTAGAAAATATGATTGCTGGGCAGCCCATCTCAGAGAGATTTAACTTTTTGGGGTCAGAACTTTAGCTGGTAAAATTTAATACAGCTCTGAAATCAGCAGAGCAAAGATGTGGCCTTATAGATTTAAGGACAATGAAATATCATATAATATTTCAAAAATCAGCCCATCTTTCTATAATATTTCAAACCTTTGGAAGCCTCCAACTGAAATGGAGTTAATTTGGGGCTTTTCTGAAATGTCAGTTGATCGGATGCTCCCGGCTCTGGGCTTGTCCCCCATCGGTATCAACAACCATTTCCTTGACCAGCTGCAGGGTCTGCAGGGGCAGATGTGGGGGTCCTGTTGCTATAACCTTGGGGAGTCAGTTTTTGCAGACTTGGAAACCTGGGCGGCTGTTTCATGTGTTTCGTGTATGAATTTGCTATTAATTTCCAAAGTTTCCTATAAAAAGCTTTAAAACATTTCTTCAGATTGTAGTCAGAAGGCCCTGCTGGAGATAGAGCATTTCAGGGTCTTTTCAAAGCACATGTAATAAATAAATGACCCTGTAGCTTGGAAGAAACACTGTGGAAAAAAAGAAAAAGCTACATCATGTGCGTGCATCTATAGTGTAGCTGTGTGTTTCCAATTTGCTCCCTTTTGAAGCCAGATACCCAGAACAGCCAACTCAACCTGCCATGAACTTTGGTGATACATTGGTCCGCGGTCATTTGTCATTTTAATGTCTCCACCCAGATTTGCCTTAAATAGTGCACGACGGTGCCTCTGTGGCCTCAGGAAGCAACAGACTTCACTTGAGAGCAGAATTATGAGTTGCTAGAGGTTTGTTGTTTTGGTTTGGTTTGGGTTTTTTTAAGCTGAAAAGAATAAAAGATAGAAATAACAACATTTCTATGCTCTTTCTGTTTCTGTTCACTTATTAGAAAATAAACGAGACAACTTGGGTAAAAAGATTTCTTGTGATACCATGTTCCTACATGATCTAGAAATGCAGGACACCTGAAATGAAGAGAAAGTTGTCCTTTAATGTATTTTTAGCTACCTCGGATTTGGAGCAGAAAGGGTCGTCTGGAAATGTTTTCCCGCTACCTGCAGAGGAGATCCCTGATCAGCTACATCATCCTATGGATAACGCTGGGAGTTTTGTCCTGCATCCCTGACACGGAGCTGATCTCCGGCTTCAGCACCTCCTGCAATGTGTTGGGTGTCCACCCGTCCAAGTGGGTGTTGTCCTTTCAGGAGACATTCAACCGCTGGCCGCAAAAGGATCGATGTGTGGAACCTCGGAGGATGAGGCCGTTTGTTGGGGCACAAGGTTTTTGGGTGCTCAGCCAAAACTGAAACGGCGCTTTCAAGCTTTTCAGGCTCTACTTGTTCCTGCGTTAACGTGTTTGCTTGCTGGGACATGACTGGCACAGGGTTTGGGCTCATTTTAACTAAGATGTACGAGGTAATTTATAGAGGAAATAAACCTCTTGTGGTGGAACAGTCTTAGTAAAAAAGGTATGCACCAGGCACATCCTTCGATGTTATTTAAAATGTATATCATGGCTCCAAGTTTTATTTCTGGATTTGGTTTAGTGCAGTTTATACTCTTGCATCTGTTTAGACTTTTGCAAGCAGAGGAGTCTCAGTGAAACAGATGTTCGATCTGTGTGAAATGCCCCAATCCAGATTTCTTTCTTCTCAGCTCTGAAATCAGTCCTGCATATTATCTCTTTAGCAAAACAAAACAACAAAAAAAAACTCTCTTCAAGCCATAATTTCCACCCAGATAGCCATTATATGTGAGCTGGTAAATACTGAGTCTAAACCTTCAAATGAGAATAGCACTGATGTGCAGAATCCCTTTAGACCTGCCAACCATTATCACCACAGTCTCTTTATGGAGAACCCAAACTTAAAGACGACTACATCTACCTATTTGAACACGATTTAGCTGAGACTCAAAATCCAAATAGCTATTAATTTCAGAAAATTCAAACTTAGCCGAAGAAATAGTTTCCTCTTGGATGGCCTGTGTTTATTTTAACTGTGCTTTGCTCTATATGATTAGTGCTCCTTTCTTGCTCAGGATACGGGGAATTGCAAATGTTAATTTTTCTGACACACTATAATTACTGCAGACATCAACTGTTTTTATGCAGTTCTCCAAAAATATGGTCACTAGTGTTTGCACAGGAAATTCTGGCTTGCAGGGAACGCCCTGGATTTCATCCCTTCTTGCTCGTAACTCAATCTCTTTGAAAAATCAGAAAATACCTGGTTTTACTTGTCTAATTTGTAAGTTGCATGAAACATTGGGTTTTGGTCTAGACATTGCTCCTATATTCATGCTGGCTATAGAAGTTTTCCACAAATACCTTCTTTATGTCTTGCAAAATGTTCCTATCATCCTTCTCAAACTAAGAACATATTTGCAGTCATTTCTGCTGCCTTCTCCAGTGCGAATAATCAACAGAAAGTCACAGTCTAGTATGGTGGAAAGGGAGAATCAGGACACTTGGATTTCAAGTCTTCTCGTAATTATTTCCCATCCTTCTACCAGCCTGTCTGTAATTAGCGGTGCATTTGGTGGCAGCAGGGGCTACTCGTGGAGCACAGTTTTATGCAGCACCTCTGAACATTCCACATCCCGCATTTCAGCACCGATCACAGGGCAGAGGTGGCTTCTCCACCACTTTTGGCTTTCGTGCAGTATTTTTGGCAAGGCGAAAAGCGAGGACGGAGCAGGAATACATTGTGCCCACTGTCACTTTGTGCTCTCCAGCTATTCTGTGCTCATCCCGCCCTACCGCAACTTCACAGCCAGTGCAGGAGCTGGTCGAGCTGAGCAATTAAATATCTTCAGTCTACATATCCAGCCCCAAGAATCTAAAGAAGGAAAAGGAAAGAGAAAAAAAGAAAAAACCCCAACAGCAGTCACATCCGATGAGTTGCCATCACTTCGCAGCCTGTCCGTCCCACCTCACCACATCCATCCCTCGTGGTGTCTTTCCCTTTTGCAGAAGACAGGCAGCTTTCAGATGGCTACATGTCGGTCGTCTCCTTTTGCCTCATCCAACGAAAGCTGCTTTAGCCAGGACCGTGCACACCCAAACCCGTGCCCTGTGCGTTCCTGTCATTGTTGGACACAAGCCCAAATCTTGTTATTTAAGACCAGAGGCATCACTGCTACCAGCTGAGCATTTATGTCTGCAGAGTAACAAGAACTGGAGTCAAGACAAAAATGAAAACAGCCCCTTTTCGTAGGCAAGCTTTACCTAAATATCAAATAGAGCATACTAGGAGCAGTTCCAAAACATTATTGGTGATCCTGATCTGGCCTAAGGACAAGAATATTACTTACATAGACTGTAGCAGCACTGCACGTAACTTTCATGAGAAGCTCTCCTGCCAGTTACTGCAACTGGAAACATACGGTTGCACGCTGAATACGTGGATTATGGAGAGATTTTTTTGTTTGTCTGTTTGGCGATTTTTTTAGTGTGTGGGATGTTGCAGACTTGGTTTCCATCTGCATGTATCTATAGGATACACTCCTAATGGAGCCCTTTGGATTGCTTTGAGTGGATAGACCAGGTGTGGATTACGTTAGTCTGGAAAATAACACTTATGTATCTCGTACACTTCAAATAATAATATTTTTTAAAAGTTCTAAGGGATCTATCTACCTTAAGCGCTTCAGTAACTCCCAGCCTAATATCTGATTACCTTGCAAATGGGAATTCTTCAACACAACATACTTTCATTAAAAAGAAAGATGACTTGTTGAAACCACACAGTTTTGTGGAAACAGATCAACTCTGACAAAATCGTTTTTGAAACATCTTGTGTGGACCTAACAAGAGATCACCAGAGTAGACGGGGTAGGGAATGGTCTCTTGCAATGTACGGGACTATCAGCCTCAGGTTCCTATCGGGAAGATATAACTTCAGAAGACATGGGCGAGGTAGAACAATGGCTGTGTCAAACCCAATGTCCTATCATATAGAAGGAATCCTTAAAACTCAGCCTTAAATCCTCAAGATCATATATTGGACAAAATCTAGAGCTAGAGGAAGTTCAATTGGGCTGTTCTTATGACAAAATGGACCAGGTCTTCCTCTGATTCAAATCAACATTTGAGCAGTAAGCACAGGGAAAAATGAGCCGAATAAGTTCTGTCGATGTTGGAAGGTGTATGACGCACACCTTTCGAGAAAAGAACACTGCATGATAAATAGTTCCTCCAAAAAAAAAAAAAAAAAAAANAAAAAAAAAAAAAAGGTGTTTAACTCAATCTAATCTTGTGTAAAAGCAACAGTTGATGACAGCCAGCCAGTCAGGGCACATTGCAGATGGTGTTTTTCATGGCTGTAATCTAATGTCATAGCTTTTGCAGAAGTGGAATTAAAAATCTTCAGTTCTTTGTGGTGAAGACAGACAGATGCTTTCCTGCTTTAATTCCTGAGTGGCCATAACACGTTCGTTGACATTTCAACTTGATGTTTTAATTGGCTTATTTGAATAAAACTCAGACAGGTTATGTTGCTCCGTTTTATTTTTTGTCTCCCAGCCCAGCAGCCAACAAAAAGAAGACAGCAGGACAAGGAGGGGCAGTGACTTTTCACCTCCCAGATTCTCTCCATGTTTTGTTTAGCTCTTAACATATTTAAATTCATGCCTTGTTAAATTAGAGCTGCGTCCTGGAGGGACTGAAGTCAGCCACTGCAGCCCAAAAAAAGGATGCCTAATGTTCCTCTCAATTGTCCAGGAGAATGTTTCTTCAAAGATTTTTTTTTTTTAATTAATTCATTACTTTCTCTTGAGCAGCTATAACAATCTACATGTCGTGTACCTCACAGCCCATATCAGGGTTGTGCTGCAGCCCTAGAACCAGAGGTGGTGGTTCCTTCTCCGATCTGTGGAGGCCACTTGCTGGGGTGGACCAAAACTCCCGTTCCCACCGTCCCAAGGAGAAGAACAGAAACTTCTCCAGAAACTGGGCACATTTCTGCGTCTGCAGCAGTGACACGTTCATAAGGCTCATGGACTGTTCAAACATCACTTGAGCCCACCAGGGAAGTGAAGGTCTCAGGTAAAGAGCTGTGGAGATCAGTCCGGCTTTGGGCAATGATCATTCCTTGCCAGAAAGATGAAGGGTCAAGAGGGCTGGATGCAGTGAGAGGGGAAGAAGAAGACAAGGAAAGCAACTGGTCAGCACACAGGCTGATCTAGCTGGTGTTTCTCATCTAAGACTTGTTCAGGACCTGACTACAAACTGCTATTCTCCTCTGAATACTAAAAAAATTAGAGATGCCAAAAGCCACTCAGTCATTAGTCTGGTGAATACCTTATGACAAAACCACATCAGCACCAGTGTCGGTTATTTTTCCCCCCTTAATTTTTTCTTAAGTAAAGATATGCGTCTATACTAATTTGGTTTGCGTTTTTCTCTCTCCGTACATAAATGTGGAGCACAAAAGGATATGCAGTTTCTGGTTTTGCTCACTCAGGTGAGCAGATAAAGCTGGAGACCAGTATGTGCAAAACAATTGCAACTTTCAAACATTCTTGATAGTTTTAACTGCATATGCGTGCGTGTGCACACGTGCACGTGTCACAGCTGGGTGATATTTAGCCTTGGAGAGAATGACAGGGGAACACAAAGGGTGCGTGGCGTATTAAGCAGCGGGTATCTCAGGTACCACGGATGAAGCGCAGTCTGAGCGGGAAGTCAGTTTGCTCGTCCCAGGTTAGCGCTCGAGGTGCAGACCCGCAGCACAAAGCGGCCACGGACCATTAGCAGAGCTGGGCATCCATCTCTGTCAGGGGGAAGGTCAGGGCTCAGTTAGCACGGAATCCCAATTCCCTTCACCCTGGAGAAACAGCTCTCGGGTGGGATGGAGGTCACTGCCAGGGCAGCAGCAGAGAAGCTCCAGTGTAGGCTGTTGCCTTCCAAAAAGAGATTTTAGCTTCACCTTCTACACTGACTTTGCAGCTACAGAAGCTCCATTATTTAATTCCTTTCCCCTAAACTCTCAGAGCAGAGCTGTCCTATCACCCCTCTCCTCGCTCTTCTTGTTGCTGCCATCCATTTGCATCCCCCATAGCTGTTTAGTCTGCCTGGAAATCCACATCAGATTCCAAAAACTATCCAGTAATAATAGATTAGTGCCTCGTCTCACTGCAGTAAGGAATGCCCTGACTACGGTGAGTATAATTTTTTTGATACATAGGTAGCTTTGCTAAAAATAAAAAATAATCAAAGTAAAACTGGCAAAACCTGAGGAGAATCAAAACCTGTGGAGCAAATCTTGAGCAGCTGTCATTTGTTGTATTTCCAGCAGAACTAGTTCTTTATTGATTATTCAACCTACACTCAGAAACTGGGCTGTAACGGTGGGAGAATGAGAAAAATCGACGTGATCCTCAGATGTTTCCTATGGAATAGAGGCAAGTCTATATGAAATTAGTTCTTCCCATCAATCAGCTGTGCAACTAAAATAGCGTTTTTCATTTTATCTTCGGTTAATACGATGCTAAGAAAGCAAGCAACATGGAGAAAAGCAGTGAAATTAAAAAGCTCCATGTGCTAAACTCCTTGATGAATTCTATTTTTGGACAACTCTTCTTTAGGAAACCCTCCTCCGCTTGCATTCAGTTCAAAATTCACCCAGACATATATAAATCCCATTGACTTTGGTGAGAATGTTACGCATGTGCCGATGGACAGAATTTGAGCATGTGTGCTGATACTTAGCAAGAAAGAGACACATTTTATTCACGTAGCAGAAAGGAAATTGTGCTTTACTCTATTGTTTACTCTTCCCAGTACTGTAATTTTCCCTTTGTTTAATATTTCAGCAGAAGCCATTTATCTTCCCTGATGATCAAATAAACTGGGTGGTAAAATAACGGATATGCAATTCATTGGGAGGGGAAAATGGTATTACAAGGTAGGCCGAAGGGATATAGTTTGGAAATCCAGTAATGTGTGATTTGCTACCTCACGCTTGCCTCAATGCCCGAGGGAAAATATTGTTTTTTCATACCAAGCGAAGATCTGGGTTATCCTTTAAGAGCACTGCAGTGCAGGGGATTGCAGCTCTGAAAGCCGATACCCGACTGCTTAAAAGATCCGTATCCCATTCAAAGCAAGACCTTTCTCCTCAGAGAAGATAACGGGTAACGAAAGAAGCAATCGGGATTTTTGAAGCAGGAGTAGCTAATTAGGAAAGGGTGAGGCTCAAACGGTGGGAGGTTCAAGCATCAAGAGCAAAATGATGCTGCCGAAAAAACTGAGATTTTTTTCTTCGGTCCTCCATGGCCTTGATCCAAGGTCAGCAAAGTCTTTCCATGGGCTTCAGGGGGTTTTTCAGAGCAGAAGATCAGACTGAACCTGACTCACAATGTGTCGCTATAGTTAATGAACTTCTCTCCCGGTTCAAGCCTGTGAGTAGGTATAACACAGCCTGGAGAAGAGCTACCAGAAAATGGGAAATTTGAGACTATTGTTCCCATTGCATCCTCTTTTTCCAGGCAGAAGTCCAGGATTCACTTCACTTATCTTTCCGTCAATAGTTTGTGGGACACAAATACTTACCAGCCTTTTTCAGCTATGACAGTTTGCTCATTTTCGTCATTTTTCCCTATGTTTCTAGAGGAATAATGGGAAACTAATACCCGTGTAAGCGGCACCTATCTGATTACAAACATATAGGAAAAATACCACCTGCTCTTTTAAATCTGTTTCTTATGCAAATTTTTTACTGAGAGTCCTTTGCCTGGCAGACGTGCAGGTTTTATAGAACACAATCAACAAGAAAACAGATAAATTATATAGATCAGAGTTGTCATTTCATACCTTTTTTTTGCAGCAAATTGTTAAATTAAAATTAATTAAGAAATACGCTACGAGTATAAAAGCACTTTTAAAAATATCTTAGTTTTTCTTCTGATCTGGGTTTTTTAGTTTGAAGATGGATTAACCAAATTAAGAACAAGAAAGTGTAACAACATGACATACCTTTGAGGACCAGCCTTAGCTTTTCCAGCATATCTCCTCTGACCACATGAATATTTTTTCCTGTGAAGTAGTAGTTAAATATTTATTTTAAAATGGTGAAGTGCCTTCATATAAAGACACAAACAATTGTTTTACTTGGCAGGCCAAAGATCAAATAAAATACCAACATGTGGTTCAGATATTGACATTTAATATTTTTAATGAGAAAAAATGTACCCTAAAAGAAGACCTCAAAATACTCGATTATTTTTGGGAGCAGACTGTGGGTAAAAAACTATCATTGCTATCTCAAAATTTTGAGAAAAAAAGATAAAGTAGAACAGTATGCATAGGCATACGTATGTTTATGTGCTAAATAGTCTTTTTTTTTTTTTTAAATTTTTACAGAGTCAAAGACTGATGATGTTTCTTATGGCTGGGAGAACATGACCTTCTACTTATATCAGTGTTACAATTACAATGACTGAAGCTTCAGTTTTTCGTTAAATCATTATTATAATTCCGGTTTCACAAATCTGTTTTTCTGTGTTGAGCTCCCATTGTCACCTTGGCCTCAGTGGTGCCACACGTTTGGGCACGTCGGCTATTTGTTAATTTTCACAAAACTTTAGCAGCATAATGGCTCTGAGACTTCTACATGTAGACAAAAACATACAGAAAAGTTTAAAAAATATTGTAGGTAAATGGATTCACCTGCGTGCAGACACACATATGCAGAGTATAATCGTTTCCTAAGTAAATTGTGCTTAAAAAATTATGAGAAGAATCAAAGACAAAAATAACATCTTTGATTCCTACAGAAGGGATCTGCCAAGGTTGCATCCTCAATACAAACCTTCAGGTCCTTTCTACGAACTGAAATGTGAGTTTTTTCCCTGGCATTTATAAAAAACTGACCTTTTTCATCCCTCTTCATTTATTTCTTTGTAACAGAAAGAGTAAAAATTCTGTTATAATATCAAGCCTTCTTTTTGTGTAGATTTTTTTTTAAATTCTTGCTGCTTTAAAAAGTGTTATTTAAAGGAGCAACAGGGTTGGGTTTTTTTCAGTAAATCAAAAGGTAGCTGCACTAAACCTCACAAACATTATCAAGGCATTGAGTAGTGTTTACAGGTAGGAAAAAATTTTGATTCTCTTAATTTAATAGGCATGATAAACTCAGGCTCTGCTACAAAGGTTTTCTCTAAGTGTAGTTGCCAAGCTCAGCTAGAAATACATATAATTGTTGTCCCCATCTCTGCTAAGTCTGTCTCACATTTTCATGGCACAAGATCAGCTGGGCAAGAGGTGTTTTCCTCAGTGTTTCCCTTCATAAAAACACAGAAGCCTGCTTCCAACACTAAATTTGCTACTTCATGTTCTGATGAGAACTTTTTACAGTTTCCTATCCTGTACAAAACCCCTGTGAGAAACCTGCTGCGTAGATACAAACAAAGAAGGGATGAGGAGCATGTGGATGAGAGGAGGTGATGAGGTGACATGGAGGGACTTTCCTACCAAGAGCCTGGGGTTGGGGAGCACTTTTCCAGCAGCAAAGGTGAAGATTTCCCTTTGCACTATGAAACATCCTACACAGGAATGCTGGAGGAGACACAATTTTAGTTCCTGGCCTTTCACAAGTCCTGTAGGACGTCAGGGAAAGGGTACGTCCAGGTAGCATGGGTGACCCTTCCACTTATCGTAGATCAGAACTCATTGACTCAAAAAGTTGGACGTTTCTGGAGGGGAAGGATGGAGAGACCTCCAGCACTACCATTACTCTGCTTTGCTGAGAAATCACATCTCAAAGTCTGAGCTGTGTTTTCCACTATATTTCCTGCATGTGCTTAAATCCTATCATTGACTTTATGCAGCAGCAAACTCTGCGTCAAGGGAATGTCCACACTGAGACGTAAATTAGGTTGCATGGGATGGAGCTGGTAGGTATTCCAGAAGAACATGGGAGTCAAGCTGAACTAAACACTGGGGCTTCATTAATAGCCAAGCAGCAAAACCAAGCTGTCTCTGCATGCTAAAACATTCTGTGCTTCAGAGTGCAGAAAGGAAAGCGATTTATAATGTTAATCCCACACAACTAAAGCTGTTCCTAACAATGCCAACCTGCCCAGGCAGAGTGCAGAGAAATGTTTTCTCTCAATACTGCCAGATCTATTGTCTATTCGTCTCTCTTCTGACGTAGAAGAGGGAACGCTCTGTGACAACTTGTTTATCTGGTGGAATGTAATTCTATCACAGAGAAACCATTGATTATGAAAAAAATGTTTCTAAATGACATAAAAGATGTCATTGTGGTGAAATCAGTTGCATAGGCGACACTGTCACTTATGAGTATTCATTCATACTTAAAAATACAAGCACGTGAAAGAGGATGGAGATAGGATGGACACAGGCTCAAAAGGCACTGTGGATAAATTGTATGAGGGCCCAGGTACTAATGCACGATGTAAAGATGATGTAGGTTATATTGTTATATAGGTTATATGTTGACTTGGATTGAATCAGCTCAGGGAGAGGTGGCAAATTGAGGAATCCATCATAAAAAAAAGCTGTAAAGCAGGACATTAAAAGAGACATTGGGTTAAAATATACAACAACAACAAAAAAGGCGGTTAATTTGTTTTCATCTGCTGGCTACATTCCGAAAGGTGAAGTTTGTTTTCTCCTCTTGAGCTAGCTTTAGGGAGGAGATACGCACCATATGCCACCGGTTGCTCTCGCACGCAGAGCTGTAGCAAGATGTTTGCCAGAGGTTTGAACTCTGGTGAGCGCGGCCTTTCCCTCCCAACTTCCATTCCCAGCTGTTTATTTGAATGGGACTTTCAGGCTGGTGAAAACGTGCTGGATTAACAGGCTTTAAAAATTAAAGCCTATTGATGCAGGCAGCAGGTAAGGCAGAGGCAGCTCTGGCATCCTAAAATGGTAAATATTTGGAGGCTGGTGGGCGACTGTGGTTTCTAACACAGCTGAGGGTTTGCCTGGCTTTTGTTGTAGGAATTCACACTCAACAGTATACACTGCCCATTTTAGAAAGATGCCAAAATATTTCCACATTCAGAGATTTGTGTGTGTCAAGGCCAGCGGGAGCAAGGTGTAAATGGAGCTGAGCTTGTGACGCTTATGGCCTTGGTTTCTACAGTAACGGGATTTGTTCAGTCTCTGGCAGAAGGAGAATCCACAAAATCAGGGCTAAAGGAGACCATGCCCCCTGTAAAATTATGCACTGGTTTTAAATTCTTAGGATCTTCAACACCTTTACGAGTTCAGAAGCCCCAGGGATGTGGTCGAACTTGTCCAAGGCTGACTGCTGGAAAAGGAGCCAAATCTCATCAAGGACAATAATGCAAACATAGCACGGGCTTGCGCAGCAAGGCTGGGTCTGTCACTCTCTATTAGTTGATTTGTACAATTGCTTAACTGCCCCTTTACTGCTTTGTGTTTTCTAGTATGTCCCAGTCTTATTTCCACCAATAGACATAAAACTTCCTATCATGCCAGTCACAGAGACAATTACATAAGAAACTTTTTTTGTTGTTGTTCTCCCCCTCACTTTATTTCAGCTTAGAGAAACAAAGAGGTCCATTCATTCAATTTGCAGCTGAGTCTCCCAGGTTATGTAAATTGTTAAATCATCCATGCTCTTTCTTTTTAACCATATTGCAAGCAGTGAATTTCCATACCCAGTTTAAACTTCACAATTGACCTATCCCAACAAACACGGAGAGCAAGAGAGATCAGGAGTTCCACCTTTTCTTGTTTCTTTTCTCCTGGTTAAGCAACATGTTATACCTCCATGGAGAATAATTAAAAGAAATCAGAAGTCTTTCATGAAAAACTAAGTGGAATAAAACCTTGTGATATAATTAGGAGATGCCTGTGGACTTCAGTTGAGTTTTATTCATTTCCATCAAGGCATAATTTAGTGCAGAAGCACAGCCAAGCTTCCATTTTTACTCTCGTCATATAATAAAAAAAATTCGTAGTATTTTTACCTTACAGTTTAAATTAAAGTTCCTTGGGTAAGCTGCTGCTTTTGCTCTGTTATTGATGCTTACATTGATTTGTTAAGATTGTTGTAGCGTTTCTCTGGAGCAGGAAATGATTGCAATATTAGAATTCCTCTTGATAATTAACAATGCACCTTAAGAGGAAGATTTCTGGTTGAGAAAAAAAGTTGCATACACTGAAGAAAAAGACAATAACCAAATAATAGGCAGCAAGATACAGAGCTGGGCAGAAATAGGAGGTAAGTTTATGAACACCTAGACTAAAAAGCAGAGTAGAAAACTCCCCATTAGCATCTGTATCACTTTTACCTTTAGCAGGACAGAAGCACGAAGCCCAAACGTGTTAAAACAAGGACTCTGGCCCTGCATACTCTGGGTGGGCTTGAAATGTCTGGTATCCATTAGAGCCCAACAGTCTGCCGAACCAAGAAATTAATTCTCTTGCAGGAACCTGGGCGAACCAATAGCAGCAGCAAGTTAATCAAGCACTGATCCTCCCAATCCACTTAATCACAGCCAGCTGCTACTTAAAGCCTAAGAGGAGCAACATCCCCAGGGCAGCCCTTTTGGAGGAGGGGAAAAGCAATTCAGAGAGAGCACCCTGGATGGGAGAAGGGCATTAAAAAGTTAATAAAATAAAAGTTAATTCCCTCAATCAAGGAGGTAAAGAATAGTTCTGGGAAGTTCTAAAGCTCCCAATATTAATTTCTTCCCACCTTCCCAGCTGCTTATCCCTGGAAGGCATTTGATTTGTACTAAAATATTTGCTCATAACCCAAGTTTCCTCCCAGAGTGTACACAGACTGTGCAATGCCTGAGACTTGGCTGTGGGTTTTTTTTCCCTCTTTCATTCCAAGTGTCTCTAAAATCTTAAAAACACTGACCATGCCAATTCAGTTTACGTTGGCTGGATAATCTTGTCTTCATTTTCTTTTTGAGGTATGTATGGTCTCTTGGCCATGTCATCCTCTTAATATAAAATTTTGCCTGTTTTAACAAATGTGTTATTCCCCATTTGAACTTTATTGGACTGGAACATTTTGAGGGGTTCTGACAGGATTTTAGGTGTTTAAGCTTTCATATAGGAAATCCCTAAGTACATCATGGAGGCCTCTTTGCAAAACACCTGAACACTTCATGTGATGTAGGAAAACGCTTTTCTTCCTGAATTCTCAATGGGGAATCTGAGATACTGATGGATTAAATGACTTGATAAAATTACCTGGTGTGGCTACAGCAGAGTTTAGATTGAAATCCAGCCTGTTGTTGCATTACCTAATTCACCATCTCTAAGTACTGGGTTGAAGCCAATGCAAGGATGAAGCACTATCTCCCAGTCAATGGTCACTACATTTAATTGTGGAATTGAGAGAAGATTTTATGGTTTAAGCCTGTGGAAGGTCATCTAATTAACAAGAAAACTACATTAAGATTTTGGCTTGGTCGCTCAGCAGTTTAGGAGGCCAATGCACTGAAACCACCATTTAGAGAGGGTTTATCTGATTGTTAAGATCTGATCTTGAGTAACGTGACTGTGATGGGGTAAAATAGGTGAAGGTTTTTGGCAGTGGTAATGCTGGCTCGTCCATATGGATGGAAATCCTGGCTCAGCGTGGCAAACCTGGGGCAAATTTCCCATGTAGTGACAATATTATGAAGCAACGCTTGGTTCACCATTTTAACTTGAGTCTTCTATAAGCAAGTTGTTCTTTAAAGGAAATAAAGTTGTCATCAAAAATAGGTCCATTTAGTTTCTCTGGACTCCCTCTTTTTCATGAATCTGCACAACATTTTTAAAATGCAAAGTATTGGTCAGCAGTTTCATATTGCTGGTTATTATCTTTGCCATGGCAAACATATTCCATAATACCTTCCCTAATATTTAATTTTCTGAAAAGTTTTCCACCAAAGAAATATTTCTGCATATTAAAAAGCAGCATATTGAACACAAAACAGACTTCAACTTTTTTCTTAGAAAAGGAAATGTCAAGATTTTAAACAAATAATTATGTTTATATACACACATATACATGCATGCATATGCATTTTCAAGCTACCATGATAGGAAAAAACACGCTGGTGACCCCATCAGCATTCTGTTTAAAAGTCACGGTTCTTTTGAAGCTACGTGGTTCACCTTATAAAAATCAGTTGGACGGCATTTTGTGTTCTATTTTAAAGATGTTTAAATAATCTCAAAATTTTTTTGGTAAGCCATCAGCAAACATTCCCACTCTTCTGTTGGCAAAACACCTTAACTAGAGCAGGCTTGGGGGGGTTTCCACTAATTTCTGCAATTTTCTATAATATAGCTTGACTGACCTTTCTAAATTATTGTGGACGGAATTTTCCACGTAGCTGAAAGAAAATCTATTTGAAGTGGGGACTTTCTATTTATTGCTCTGTGTTTACCAGTTGCTGTCTAATAAGTGTACGTTCAAATTCACTAGTGCGGGAGCCACCAGTTCCGTTCCCCCTTCCCCAGCTGTGTGCACTGCGGTGGTTCTGCGCTCCAGATGTGCTGTGCTGAGCATCTCTTCCCAGCTCCCTCCCAGAGGTGCTTGTTTCCAGCGGCTGCGTGTCAGCGAGTGACAGCACGGTGAAAAGCCAGGCTAGATTTCTGGGGAGAAGTTCTGTCATCAGTCACCAATCACCAGGATCCCCCCAGCCGTTAAAAGCCAAATGGAAGAGAACGGTTTCAAGGAGCTGAATGTGTTTTTCATACATCATTCATGAGATGATTTAGCTTGAGGAACATTAAGGAGATCGAGTGATGCTCAGGAGAGAACTTGAACATTAATGGATGCAGCTTAATTCAAAACTCCCTTTATAAGGCCATTTTAAAAGTGATTTATTATCATCACACACCTGAAAATATCTGCAAGGCATTGCATTCCCAAAGCCAGATTCAGAAAAGCCATTAAGAACATGTTCAAATAAACTTATTAACCCAACACTGCCTAACTCTATAAGCAGGGGAACCACGAAGGAATCACCCATGCTATTTTAAACCCGGTCGTATTTTCTATAGCAACACTCACTTGAGTCCTTATGTTATCCATCTCCACCTTCCACCTTCTTGAGTGTACCCTTGCAATCAGTAAACTCCAACCCAAAGTGATCATCATGAGATCAAGAAAGATTGCAGACCACTTTAAAAATAATCTTTGCTAGTATTTCTAAAGAGAATAGACTGTTAGACTGAGGTTATCACAGAGCACAAACTTGTTAGAGAACTTAGGAGGCCAGAGCCCAGTGTACATGTGTACGACCTGGTGTAGATGGTGAGAAACCACAGGCAGAGAACCTTTCTTACAGAGGGGAAAGCTCCTGGCTCTCGCGGGGATGACACAGCTCTGCGGCGTGAAAGCTCCGTGAGATCAGATGGAAAAGTTTAACACCACCCCTGCAAAGTTTTGGTGCATGAAGGATGGAAAAAAAAAAAATGAAGAACATCCTTAAAATGTAAAACATCTTGGTCTTTTAATAATCCCATGCGGTATGTTTTCACTTTAGCAATAATTGTATTTTCTTTTTGCGTATTTTATTTAACAACATTTCAGGGCCCAGCTAATCTGTTCCATCTGTTGAGGGAGTGAACAATGTGCTGAGCACAGAAACAACCGCCTTTATCGGGCTGCGGCAGTTTGCAGAATCAACCTAACGCCCCAAATAATTCCCCGGGAGAAACTGCAGCCTCACGGGGGACGCTGCCACCTCTGCTGCCACCAGTAACCACACGCAACTGCAGGCGTTACAGAAGTTCAGAAGAAATTTATGGTTGAAATATATCCGCGTATCAGTAATTGCAGGGATACAGATGGAAGTCCTACAAGAAAACAAACAAGCAAACTTCTTTTCTAAATCTGCTGTGAAGGCTTGTGGTGGTGTGTTCGTCTTTTATATTGCAATTTTCAAATCAAATGAAGCGTACTAACCAGATTCAGAGGTGTGACAGTTACCATTTAAGAGTTAACGCTGTTGCATCTTCATCAACGCATCCAGGGGGTGAGGCTGAACCGGGAAAGAAATACAGCAGCAGAAAAAAATCCCCTGCACTATTATATTTTGTAATTCATCTCAAAGTAACTCTTTGTGGCCAGACCCCTCTTGGCTACGTCCGCTATGCATAAAGAAAGGTGTCCAAGCATTCATTCCCTCTGCAGCCATAGGAAGAGCCAGGCGGGTGCAGCACAGGTTGGATATATTAGTACATTAGGATGGGCTGGATGCTCCTGGAAAGAAGTTTCTTGCAGTGGTGCCCACCTGAGCCCACCTGGCCACCCTGCCCTATGCAAACCCAAGGGTGTTCTGGCTGTTTTGCAGTGCCGGTGACACAAAGCAGCTGTCAAACAACCCAGTCAATCAGCTTAAAAGCTGCTTTCTACTTCCCGAGCGGTACAAACCAGTTCAGGTGTAGCAGTGTGCATCAGGCTGGAATAAATGCGCCTCCAGATTTGCCCTCAACAGAAAAGGTAAAAGTCACTGATGGAATGCAGCGCTTTCTGGAAAGGATCATCCCCTGCTGTTTACTGTGCAGTGACACGCAGGCTTAGCACAAATATGTGGAGATAAAATCTGGGAGGGTGAGGGCCAAACAGGAAAGATGGAGTTGCCCCAGCTGAGGTTTGGTCCAGCTGGATGGAGTGGCGGCTGCGGGAAGGTTCAGGCTGATGATGCAAAACGGAACCTGGGCTATTGTATACCTTAGGATAATCCAGGGCTGGAAAAGGAGCAGAAAATTCAAATATTTACTGGGGACAAGAGAAGACTCTTATAGTAGTAACTTGATTTTAAGATGTCCAACTGTTTGAATGTAGCAGACAGGATTATCGCAGTAGGTCTGGGGTATTGTGAGAGAAGCTAGTGAGGCAATTGTGTTTGGGATTATTTAATTTATTATGTTGTTTGGCAGTTTATTCCTGCAGTATCTCATCTACATACACAGTATATAAAAGTTGCTCTAGCGTATTCAAAGTATTGAGTTTGATTTCCTGTCCTTTATCATTTTTGCATAACTGCAGAAATCCCACACTTCGCATCAGAAGCAGCTTGAACAAAAAACTCCGCAGAACGAAAACAACCGCGCTTGGAGGCCGTATCTTCAGACACAGACAAGTTCCCCTCTCTGCTGACACCCGCGGTGCTGTGCACATTTATTTGAAGTGAGGATACGCTGCATGGGGTGTACTGTTTATTTTTCCACCAAAATCCTTTCTGATGTTCCAGGCTGGACCATTTTGAGGGTGACAGAGTAGAGAGGTGGTGACATGGGCAATGCCAAGGGCAGAAAGGTGTGCAGGAAACTCCAATAGACTGCAGCATAGAGAAAAGGAGGCCACTCCTTACCCCCAGACACATATGTCTGGTCTTGGGGAACAGTGCTTCACAGAAGGATGGCTGTTACTATCCTGTGTATACTGAGACACATCAAGATGCCACTTGGGCAAGTGCAGGAGAGAAGAAGTGTGGTTTTCTTTAACCAGCTCAACAAACCGATGAAAAATATATTGCTGGGTATCCCCGAGACCATGGCAAAGTCCACCTACTCCCTCCCAACCTGGCCTCCCGAGAGAAGAAATTGATTTCATATCACATTTCACACTTCATTTACTCTGCCTCCCCCAGAGAAAGGCCCCCACACAATGACACAAAAGACATCACTTTTATTTACTGCCCATCTACTTGTGTCTTTGTGTCCCGTTGAGTCGGAGGAAAGCAAACCAGTGTGGGAACCCGGAGGATTGAGATTGTTCAATGAAGCTTGCCCGGTGGATGCAGGCACAGTAAATCATGCCTGACAGACTATTGTTCTAAGGGGAGCTTTTGTTTTGTTTTGTTTTTCTGGAGTGGTGTTGGTTTTTCCCCGGGCTGGCTTTGTGGTCCTGCAGCAAGGGTGGGTGTTGGGGGGTGGGAGAGGGGCACGGGGGCTGGTGCGCCGCAGCGTGGGGGGGAGCGTTGGCACCGGGCCCATCAGATGACAAAGTGCTTTGAACGTTCACATTCCCTTTTTTGTTTTCCTTTCTGATTATCCTCTGGCTCTAAGTATGCTAATGAGTTTGGCATCTCCTTCAGCGTAACGCGGTAGGGCAGGAACTGAGATAGCTCATAGAAAGCTCATAGAAACCTTCTCACTGGAGGATCTCAAATCTCCTCCATCCCTGTTCCTCCCCAGGAGTCCTTGCACTGGGCTCTCCCATCCCTCATGAACACATCATTTAGGGCTTAATTTGGAGCTCATACTTAACGTTTGAAAGATCTGGGTTTAGTTTTCACTGCTGACTAATATATCATCTCAGGAAGGGAAAGTATTGCCCTAGAGAATGCTCTAAGAAGCTATTTGAAAAAAGACAAAAAAACCAAACCATATCATTTACATATACTCACAATAAAATCATGATACTTCAAAGAAAATAAATTCAGGAACAACAAATATTATGAGGTCTTATAAGTTCCAAGGGAGGATTCATTTTTAGAGGCTTAAAATGGCTTTTTAATGTACATGATCACAATTAGTCTGCTTCCCAGTCTGCAAACTCAGATCCATCAGATGGAGCTGAGTTCAACCCCAAATCCCAGATGAAAATTCTCCTGTGCTTTGTCCTGAGCACCCAGCTCTGGTTCTGCAGTTCCCACCAGCACTGCCCTTGATGCAGGAACAGACAAACCCACCCCAGCCCACCTGGGCTGGTCGGGACAGGTTCATCCCTCAGCTTCTCACATCCACCGAGCCTTCTCAATTCCCAATCTCCATATAGATTAACCACACGTACTTTCACACCACAGCAAAAGTTTGTGTTTTTTTTTTTTCTCTTGCCAGACTCCCAAAACCAGCCCGTTTCTCTGAATGGGCTCCGGTTTGATGAATCAGCATTTCCCACCAGTAAGCTTTGCATCTGGAATTCCCTGGCCATCCTGACCCAGACGTCTGCAATATTTTGGGTAGTGTTTTCAAGTCCGGGGGATGGACGCCTACCCCAGCCAGCAGCTTGGCTATTTCCCCAAACCAGAAGAATTCAGCAGCGCCACTGAACAAAAAGTGCCCAGCAAACACAGCCCATTGCACCTGCCATCTACTGTCACTTCTTTTTATCCTCTCAAATAAAGGCAAACCCTTTTGAGCAGTGAAAATGCTGGAGATTTAGAAACAATTGTCGTGAGGTAATGCCTGGAAACACACACACAGGGTGAGATTTCTCCTTGAAGTGTTTGCTCAAGTGAGAAAGCCTTGCTGACAATACCCTGCTCAGCTGCTGCAACAACCGACAAGGAAAGCTGGTGATCCTGTAAAACTGCAAGGTACCAAACATGCCACTTTGGAAACCCGTTGTGTTTTTGGCCTCAAAGGAAAGGGGTTGTCATGTGAAGTGTGGGCAGAATCAGCACACCACCATTCAGCTGAGCGTGCCTTTTGCAATGCTTTCTTGAGCTCGGGCAGTTCCAGGTCTTGGTTTCCTTCTTCTCTGCACATTTTGTACACATCCCATCCGACAGGAATTTTTCTTGCCTGCCTCCTTGGTTCAGACTTTTCGTTTCAGTTGTGTGTCCTTCCTCTAGGCCTGATGCCAAAGTCACAGATGTGTGAGATGGGAGAGGAAGCCCAGGACATGGAGAAGCTTGTGCTTGAATTTGTCAACAAGCACTTGACATCCCCGCGGTGCTGTTTATTTCACTAAAATCCCACCTGTGCACTGGAGACTTTCCAGCCAAGCCCAGCTGGCAGCAAGGCCAAAGGCCGAGCAGAGCTGTGTCGGCTTTTACACCTTTCAAGAGCTCCTCTGGAACTGCAGCTTGAGATTCTGATCTTCTACGTGAGACAGTCACAAAATATTTGTGTACTAGAAGGGGCATGGGTCTGTTCAATAAACAGACTAAGCTAAAGAGAGACTAGGAGATGAATATCTTTACAAGGAAGACCTAAATGGTAAAGCTCTGATAGCACGGATGTGCTTTATCACATGGCATTTAGCATCCTCTGAGGCCTGTACCATGGCCCTGCTCCAATGTCAAATCACCCCGAGCCTGCAGAACTTATCTATCAGGGGCGAAACGCAGCAAACATTGAAATACACATGAAGAGCTAAATAAACTGCTGATTTTCAGCTGTTGATAGCTGGAGTTTCTGCAGATGTCAAAACAATCCACCTGTGTCCGTTCCAAAGTAGGTCACTTTCAGGATTTCCCATTTTCAGGATGGGAAAGAAAGCAACAGATTACAGAGCAAGTTGGTATTGGCAAAAAGAAATCTACATTTTATTTCTGTCTTCAATAGCAAGAATTCTCCTGAACAACCTCTGGTATGGTCTGCCTCATGCAGTTGTTGGTAAAGTATTACCAAGACCAAGGAGATACCCAAGAATTTTGCTTTCTCAAGAAAATGTTTTTTAGCTGTAAAAGCCTTAATATCACCCAAGCTCTAATGGCCATCAACAGCTATGTGTTGGAATAAAGGCAAAAAGAAGGGAAGACATGGAAGTGTCATTGACACAGACTGCCTGAAATATTTCCAACCTTCTTCTTTCTTAAAAAAAAAAAAAAAGGGTTTCAATGAGCTGAAATTGTTCATGGATGTATCTGAAAAATATTTGCTTTCCTTCCTGCTGTTTTTTCTCCTTTTGTTTACAAAACTAAAAAAATAACAAGCTAAAGAGACACTGCTCATGATCAGCATATTACTTCTATTTCCAGCGGCAACAAGAATTCTAGCTCTGTGACGACATATCAATAATTTCTTAGGGGAAAAAAATAAAAAGCAAAGGCAAAACATTCTGACCATCTTTGGCGTGAGCTCTTATATAGACCACGCTCAGATTCTTGCTGTGGGAACAACAGTCTTGGACGAGCCATCTCTGTCTGCAGCCATCAGTATCCTCCTTGTCAAAACAAATGTGTTTATCTCTTTTGCAATTGCTTTGAAACACACTGCAGAAGAAATTTTACACACAAAACTAAAATCCCACAAATCTAATCACTCACATTTTTACTGGAACAGAAAGACAGGAAAATATACATTAAAAAAACCCTTTCTGTTGAGCTGGGCTTTTCGAGGGGGAGAAAAACAAAGCATTTGGTAGCAATTAATATGCCCCCTACATTTGCAGTTTTAATTCCTGTGCAGATGCGTAGTGTTGTTATTCTAATAACTTCCTGTGGTGCTCCCTTTTTCTGTAAACCTCAACGCCAATTAAAATGTGATCCATCACCGAATGCTTCCAAAACAAAGGGGAATGTCCAACTTTCTGATACAGCCATGAAAAATCTCAGTCAGTCAAAAGAAGACCCAAGGAAAAAAAAAAAAAGGCATTCAAGTCTTCCCATTTCTGTAAGAAAGAGTAGAAGAAAATGTTCTTTATGCAAGTCTTGTAACAGAAACAGAATGAGGGATTCTGATTGTATTAGGAGAGACCAGCCAGGCTTCCACTCAGGCTGATTAATAAAAGCATCCAGCTTCTTGTGCTGAAATGACGATGTCTGGATATTCACCCTCTGGGGGAAACGCTGGGGATTGGATGGTAACGGCAGATGTATTGATGGTTTTGCGAATCGCTGAAGCTGGTGGCAGTGAATTCCTCCCACCTTCGTCTGCAATGTGACTGTGCTGCCAATAGAGACCCCAGGCCTTACAGTAAATAAAAGGTGGGCAGCTCGTTGGTGGTTCAGCTGCTTATTAAGAAGGACCGAATCACTTTTTCTGAACGATATCACTTCCTCTGTAATGCAAATCAGCAGCAAACAAAGGGCCTGAGCGCTCCTGTTTGTACGCAGGACACGACTTCGCCACCGAGGATGGTTTGTTCGTGGTTCAGGTTTCCAGGCAGCATCCCAACATACCCTACAGTCAACATTTAGTAGGACTTACTCAATGGGCCTAAGCCAGAGGAACAGCTTCTGGGAAGTGCCGAGACTTTTCTTACCATCTCCACTGCTCTTGAGACCAATGGATCACCGTTGGTCAAAATACTTAGTGCCTGGAGAGACTCTTGATGTTCTCCAGGTACTTGCTGGGTGCTGCGTCTGTGCTGTACCTGTGTAATATGGAGTTCCTGAAGGTTTGGCTTTAGGGTATGTCAGCTGTAAAAATATTTTGCTGGTTTTCCGGGGGTGTTCTCAGCAATTACAGACATCATGGTGGAGAGAGCTCCCGCTAAGACTGCAGTGAAGACCGGCTTGCAGAAGACTCTGTGTTTCCAGCTGCCCATAGTCCACCATATTTAGCTGCATGTATAGATGGCAGGGAGACACAAAGGGTAGATTTGGGGTGTGTGGTATTTCTGGACTATAAAATCAGTGCCTATGTCTAAAGTAAAAGATAAACTCTTCAGTTCCAAAGCAACCACATTATCATTCACACCGAAGCTTTGTTGGTTATTCCTGAGACGTTAAATCAGATGTTATGTTAGAATGAGCATCTTCTCCCCTTTATATAGCTGCTGAGTGCATGTTGTGTGCCCCCATTCAGAGAAAAGACAGCAATAAATAAACGCAAATCATTTGCCTTTCTCAGCGTCAAAACTTAAAAGATGCCACAGACAATTTGCAAGCGACCAGACACATGTGGCCTCCCGGAGTCTGATCAGGCAGGAGAGGAGGGACTGCAGGCAAAGGAAAGGGAGGTTGTTTGTTTATTTATTTATATCCTCCCCAAGCCTGTTTTCTCCAGGCAAGAATTCTTGCCAAGTCTATTTACAAAGTTCAGGCTGGGGATCGTGAGAATTGCAGCTCGCGGTCCGTGCTCGGCGTCCGCCCCTCCACAGATGTGCCCTTCTGCCTTCTGCTCCGCGCTGGACCTTTGGTCCTGCTTTGGGGAAGGCAAAGTTGAGGAGGACACAGGAAAAATACGTACTAGAGAAAACATGTGCTAGGAGAAGTAAAATCTTTGTTTCTTCACTGCTACCTGTCATTCAGACTCCATTACGATAATGCATTTGTTATCCTTTATTTCTTCATGTGTGAATGTTCGTCTTCTGAAACAGCCCGTATTTTGGAGCAGTACTAGTGTAACTGTTCTCAATCAGATATGTTGTCTTCCCTCTTTTTATAATATTTTTATGTTAAAGAATGGTGAGTCTGGTCACCTTTATGAGCTATGTGTATACAGATGAAAAAAGGAATTTAAATCCATGTTTGTCCATCTGCAATGTGTTCTTTACAGAAAGTTCATGTCAGGTTCTCTGGTGTCTGGGTTAGGAGACTTATTGTGCAGTTACAAATCCTGAATGTATTGTGCGGCTGTATGACCTGGAAGTACAATCAGCAGATGAGAAAAACTCTGCCAGTTTGTGTAATATTTTTTCTCTTGTTGTCCTTCAGCGTCATGACTTTTTCTACGACTGTCTTCCTGGTCTCCTAAGGAAGTATTTTATTAAACCCTCTTTCTAAGAGTAAAATGGTGTGCTTGCCTCAGTTCCCGCAGTCTCTGCAAGATCAGGCTGTAATCTGATCTAGAATTGATTTTTCACCTTGCATAGGACAAGTTGAGAAAAGCGACTTCTTTCATGCCAATATTAGGGTGACTTTTAAAACGTGTTACTTGAGGAACCACTCCAACTCCACCACACGAGGCTTGTAAATAAGTTGATTTGATTTCAGCAGCTGATTGTGAGTCACTCAGGAGAAGCCATTCTCAAGAATATTCAAAGATACACCACAACCCAAATAAAGATAACACAAAATCTTGCCTTTTGTTTCACAGACAAGCAGAATTTCTTGCCCTAGACAAGGGGGAAAATGCTTCCTGCCCAAGAGATAAAGCAGAGCTTCAGGGATTTGCAACAAGTCCCTTCTGAAATCCCATCTCCCCAGTAAAAAGCAAAGCCAAGGGGATGCTGGGGAGCTGTTGAATTGGCTAATTTAGCCTGGTGTATACACCATGAAAATATAACTAACCCAGGAAAAGGCCTTTCACAGAATCCATTTACAGGCACAACATGAGGTCAAGTTGTAAATTGTTCGGCCGGGTTTGTTTAGTCCAGCCTTGATGGATCAGGAATTGCTGAGGGTTTCTGCGAGGTCTCTATTTGCTCAGATGGTTCTGGAAAGGTAAAGCAGCGCTTTGCATTGCACAGGGAAAGGTTTTAAAGGGTACGCGGCTGCTCGGGCTTATCCACCCGAGCGGGGAGCACAGGCATGTGTGTGCTGCCTTCCCCGGGAACACTAAGTGAACCTGAAAGCCTCCCAACATCTGGCTGCAGCTTGGCTTTGTTTGCTTTAGGCTTTTCCATACAGACGACCACCCTGGTGAGAGCGCAGGGATGAACGGGGCGTCTTCACGCATGGCTGGTGAGATGTGGGAGCTCGTGCACCAGCCCGGGCTTTGGGGATGGGGAGAGAAGCGCCGAGCTGGAGCTTTTGCTGGGATGGTCCTTCTGGAACGAGCTCCTGGCACCGTGGGGTGGCCGCTCTCATCACATTCGATCTCATCCATCTGCCCTGTCCCACCCAGGGCTGTGTTGAAGTCACTTAAAGACCCTTTCAGGTACCCCGTGATCTTTAGATGTCTGGGTCCTCTTTGGACATTTGGTCTGGAAAGGAACTTTTTCCTTTTGCCAGAATTCTGCTTCTAGTTTTGGTTGACAACAACAGGGAGAAAGAAGCAAACAAACAAACAAAAAAACCACAACCCAAATATGGCAAAATTAGACTATTAAACACCAGGCAGTTTGTGAAAGGTGGCATCTGTTTCTCTGAGATCTGATGCTGCTAATTTCTCCCTCCACTCAGGATCCAGCTTAATATATAATTCCATGGTTTGGTGCTTTTTTTTGTCTAAGAGAAAGAGATGTTGGATATGTTTTAGTTGAAGCACCGGGAATTTAAGCATGTGTGGTGCTAAAATATGGGCTTATGGTGCTTCCCATCGAGTTCTTTCCAATTCATTTCAGAGCAAGATGAAGTTTTCATGAGAATATTTTGAGTAATTTCTATTAATGTTGAAAGAGCTCCCTCTTGTGGGTGAAGCAAACCCGTTGCTGAGCACTTCCAGCTCAGAGCAGCTCTCGCTGCCCCTTAGCAGGTCTTCTTGCAAGTATTTTCCTAACATCTGACTCACTGATAAGAAGAAGTTGTTTAGCTGAATTTAATACTTGCTTACGGACCATTTTTAGAAATAATGTGTTGTAGCACACAGCTTTTATTGCAGTATCCTTCAGATCACTTTTAGAACTAAAATTTAAGTGTTGGGAATTCAGATTTTTTTTTTTTTTAATGGAAAAAGTGCATATTTATGACATATTTATGACAAAGGAAATATGCCTGTTCTCTGACATATCTCTACCGTATATTCATTGGCACAAGTGAATCAAGCTGAGGCACTTGAGAGTCTGTATGAATATCACATCGTATTTAGTCAGAAACCGGTTTTGCTTATAGGTGAAGAACATGACCCATCCTCACTGTGATATTTCCCTCTGTTTGAGCCTCCTTCACCTGAACCAGTCTGTGCCAAACCCAACAAGTGCTTCCAGTGGTGCTACACATCCTGCAAGCTGCAGTACAGATAACGTTCACGGGACATTTTGGGATAGAATTAAGTTTTCCATCACAAATTGCTTTTGTTTTAAAGCTGAAAAGGCACATGATATTTTAAATTCAAGATTAATGCAGGTCTGGGCAGCGGGGGAACATGTGATTTTTATATATAAATATATATATATAAAATATATATATAATGAAGCCACGGTCATAGGGGAAATCGAGCACTCTGAACCCATTGCACCTACATGTGCCTCTTCCAGCAGCTCTGAGGACAATAAAGTTTCTCACAAACTGCTGGCAAAATGCACCTCGGAGGAGGAAAACCCAGGTGCGGCAAGTGCTGGTTCAACACATGGTGGCAGCAAGGGACTGGTTCTGAAGGGCTGGGGATGAGCCGGGCCGGCTCTGCCCTCAGCACAAGGACATGTGTGCCTTCCTGAAGAAAAAAATAAATGTTTTCCAACTCTTTACACAAGAGATCATGGAGCAAAGATGTTCTGTGCCGAGATGCGACTCTGAGGAATGGCATCCCAGCCATCTCCACCACGCCACAGCGCTGGGGACCGCCCGCTGCCTTTCCTGTTCGCAGCCCCTGGTCCGTGGGGGACCTGGGTGCAAGGTTGCAGGTTGCACTGTTTTCAAAACCATCCGAGCAGTCCCGGGGCTGCAAGGTTGGCTCTTGGACACTCTTATACAGTCCTTGTGCTATCTCTGTATTATAAAGAGTTTGAGCTACGGAAAGACAGAACTATTTAGCTCACAAAGGTTTAAGATGTGTCCCTGGACGCCTTCCTCTCTTGCGTGGGAATCCAAATCACAAGAGTGGAGCACTAATTTGCACCTGCTTGGTCTCCCTTGCTCAAGGGCTCCTACATTATGCTTTCTAAAGTACAACAGCTTCATCAGTAAAATCCCCATTTTATTCAACACTGCTACATTTTTCTTGCCTGTTCGTTTTTCACAGTCCAGCAGGAAATGGACACATTTCTTTCCAAGATCACCAACTGCACTTTAGGGCCCTCCCAACAATTAACAGGTGATTCCAGTTGGCTGAAAAGAACAAATCTTCTCATTCATAAAGCCAAAGTGATGGCAACACTGTAGCGAAGCCTGAAGGTTCTTACTCTCAGGTGTTTAGCGCTACTCTCAGTATTTCTCTAGTTTGACTGCTCAGATCCAGATGTGTTTCAGATACATCCATGCCATCATGACCAGAACTGCTGAGTTTTGGCCAAGATTTTGGCAGAAACCAGGTGAAAAGGCAAAGGCAGTGTTCACATTAGCCACGTACAGACCACACTCACCACATCAGCAGAAAGTACCGTCCAGCCAAAGCTCAGCCACGTGCATAATAAATCCCCAATGCTTCCCAATTAAGTCGACAACACTTTATTAACCTATGATTTAAAGGGTTTAAGCTATCCCAGCTCATTTTAACGGACAGCCCAGGGAGCACTTGCAGGATGGATCCAAAGCAGAGGTAACCTCTGGGGACAGAGGATGGACAGGAGATGGGTCAGGGGGTGATGTGACACAGGAGAGGACACGGGGATGCAAACAGAACAGACACCTTTGGCTTACTGTGGAACTGAGGGCTCCAAGTCCTCTTCCACATCCTATCACCCCATAGCCCTTTCAGCCACCGAGCCCATCTCCTGCCTGCCCTCTGTAACACCACAGCATCATGAAGCCCAAGTGCTGTGTCCCTGTCACCTGTCACATAAGACAGCGCGAGGCAGCCCAGGCAGAAGGTCACTTGATAAATATGTTTTTCTAAGCTGTTTCCAGGACACAGGCACCTTTTGGAGTCAGTGCTTCGGCATGTGCTCCACGCGTCCTTAAGGAGTTGAGTTACCTGCAGCCTCGGTTGCTCCTCTGAGGTCGCTGCCAAGCTGAAACCGAGCCCCACGGCCTCGGGTCCCATGACGAGCGAGACAGGTGGTGGGTGACGGGAGCCCAGAGCATCTCAAGAACATTTCACAATTAAGGTTAATGAGTACCTGCCTGTTTCAGGTCAGGAATCTGCAGCCACAGAAAAAAAAAAAAACAAACCAAACAACCGAAGCCTTCCTTTTTCTTTCCATAATACGGATTGGCCGACTGCCACCCGAGGGAGGTGGTGGGGGTTCAGTAAATGAGGGAGGCAGATCTCTGCACCACCCAGTTACCTAATGGAAACGGAGGAACGAGCAACTGATTAATGCGCTCATTAGCTCACAGAAAGGACAACCAAGAGCCAGACAGATTCAAATTTTGTCTGAACACCACCTGTGCCTTTGACTTGCTCCGATTCAGATAATCATTTGGGAGGTGCCAGCTGAATATGAAGCATCTCATGGTACAAGCAGCCACGGTTGGCCATTTGGCCCCCATTTCACTGGGCACAAAATGGGCCAGTCTTGGATGAGATTTTATTTGTTCTACTGAATAAAGGAAAACCAATGTTAGCATCTGGTATAAATACCCATGGCATGAGCTTCTGTTCTACAATGGTTTCTAGCAATCTGGGAAGTCACATGATTATTTCAGATTTATCGCGCCAAGACAAAAATAATTATCCCAATAATGACCTAGCTGAACTGATACTGCTTTATTTTTTAAATATAGTAGGAGCCTCAAAACCCTTGGATTTAAATACCTTGTTTACAGCAGTATTTCAGGCACAACATCTGTTACTCAGGGGTAAGCATGTCCCTTTGCATGTATTACCATTTAGGGCAGTAAAAAGATCTACCCGAAATTAAAAATCCAAATTTAGCTGTAACTGAATAGAAGACCCAGCTACTATTTTGTGTATTTATACAGGAAAATAGGGAAATTAGGACAAAGATGACTTCAGATGAAAACAAACAAGAAAACAACAGCAGTAAATCCAAACTAAGTCATTTATTTCTTATGCTATCACATTATTTTTACATCATTGTGGTTTAGCAAGGCCTCTCTCTTATCATATTACTTTAATGGCTGTTTTTTATGTTTCATCTTATATAAGAGTCTTTTTGCAAAGCGTCTCTCCTGCCCTGCAGTACACAGACACAATAGGAAGACCTGACAAAGCCAGGAAGGTCAGTCTCAGCACATGGCAATATCTTATAAAACAGCGCAAGAAATACTTTTTTTTTATGCCCAACAGCAGCTGGATACTCTTCCAGACCACCAATAAAACAGGTTTGTAAGAGATAAGGGGATATTATACATAAACATATAATTAGCACAAGGTCTGGATGGAGCAGCTCCTGGTACATTCTACACTTATCCAAGGGACTGGCACTCACAGCCCAGCGACTTCCCAAACTCTCTGCATGACTTCTAATTGCCCCAAAATCAACTAAACCGAGGCCTTTCACAAAGCCAGACATGTTTGCTTACTTTTTTCTGGTTTTGAGCACTGGAATGAGGATCAGACCTTTGCAGGTCACCAGCATAGTGAGTGTGCTCTTAGGGAGCGGAATAGAAGAGAAATTAACCTCATACAGGTGCTAATTAATGACATAATGAACAAATTAGAGCTGCAGCAAACCATGCAAAGAAAGGACTCAGGTGTTGCTGGTGGTCCCAAACAAATACCTCAAGCCCAAACAACTCGTTATTGCTCTGAAGTTCAGGTGCAAACCTCATTAGCTCTGGACCACGTCCAACACTCGGCAATGAGCTGAGCTGCAAACTGTCTGGACTTGGCTTGGGCTTGGCCGAGGTGAGATGAGAACTCAGCTCCTGCAGTTTCCTCGCTTAAAAAAGAGCCAAGTGCTCTCAGGCTTTTGTGCAACTGGGTCCTCGTGCTTTGATCGCTGATAAAAGATGCTCTTTCTCTGCTTCGTAAACACTCTCAGCCTTTTATTGTTCTGCAGAAAGAGAAACGTGCCATAAAATGTGCGCAGGCAGGGTATCAATTTCCTTTTATTGATTTTTCAATAAAAGAATTGTTCATTTAGTTTTTTTGTTTGATTACTTTGTTAAATGTATTGATTTGCAGCACAAGCTTACAGAAGAAATAGGATGCCCATGACTCATACCTATTCTTCAGCAAGAATCCCCATTAGATAATACATTATGCTAAGAATTACAGCTGCTGAGGCTTAATTATGATTAATTTATTCCCTCCCTTAGAGTGGATTAAATTTAATATTTGCAAGTGTTTTAATCCTTTCTAGATAAAACAACTCTGAACTGTCTGGAGTGTGGATATGTTCTAAATTATGGTAGGAATATATCTGTTTTACTAAGGTTATGTTGTAAATGACAGGAAAAGATTACTGTCAAGTAATAGATTAACATTTCAAAACTGTATATACTACGCTGGGATATGGAAATGAAAACATTCATGCAACCAAATCAACACGAGCA
The DNA here is from genome assembly GCA_013399365.1 of Pampusana beccarii. NCBI lineage: Eukaryota > Metazoa > Chordata > Aves > Columbiformes > Columbidae > Pampusana > Pampusana beccarii. The sequence continues at coordinate 250,454 of VWYH01010053.1, forward strand.
CTTTTAAAAAGGAAAAATCAGTATCATTACATCTAGTCTGCAGATAAATATACTTAGGTAGAGAAATGAACATTTTGGTGACTGTCAGTGCTAGAATTTGGACCCTAAATCAGTTTATTCTCCCATTCTCTCCCCCTTACTGCACAGACCCTGGACAGAAGGGCCCAGATGTCCGTGCAGAGATGGTCCCTCCACAAACAGGCACGTGTACAAATAATCACAGATGGTACCAGCGTTTTCCTGATCCAAACCTACACATCAGAAAAAATAAATGGCCTTGGCATGAGCAAGGTGCTGGCGGCCTTAATGTTTGTAATGGTATAGCTGACTTCACACGGGATAATAAAACACAGAAAAAACGCCGCTTTTTAGAACAACTTGGGCAGTTTGCAGCGCAGAGTGTAAGACGGTGTTGGAAACAGCAGGAGATTTGACTTAGGTTGCTAAGGGAGCTCTTCTAGTCCTATATTCTTACACTCTTCGTTAAAATATGGAACTTTTCTAGTATTCTTAATCAAAAACTCCGAGCAGGGGGTGGAGTGGGGGAGAGGATCAGCTGAATCCCAGGTGTCTTAAAACCAACTTTAGTTTTGCATCTAAACCTCAGCCTTTACGCCTTTGGTGCCGAATTAGGTGCCGATAAATGGAGGACTTCACAGCTATTTCTGCAATGTGCAGAGGTGGGCAGAGAGTGGGCAGAGCTACAGATTACAAGCAGAATTTGTACTTTTGAAAGCCACATTGCATTTTGAAAGCCAATGCATTGCTTGTGCATTTTCGAACCAAGTCGTATGCTGAGAACTGCTCTCTACGTTCATACCTCAAAGCAGAAGAGTTTTACTGCTTCTGTGGTTTAAAATACATTTAATTGCTAAAAATTGCTGGAATATTGGATAAGAGGATACTGCTGGTATAAAAATTCAAGCAGAAGTTTAAAAATAAAAATCACTTCACTATAAAAATGCTGAAGACAGAGCCTGCATTTCATCGTGTTTACTGAAGAATGAGCCATGCATAAGCCACAGTACAGGAGTCATTTACAATTCTATGAATTTAATAAATCTAATAAATAGACTGAGAAGAAGCGAGGAAGGGAGCAATGAAGGGGGGTGGTCAATAATAAATCAAATACATCAGACAAGGAGTCTGTCAACCAGGGAAGACTATTTAGTGCCATTCACACAACTATGGGCGTTTCTAAGTGCCAGAGCTCTGATAGGAGCCACCGAAAGCCCCAGCAAAGCCACTGGCCAAGTGGCCATGGATGTTATGGAAACAGGCTGCTCAGCTTTATTCAGATATTTGGCTGTTTGCAGGATTCTTTATGCAAAAAGAAATCAGCTGAAGGATGCCTAACATGAATGTTGCATTTCCCACATCACCTGCACCGGGTATCTCTGCTCTGCACTGGGGATGGGGGGTCCCTTGCTCCTCTCCTGTGCTTGCAGAGCTCAAGCTCAGTTTAAAAATTATTTCTAAGAACACCAGAGCCATTTTTACAATCGCAGGTCACTCGGGGATACCTCAGTGCTTCCTGAGGCTTGTGACGAACTCTTTTTTCAGGATCGGGTTGCATGTATGGGCGCTGAACCAGCAAGCCTGGCTGCACGAGGGGGGAATATTACCCTAGAGCATGGGGGTCCCGCATACCCCAGGCAGATGAGCGCGGGGACAGCCAGAGCAGGACATGTCACAATGTCACAGCGGCGCCTGTCCCCTGCCCCAAGAGCCGTGCTGTGAGCAGAAGGTTTGCAGGAGCATCCTGCCAAAAACTGCAGAGATACCCGGGGCGGCTGTGCCCAACACCTCCTCCCAGTGCCCTTGTGATATCGCCCTCGGTGGCCTTGCTGTTCCTGAAGTAACAAGTAGGTTTTGGTTAAAAGATAACGAAAACAGGAGTTTTACAGGGGCTGATGTTATTCTGAGCCTGGCGAGCTGGTATCAGCGCAGAGAGAGGAACCAGCTGCCCGCGTAGGCTGCACCCACTGCCAACACGGCCCCTCTTATTTCCACAAAAAATTAGATTTCTAAGGAACGATCTATTAACTTGCCTTTTATACAATTCGAGGATCATTTACTTTGTTTCCTAATTTTGCTCCGTTTGTTTTCTTTCCATCTGTCCCTAACCCAGGGCCTGACCTAAAAATAGAAAAGGAGCCAGTGTCCCCTAAGAGGGGAGAGGGATCCTGACAAATGTTTCCACCGCTGTAGTAAACCCGTACGCGACCATCCGCCATGGAAGTTATTCACAACAAACCGACTGATTTATTCTTTATTTGTCCTGAATAAATGCGGCGTATATATTGGCAAACATTTGTTTTAGAGCTACTGATTGCATCGCTAGGGATGGAAAGTTCTTGACGGAAAGCGCTCGTCTGGGGAGCGCTGCTGAGGTTTCATTTTTCAGAAGGTTTCCATTTTCTGGGTGTTTTAAAGAGCTGCAGCCGAAATAACTAATTTTACTTGCAATGCCGGTGATCCTCCAGTTTGAGAATACAGCAATAGATGGATAGTCATTGTGTACTGTTGTGAATCAGAAAATTTACCTATAATGATGAATTAAGGCTCAGGATGGAGGTCACTCCAGTTGACAGGCGTGAACCCCCCAGTTTGTGGGGAAAGCCCCCAAACGCCCTGAGTTAGCGGGTCCTGCAGCAGCATCTCTGCAGAGCGAGGGGACGAGGTGCTGAAAAGCCCCACAGCTGCTGCCCGTGTTCAGTCTATTCCCTGGATAAACAAAGATTTAATTCTGCAGTAATGTTTAAACCAGCATCTTTAGAGTGAACATGTGTTTACACTCATTATGCATATGTTTATTAGAGCTGGTCATAATGTTTTGACAGCAAAGTCCAATGAGAAAATGCAGTTTTGTCAAAACTGAAATGTTTTGCTGGATTGTTTCAATTTCTTCTTCTCAGTAATACTAAAATATTTAACTTCAAGGCTGTAAACATTTTGCTTCAATTTTCCTATCACAGTAGAATATTAATATTTAGCATAACGCTTCCTTATTATTGAAGCAAAACTTTCCACTGTTCCTGATTTAACATTTTGGAGAATCTTTTTTTTAAATATATATTTTTTTTCAGATTTGGAACCATTTCCAAAGTTCAGTCTGCCCTCTCCTGCAGGTCCAGGGTGTCACTGTAGCAGCTCTACCTGTCAGATCACACAGGCCCCAGGGGAACAACCCACCCATCAGCCAAAGCTTTCCTGAACTTATTCTCCCTGCTGGAAACCAACAGTTTTACCAGCTCTCAGGATTTTATTAGAAGCCTCCTGCTCTGTGTTTTGTTTTTTGAGACCAACTCCCGGTATGTACTGATCCATAGGAAAGTCCAAATGAAAAGGAAACACAGCCATCAACAAGATATATACATTTCTGGCCATTGTGGTTTTTGAATGAAAATAATCGAAAACTTGAACCAAGAGGCTCAGAAACCAGAAGTCAAACAAAAAGAGCCCAAATGTATCACTTTTGAAAAGCTTGATGTTTTTTTAAGTCAATCTCATGATTTTTCTTGGCTCTGACCGAGTATTTCCAAGGATCAGAGGCTGACAGTATTATAATCTTCCTTCTGTTTCTCGCAATGCATGTTGCACTCAGGATTTTTCTTCTTCTCTGTACATGCTCCATTTTCTGGTGTCTGAATTAGAGTCCCCCGACAGCCAAATTCATCTCCTCTGCTATTAGAAAAGCCCATTTTACAGAAAGTCAAGTCTGCTCATTTTCTCCCGTATTAAAAAAAAAAAAAAAAAAAAAAAAAAAAANAAAAAAAAAGAATCGCTGCTTTTGTGCACTAAGGTGGATCCTTTCACCAAGACCTGACCCTAACAAAGGGAAAAGCTTCCTCAGAGCCAGGGCTCGGTCCCAGGGAGCAAAGGAGCACAAATGCAAGAGCCCTTGCAAGGAAAATACAGCACGGTGAGAAGTTGCAGTTCCCTTGCTTCAATTTCAGTAGCAGTTTTTACTATGGAGTGTATAGCAGCCATTTAATTTTTGTCTGTATACTAGATAGAAGCCTTCAGTGAATATGGGGTAAAGGCTTTTTGAACCAAAAGAGCTTTGTCCTCCTTTTTGTAGCACATCACACTGCACAGCAGAGCAAGCTGCACTATTTGCTAGACTAAAAAGAGTGAGGAAAACAAAAATAAAGAGTAAATGAAGGTCCAGGGGTGATGCGGGCAGAAGGGGGAAGGCAAACAGCCCCCGGCCCCGCATCCCTTGGCCATTGCACACAGACAGCTCAACCAAATCGCCGTTTGGATCACAACAGCAGAAATTTCCTGGAACTCTTGAGCCCGAATAAAACAATGGAGAAAAGAATAACACAGCAATATTGCACCTTAAAGGCTCAATGAGCTGACTGTTAGCAGAAACAAAGACCTAGGAGCATCCTTAGATTTTTCTATTGACCTTAACAAGCAAGAACATGAAGGTAGGCTATTGTATAAGAAGAAAAACTCTTAAATACCACTCCACCCCACAGCTGAGCGGACATTCCCAGGTGCCCGCACTGACGATGCTGCCGTGAGGGGGTTTAAGCGGCCGGGCCTGAGCCAGCGGCTGGAGAAGGGGTCCAGACACGGGCTTTGCTGTAACATACGAGGCACCTGCACACAGTAAGTCCTTGTATTTTTTAATATGTTTTACAAGCGTAGTTTTTGAGAGTTCTGCTCAGTTTTGGTGGTGTTTTGTTTGGGGTTTTTTGTGCGTGTGTTGTAGGCTAGCTCCTGTGCGTGGTGGTTTCCGTATTGTGTGAATAGAAGTAAAATAGTCTATTTCTTTTGGATTCCGTTTGCAATGGAGGAACGTGTTTTGTTTGTAAGGGCCAGTGTTTGCTGTGTATCTTATGCTGTTGTAGAATCGAAGTCAGCCGCAGACTGCAATTACTTCAGCTGCTAATACTGGGCTGGAGTGCATTTAGAAAGAAAAAAAAATAAATCTAACTTTGTGTCTTCTTGTTTTCCGTTTTGTACCTTTGTTCAAGATGAAATGGAGCAGTTACTTTTGATTTATTTGCTGCGCTTCTTGCGCTCAAGAAGGTTCTAGGGAAAGTCTCTAACTGCAGAGCATGGGAGGCAGTGAGTGCCTGGGGATCTTTTCACTTCGCTTTTTCACAAAAAGTGAGGAATTGTGTATGTATCAATTCAATTGTTCTTGTGAGAGTTAATGCTGATAAAATGTTTTAGAGGCTGTAAAGCCCTGAGATTTTGCTGTTTTACCAGTAGATGTGAGTCTGGAGTGCTCTGAAGGTTTGTAGCATATCAGGACTGAGAGAGCAATATTTATAAAGAAAGAAAATGAGACGGTTCTGCGTATATACTGTGTTCCTGACATGACAGTAGTATTTTAGTTTTGAAGCTACTTACCAGCTGTGCAATGCGTTTGGGTGAGAAGGTTTTAGTAACCTAATAGTCTTGAACATAGAGTATTTTATTTTCCTTTCTTGAGGGTATATAAGTTGAGAGGTACCATGTATAACCAAGCAGCTAAATTTAGGGTATGTTGTATATATATACACACTGATTTAAATGCAGTAACTGTAATGATAATGGAACATGTGGCCTTATATCTGTTTAGGGCTCACTTCCAACTATCACACAAGTGTATTTTTTAACCTGACCTCTTTGTCTTTCTCCTCTTTCCCCTTTGCCATATAAAACTTGGCTTGGAGAGTGTAAATCTCAGTGGGGCTGTTTCTACTGCCTGCAGTGGGGTTTGGATCAGACCCAAGGGGAGGGTGAGCAGCACAGAATGGGGAGGGTGTTCGGGATTTCCTTTCCCAGCACTCACTGAAGCTCCCCCTCCTCACCTGTTTGTTGTTTTTGCTCTTGTGCTCCTGTAATTCAATAGCTATTGTCTGCACAAGCCATGTCTGGAACTCTGCAGATGGGCAAAGCACTTGACTTATTCGCAAGGCAGCAACTCTCCAGGTGGGTGTTTATTTGAGGCAGAACCGAGCCCTGAGAAACAACTTCCATGTTCTGCGGCACTGGTTTCCTTGCTGAAAACTCAGTTTTTCTGTCCCACATCTTCACTGGGCACAGGATCCCTGCGGGCGGCTTGGGCCATGACGTGTTCTCTATCACCGTGACGTGTTCTCCATCACTGAGGACCTTTTTTGTAGAGCTGAATTCTGGATACACCTCTGGGTTTCTCCTTTCTGGGCACATGGATAGTGCAATCAAGATACAAAAAGTCTGTGCAACAATTGGCAGAAATGTTAAATTCTAGACTTCCTTTTTCATAGCGTTAGAACGAGGGAAAAATTCACTGCCAATGAGTGATTGGAGAGGCTTTTTCAAGGCTTCAGCTAGCTTCTTGTTTAAGTTCTGTGTACTTAAAAAGGAGTTATTTTCTTTGGTTTGTGAGAGAAATTGCACTGTCTGGAGGGTACATGGCTTACGGTAGCTAAGCCAATCCGTTGAAGGACAGAGCAATTTGATCAAGTTGACTTAATTGAAATTGTGCGTTGACAGCATTGGAATCTATGTCCAGTGCTGTACGGTTGAGTTTGGAAAGGATCCTGACAATCAGAATGCATTCAATATCCAGATGAAATGTTTGGTCAGGGTTCTGTTAACCACCGTAATAAATTATTGAAAGGTACAGCTTGTTAAAAGGAAACGCTGATAGAAGTTTATTTGGAAAACACTTCTCTGTGTCCTTTGATCAGGCTGGTATTAAAACAGCTATTCCTCTTATTTCAAACTGGACAATTGCAGATGTTGCCTGAAAGATGTTTGTTTTCTGCTGTTGTGTTGCCCAGGAAGATGCAGAAACATGACCAGATGATGATGTCTGACAGCAATTTCTGAAAACTTACCCTCTTTTTCATCCAGTTACTCCACATTTGCAAATGTCCTGGTGTATGTTTGTCAGAGTACGCAGATCTGTGTGAAATTCTGTCACAGCTTTGCTGGCAAGGCATTTCATCTGCTAAAAAAACCAAGCGCGTAGCTAGCAATTAGCATGTTCAAAATACTGCTAGTTAGAGTTTAAATTACTCAAATTTCAGAAATTTGATAGAAAGTCTTTAACAGATTTTGAATTGCAGTATTTAAGATCAGCACTTTTGTAAACATTCTTTGATTATCTTTTTAATTTCATGTGAACATAATTCCAGCAGTCTTGTCTTTTTTTTTTAAATGAAAATACATGCATAGGTTTCTACATCTACATATAGGTGCACGTGACACCACCAAATACCTTTCCTTGCTTTCCTCTGCCAGGGACTGAGGTCCCCTTGGCCTGTTATTTGCAAGGTAGGAAGTCAATGAATTGTTTGCTTATAAACAGAACTGTATGAAGCAAAACAAACGACAGCAGCTGAGGAATGTGAGGGTAGCCAACTGCTCCCATTTCATTTAAAGGTCAGGATCCAATTAGCTATGCTAATGTGCTGGGCAGCATTCCCCTCTGACAAGGCTGGCAGTTCGCTTCGTGTGATTCTTTACAGTCAGACTGGATCAAGAGGTCTCCTTCAGATAAAAAAATATTATAGCATAGATAATTTGGCTCCTTTATGCATGAAGCTACTAATTTAGTCTCTCAGAAAATAGGAAATTACAAACCAAAAGCATGTGAAAGGTCATTAGGATTTCTAATATGGATTCTGACTGCAGGTATATGCAGCTATCATGTTCAAAAGCAAATTGGAGGCCTTTAGAAAACAAAATAATTGTATACCAAGGCGCAGACTGTCTTTATAGCCTTTCATCCATGGCAACTGCTGCAAAGGAATACGGAGCGCTTTTTCACATTTCCCTATCTAGAAATTTGAGGCTCCTCACTTATTAGAGGTGCTCTCTGCTGTTATTTCCAAAAACAATGAATCTGTCCAAATAACCTCACGTTCACCCCACTTTTAACCACCTGCGTTAGAAAGTCTTGGCATTTTATGAATTTGTATAGACCATGCCAGGACAATAGGAACCTAATGTTCTTGGAACACTACTGGTTCTCACTGTGATTTTTCTGTCTTAGCCAGTTGTATAAGAACTTGGATACTTCTTGAGAAATGGTATAAAATGAAAATGCTGAGGAATGAGCAACACTTTATATAATTTGCAGAAAGGCTGAATTAATGTGTCTGACCATCAATTTGGCTTTTTCCCAATTGCATAAAAATTACTGCAGTGATTTTCTTCCTCTACCATGCTGGAACATCAGCTCAGGGTTGAAAAAGATTCAAGAGCTGCTTCCCCAGCCTCTTCTCTGTTACGTGTCAAGATGTAGCATATGCATGTGACCAACCAACAGTCTTCATAAATTTTATGCAGATTGTGCAGCTGGCATGGGAGATGGTGAAAGGCTCATGTAAAAAGCTGTTTTCACTGGATTTCGAACGGTCAGGTTTTGCTGATGGACATTGTCTGTTCAGAGACGGAATCTGGAGAATCATTACCTTGATAATTTGGAGAATGAGCAGTGACACACAAAACTCTTTGAAGGATCCTGTCGGTTTGTCTATAATAAACTCTTGACAATTATTGCAAGGCCCTTTGGCCACAATATTCCATCCTAGTCATAAGAGCATATAATGAATAGTAGAATTAGAGCCTTAGCAAGCACAGGTGAAGAGCAGAGAACACTTTGGAAAACAAAGACTTATTTTCATTAAATTGAAAACAAGTATTCTCTTCTAAGAATAATAGAATAAAGGATTTATAGAATGAAGGGTTTGGTTTGATTCCAGCTATTCTGTGGCCTTATTTTAGTCATTTGACATAGAATAGATTCACTTGAGTGTATGGATTCATGGATGATTCATCTCAATTTCATTTAGAGAGCACAAAGAGCTCGATTAATTGTGCTGAGAATCTGGGTAAACCTCAGGTCTGGCTGAAGCAGAGCGGTTCTATGTAAATATAACTTAGTTATGAAGGAAGATCTGAGCTTCGCCTGTGCGTTTCCATCAATACTTGCAGTGGTGAATTGGATTTCCCCTGTAGTGTTTATAAATGTATTGATCATGTATGTACATATTTATGGTTTACTTTCGGATACCTGGATGACATAGATTAAATGTGCATGTTGCCAGGATAATGTGATAATAGTAACTTGCTGTGCAATAGCAAAACAGATATTGGTAACAAAAGCACAAATAGCTGAAAGTTGTATCTGCAAGATAAATAAGAAGGTATTAGCCTTAAAAATATAGGGACTTCTACTGATGTATTATTTGGATCGTAGGAAGCTTTACCAGTTTCCAGCAGCACTTTGCCAAAACTTCTCTTTTGATTCCGGAGAGTGTAGAGAGATGTCCTCAGCCAGGGAAGGGTCTCTCAGTACAAGAGGAAGATGTTTCTGCTTTATTTACAGTGGTGTTCTGCGTGCAAACTGAGTCAGAAAGTAGGACATGAGCAGTTGTAGATGGAAACATGAATGGAGACATAACAGAGACCTTGCAACCTGTGTTCTCTGCGGATTTGTTTGGTTTACCTCGAATCGTTCTCTGTATAGATTGCACCGCGTAGAGAAACAGATCCAAGGTCAAGCTTGGATGGAGGTGATATCTATTTTTAACCAGCACAGATGGCCTGGGCTCCCTGGCTAGCGCTCTTCTCCTGTCCAGTGCTCTGCTCCTGCACGTCAGCTCGGGACCCGTTTGGACCATCACCCTGGGCCGAGCTGTGCGGTTGCACCGAGCTCTGCAAAGGACGGGCTGTGCCAGCCTGGGAGGCGATGGCTCGTGGGTCTGGGGGGCTTCATCGCCTGCTGTTGGAGACAGATGCTTGTATCCGCTTTCAGAAACCAAGGAAGCTGCGTTGCTAAAAGTGATAGGTTTTCCTCAGTTTTAAAAGCATATTGGTTGGTAGCTCTGGAGCTCCATTTGTCTCTGGTCTGAAACCGCTTTCTAGAATGCACCCTGAATGTTTGAGTCCGGTTAATCTGTTCATTGGGTTTTGTGCCAGCATTCTGCAGTTCTGTTCAATTCTGTCAGTTTTCTTTGTGCTTTCTGGAAACAGTGAAAGCTTTTTAATTTGTTTCTTTTCCCTCTGTTTTCATTTTCCTCCCTTTCAGCCAACATCAGTTCTACAGCATTTTAATTACGGCTGTCCCTCAAAGCTACCGCACAAGATATTTTACATATGGCACTATTGATTTTGCAGTGTTGGTTATGACTGATGTTCAGATAATACAACTCCCCAATTCAGGAGACGTTTGGTTTTATTTAACCCTTTACAGGCTTATTCTATGCCTGCTTGAGAAAAGGTGTTAAATGTGCGCTTTGCTTTCTGGGTCAGTGTAAGAGAACACCCTGTACAGCTTGTTGGTGTATTTAAAGAGCAATTCATGCTGTGGAGAGTACATGGTGCTGATCGGTGATTAGCAGTGGATAGTGTTACGGACGGGATTTCACTGAAGGAAATTCTACAGCAGGATAAAGCTTTTATCCATTTAATGTAGGGAACATAGCTATCTTTCATTAAAACATTTCTATTAAATGACAACATTTCACTCCCTACAATTACTTTATGGCTCTGGTAAAGGTACATTAAGGTTGTAAAACATCTGAAGAGTATTTGAATGTTTTTAACGTCCGGTTCTGACTTTTTTTTTAGTCGGCCATCTCAATTACCAACACAATTATGGCCTCTTCAGAGGCTGATGAGAACTAGATGTCAGTCTAGTATCAATTTGCACTACTTGGAATTATTGTCACAAGTGTGTTGAAGAAATGCTGGGGAGAAAACTGATTTAAGGAGCCAAAGGTGAAAGTAATGTAATGAGAGGCAGCACAAAATCAATTCGTAAAAGGTTAGATATATGCAACTAGCAAAGATTTTTTTAAGAAAACAGCTGGAAACTTGTAACCTCATTATCTATTTGTATTAGTTGTCTCGATGGCCTGTCCTGTTGCCTTCATGCTTATCTCGGGACAACTGATCCTCCAGAAACTATTTGATTGCTACCATGGTAATAGCTGTGAAATGGTTTTGGGTTGGTGTGGGTCTGGTACAGAAAGGTGCCTGAAAACTTAGGTTTTGTAACAACTGGGTCTGGAAAAGTGAAATCGGCAGAATTTCTTCTGCTGGAAGGGAAAAAATGTGTTTGAAAAGTTTAGAAACTATGCAATTTAAGCTATCCTTCTCTGTGTGCTGCTTACCCAGCTGGCCACTGGTCTTCACATCAATATGATGCTGATTTGTCCTATGGAGGCCCCATAATAATTTGCTTGGAATGGGGAGGAACACAGCAAACGGAGCTGTTTGCTGTGCAGTGCTCTCTGTCAGCACCAAGGGCTGAGGATGGCTGTTGGCCTCAGAAAACTGCTCCAAAGATGGGCTTGGCAAAATTTAAACACATAATAAAACTTGTTGGTTTATTTTTCTGATTTATAACAGGGGCAGCTCCCTTGAAGGGTTCCTCGAATATTGCTGGGTTCAGTGCTGTTAAACTACCAAAAATACTGCATCGAGAATTCTTGTATTGAGCACAGTCAGCTTCAGAAAGCATTTTTGTCCTAGTGTAAGACTAAAGCAGAGGTTTCAGCTTAACACTGCTGTCTAATATATCTGCAAAATTGCATTGAAAATGTCAACTTCAGTTTTGAATTAAATAATGTTAGCAACATCGGATTTCTCCAGCCGATAAATAGAAAATGCAGGTAGGGTACCATGCGAAATGATTTTCTTCAGCAGGTCAGAAGAGGTCAGGCTGGGACTAAGGGAGCTGCAGACTCAGCCTAGGGCTGTCGGGCTGTGCAGCTCTGCCCAAATGGGGAATTAACTCCCACCATCGAGTATTCATCTTGAATATCTTGAAGGCAGGAATTTTTAACTCTAGAAATGGGTTATCACCTTGGTATTTATGAAAGATGAATATGTTTGAGATTCAAACCCCAAGTGTTTCTTTTCTCCTCTGTGTTCTTGATGCTTTTTAACACGGGATATCTGGTTTACTAATCACTTGAAACCATCAGTTTTCTGCCTGCCAGTTCAGTTAACCAAAAGTGCATAGGTTTCCATCAGACTGGCTTTCCAGCCAGAAATGCTGTTGGGTAACTTCTCTGTACACTACAACTATACAGAAAATTGCTGAAGGAGGCTGATATCTTGTGTGTGCTATCTGCCTTTTTCTGTTTAGTCTGCCTTTTCTCCCCTGCCATAAAATTCTTGAAATGCATGGACACAGGAGGGATGGAGGCATTAGAATATCACGGTTTTAGTGGGTGCTCTAGCTGGTGCACGTCAGCAAGTGTGCCAATACTGGCAGATTCTAGAAGCTTCCTTGAAGTACCAGTTTTTAAGTTCTTGGGCCTTTACCGTGTAAATTGAAGGTCTGAAATTTGAGGAAAGAATGAACTCAGAGCACTGTAGTGCAGGACTGATGTGGTGGTTAATTGAATATTACTTAACAGATAGCCCTGCAATAGGAACACAGCTGATGCTGTCTCATGCACAAGGCTCAAACAGAATTAACTTTGCCAAAGCTTAAAAGAAATCAAGTTAATGTGACATTAATCAAGATTTCTACTTTCAACGTGTGTAAAGGACCATCTTGCTTAGCACTGGCTTCTCTCAGAGTGAGGGAGATGTACTGAAACATTTTTCTATGTGGAGACATTGCAGCCTGTGTGAAGTGCTGGCAGGAGCTGAAGGTGGTTTTCTATCAAGTTTAACTGTCCTCTAAGCATATGCTTAGAAATGTCAGTTCTCTGACAATGTGAGAGGCTTTGGTTTCCATTCTGGTGTAAAGCAAAACTGCCTAAGCAGTAGGATCATTTGCCTTGGACTCTCAGCTGTGAAGAGAATTTATCAAAAAACTGGTCATGGGTGCCTTCTAAGGTATTTGCTTATGGTGCCACAACTAATGAGTTGCAGAATAAGTAGAGTGTGGTGACTTTTCATCCAAGTATCACTTCAGCTGTGAAATATCTTTCTAGAAATGGTGAAAGGGTTCACTTCCAACAGTAATATCACTTGGCCTATGCTGCAGGCAAATCCTTGAATATGTGTGTTGGAAAAAAATATTTTTTCATAATTAAAGGTCTAAATTTTAATAGACCAAAGGAAAAAAGCATCTTCCACTGAGCCCTTTCCAGCATTAACAGCACTATAGAGCTGGTTACTTTCTTTAAACATCTGGATCTGAACCTAAGACCTCATTAGTAATAACTCTGTCTAAAACCGCATTACGAGTTCTGAGCAAGGAGGATTTATCTTGCTTTAATGCAACTAAAAGAATGGGCTATTGCTACTCAACAGTGAACGAAGCAGTAAAACCTCTCAAAACCGATATATAATTGATTCCTCTGCTGCGTAGTCAGCTTTGCCCAGAGTGATCCTCCCCAGCTGTGGGGGAGGTTGAGCTAAAGCCTCGTTTGATTCTGGTTTTGCTCTGTCTCGGTGTGGAAGGCCAACAGGAGGGAGTTTAAGGTCTGTTACTTATGGTGAAATAGTGTGATGTGTTCAGCTGTTAACAGCCTGGAGCGTGGCAGCTCTGGGGGTACAAACAAGACTGAGGATTCTTGTGTCTGGCACTGGCGTGGATAAGATTCAGCCCTTGTTCTGTGGTGGTGAAAAATAGGAAGGGTAAGAGTAAGGCTAGACTGGCAGAGAGGTTTTATGGGCAAGTGGAGCTTGCTGGTGATTGATGATGCCTCCTGGCAAGATCTGGCCTGTTTGACCCCAGCCCCTCTACCTGTTTGCCTTGTGTTTCTGCAAGAAGTGAATGAGCACTGTTCAAGAGCTGCTCAAGTGAAATGGGCTGTTTCTCTGCAGCCATCAGGCCTGTTGACTTCATCAAAAAGTGATTTAAGTTAATATGCCGCTTATTTAGTTAAGGCCAGCATAGCATGCCTTCTATTTTGCCATCTTTTACAAGAAATGACCCTCTCAAGCCCAATTTCTGTGAACTGAGCATGTCTTTCCATATTCTTTGCAGCAAAAAATTACAATGTACTGCTGATTATTTGGCCTTCCACAATTCTCAATACACAGTACTGGTAGTAAGGTTAAAAAAAACCCTGAAGAAGGAATGGTGAGATGGCAGCTCTTTGGGCTCGGTGTTGCCACTCAGCAATGCTTTGGTTGCCTGTTAGTAACTCTGGTTTGCTGTCTATGTTTGTCATCAAATTCAGTCTGCATGTCAGGGCTGTCTGTGGAGTCTTTTTAAGTTCCCTCCACTCCTGCGTTTAGCTAGGGGGGAAAAGGGCTAGCATAAATAACTTTTGAAGTTGCTGGTCCTCCCCAAGCCAAAACTTGCTGACTGTTTTAAAATAAGTCAACTTCAGCAGGCGGCGGAGCAGATAAAAGTTGGCATTCCCTGATGAGTTGATTTCCTTTTTAATGTATTTAAGTTATATTAATATAAAAGCCTGCAGAGCTACGAACTGACCGTTATAAAATGTCACAGCCATTAACTTACAATATATGGAGATTTGAGATTTATTGTATTTGTTTACTCTGTCAGAGTTAGTCACAGATGAGTCTGTCCCCTCTGGGTACACATATGATGGGAAATTCACTTTTTGCTCTTCCCCAAATGCACTTGTGTCCTGGGCATCCCCAGGATGATGTGAAGCCTTGTGGCACCAGGCAGAGTTTTAGCACACAGCTGGTCCTTAAGGTTGTAAAAATATTAATAACCTGGGTATTAGTCCCATGCTATAACCACCCTTGGTATGCAAAGGGATGGTCCTGCACAGACTCGTAAAAGTAGTGTTGTTAAGATAAAGACTTGACAACATCATTTTCTACTATTCCTAACATCACAATCCCCTACTGGGAATATGAACTGAGGATACAAGTGTACACAGTGAACTATGGAAAGGTCTTTGTTTCCATAGTCTGTTTTGTTCTTTGGTTCTGAATATTGTTGGGGCAATGGGAAAATGCATTTTTCAGAACTGCTGGAGCTGTTGTATAAATGACAGAAGGTGGTAAAGCCCCAGGCTCCTGCCTGTGCAACCTCACTCGAGGGTTAGGCTGGAATATTAGGAGAATATTTGTGTCCGAGCAGAGATAGCTGTAATAATAACAAAGACAGCAAAGGCTGAGTTTGGCAAGGGGAGCTGGTGCATAGCATAACTATTGAAAGAAAAGACCATTTATGACCCAAAGAACTGAACAAAGTGTTCATTAATTTAATATTTTTTTGCATATATTTTTTGCTTCAGTTTCATTTTTCTTTTGTATTTTGATAAAAGCCAGAGATTCCATGTTATATTATGAATATGGGTTTGTAGCCAGCAGCTATGTGGAAAAATCAATACATTCCCAGTTCACTCCCAGGTGTTTCTGCTAACTGGGAGGGCAGGATGAGTCTGCCAGGAAGGTATTCTACTGATTAAACCAGATCAGGGCAAAATGGCTCAAAACTACTGCAAGCTGAAGAAAAAAGATGAGTTATATACTACAAGAATTAACCTTCAGTTAAATAAAGATGAACTCAAATGACAAAATATCAGGAATGCAAGAGGAAATAATTCTTCACAGTGGAAATTTCCAATTAAAACACACAGCCCTGCTGGACTTGTTACGCACCTTTAAGTAATTCGTGTAAATAAAGTCAGACACTTTGTGACAGATCAGTGGAAAAATAGCCTGAAATGATACTCATTGCTCAGCTACTTGTCTGCAACTGAGTCTTCTAATGGAAAACGTGCGAGATGTATTTACTGAAGGGACGATGTGAAGTGATAGCTGAAAGTGTGTAACAAAGCTGAGAAGACTATAGAAATAACAACGAGAGAGTTTTTGAAAGCTTCTAACAGAGGCTCTGATCAAAAAATCCCTGGCTATTGTGCATGCAGAAGTGATAATGCTTGGCTGCATTGCAATAGCAGATTTCATTTTGGACAGGAGGAGTTGGGATATTTCTCTCGAACTCTGAGCCAAAGGCTGTGCATAGTTAGATTTAAAATAAACAGCACTCTGAAATGGCCTAGAACTCTCTGCTGCATGCTGTCACATCTTGGAAAACATGCCAGTTATTTAATTTGTCATCTGCTAATTAAGTATTTGCTAAGTGAAATTGAAGATGGTTGTATTAGCAAGCTACCCAGAATTATATCATTATTTGAGATAACTTGGGGTATGATGCATCAGCAAGGCTCATGTTTCATAGGGGTGGAAAAAAGATTGATCTTGTATTATTCCTTCCCAAAAGACTTAATCCAACTGCCAATGTCATCAATAAGATTCCATTAGCTCTGGTTGAAGTCACTGGGAGACTGAAGTTCAATCCTGTGCCCTTAGTGCCTTGTAATGGGAAACCTTTGAAGACTCAGTAACACCTGGACCCGAGAACTCTTCAGAGCCTGTTGGATTACATGTTTTCTCCAAAAAAGAATATTTTTAAAACAAATTTATGCCAGTTACACTATCTGAATATCCATGGCAGAGCAGTAACACGGTTCTTGCTGAGCAAAGCTATTTCGTGCATCTTGGAACTGCTGCTCCTGTGAGGTGCTGCTGCTCAAGTAGAAGTCAAGATCATATTTTATTAACTACTGTTGGGTTTGAATGAAGCTGAAAACCTGCTCAGGACTTGGCTTTTTCTAGCTGAGATCAGATTTTAAATAATTCGTTTCTAGTAAAATAAATGTCCAGTGTTACTTGTTCAGAACTGTATTTAGTGGATGGACAGATTGATGCTATTTATTCTGATCTCAGTAACCTTGAGTGCAGCAAATCAAGGCTGGGTTTTTACGATGTTTGGGGTGTCCAGGTCTGTGTTGGACAAGCACAAGCGCTATAAGCTTTGTTCTCTGCTGTGGGCAATATTACATTGGCAAAGCTATTAACTTATGCTGCAGCAAGTGGGATACAGAACGTAGTTCAGGCACTGGAAGCGATAGAGCTGTGAAGATTTACACTACCTGTCCCTTCAGAGAGTAGATTTCTGTCTTTTTATCACCACAGGTTGTACAGCATCTTTGCGAGTGAATGTAATTCACTGAGTGCTCTGGATTTAAGATGTAAGCTAATGACTTGTTCTGACATTGCTGTCTCTCACTGAGCTTAGTTTCAAATACTGGTTTTTTTTCCTGTGTATCTTGAATAAATCAAATGGTGAGATAGAAAGAAGGTTGTGAAAGGGAGAACAAGCTAAGAGGAATCTATCGTGCAGGATTGCAGTGCTTAAGGGCAGCTCCCCTGATTGATGGGGTAGGCAGCATCTTAAAAATCTTGCTCCTTCATTTGAAAACCCTTGTTCAGAGTCTGCTCAAATGAACAAAGACGGTGAGATGTGGCCCAGGGTTTTATCAGCCTTTATTTACTTAGCCTTACAGCACTATTATAGACTACACTGGAAAGATGCAGAGTAAACAGATTTTTCCATGGGTAACTGTAAGTTTTGTGGGGGTTTTGTGTGTGGTTTTTGGTGTTGTGTGGTGGGTTATTTTGGAAGGCGTCTGCAAGCTCTGAAACACAAGAGAGATGTCTTAGCAGAAGTCACTGTGCTGGCATCAGTTGGTCATCTTCTCCTGTCAGATTTACTGCCACAAAATGGTTAGTCCAGAACCAAAATTACTGAATCTATAGGCAAAAACTTTAAAGCGAGTTCAGTATTCATGCAACCGCTGCAGCACGTTCAGGAAAGAACATAATGAGGGATTGATCAGACTGTTTTGTTACTGTTTCAATTTTTATTCCATTTGGAAAATGGGTTTAAAAAGGAGAGTGGAAGACTACAGAAATTATCTAGAGATAGGATAAAATGCCTTGACACTTTCTGTTTAACTTATAAAAAAGGTAAAAGTGGAGATTTAAATGTAGTCACTTTCTACTTCAGAGGGAGTTTTGGTACTTAATGGTCTTTTTAATCTGCTGGAGAATGCACAGTATTTCATTGGAAGCTGAAGCCATACAAATTGAAATTAGAGATTGGAAACATTTTTAATGCAATTTATTGATTATATTCTGGAACAAATTGCCAAGGGCAATGAAGATACTCAAAGGCTGAGAATCTATTGCCCTGAGAGTAAATGTATATTAGCTAAGCACTAGCCTAGGCTTAGTCAAACCCAAGTATATTATCCAGTACTGTGAATGACTGATTGAAGTGTGGTCTTCTGGTACACAGAAGATCAAATTAAATATTCTAATATGGTTTTCTGAATATAAATTCTGTGGCTATTATCCAGCAAATATTACTTGAGCCAACACTGGCAGATATACTTTGAAAAGCTCTTGTATTTCTCTTCCTGGTCCTGCTTCCTCTCGGTTATAACTTCATTTTATACAAATATTTGCGCACATGCATGTGAATACATAGAAACAAGTGAAGGAGGTTTTTCTCAGTGGCTGACAGAGAATATGGTCATGTGAACTGATTATACAGAAGATGGAAAAAAAAGTCCTTGTAGCATCAGGTTTTAGCCAGAGTAAGAAAAATCTCTATGGAAGTTGCATATTCTGTTTGGTACTTCAATGTGAGTGTGATGTGATAAGGTAAAAGTGTTTCTGTGGCTAAAGACTATTTCATTCTGTCAGCTTTATCATGTCCATTTATTTTGATGCTTTGGGAAAAGATTATCACTTAATGTCTTGAGTAGTGACCTCTTGAAAGCCACTTAATTTTCTTCCTTCATCCCCAAATTGTTGAACATCGGCTATCATTAATTATTTTTAATAACTCTTGTCAATGTGTCTGATTTTCTAACAGATGTAATAGTTACAGAGCATTTATCAGGGACATACGTAGATTCTCTTCTGCAGTTATTGTGGGTCAAATTCCTTATGGTGTCTGGGTCAGAGCAACACAATTTGAACTGTTAAGTAGTGTCTGAGATACATAATTGCCTTGATGACCCTCTTTTGCTGGGGTAAAATATGTCGTATTTCCTGGAAATGTGATGTTAACTCAAGATCTCAATACATAAGCACTTACATACAAGGGTAAGTTGAACTATTTCCATTTTTTTGCCCCTGAAACAGAATTTTTGAAGTCCTAAAAATCCTGTTATTTTTAGCTTTGCTCTACCATGAAAATGAAAAGCCTGATGAGAATTTCTGCTGAACCAGGGGAGAGTTTAATGTGCTCTGATGTCATGTACTGACAGTGCCGTGTTGGGGATGAGATCCTGTCTGCAGAACGCTCTGTATATGGGCCAGTGTTGTGTAAGGAGCACCAGGCGCAATATTTCACCCACAAAGGGGAAAAAAATCAGCCAAGCCTTGGCCTGAAATCCAGTCGCAAGGACCCCTCTGCCACCCAGCACAGCACCCACTCATGCCTGAGCAGTTAAATAGTGTTAATCTCATTAAATAAAGGTTGTCTGTGGCAGGTGGGGAGGCTGGTGCTCTGGGGACAGAAATGTGAGCACTGTGGGTTTGTTGGGTGGTTGAGCATGGGGCTGCGATGCTCTGTAGGAAGCCCAGTAAATGCGCTCACACTGGGGCTGCTGCTCCGCTCTGCTCTTCCCATCATTGCTGCCTCCTTTCCAGATAGAAAGCACTGGAGAAAGCGTCTCACTTGGTGCTTAGGATGGGAAGGGCTCCTGTTGAATCTTCATCACCTCCCTGATCTATGCGTATTGCCTTAAGGTAATCCTTGGCACCAGGTGGAATATTCCACGCTTAACTTCTAGGAATTACCCGTGGAGCCAAGCTGCTGGTGTTTTAAGGGTAGGTTTTCCATGTAGTAAATCAGAACAGAAAATTACTTCCCCATAGCTTTTTGTTTGTGATTAAACAAGCCAAATGGCAAAAATATTTGCTCTGTAGCATAGCAACAAATAAATGGGCTGTTTAACAACATAAATGAAACTGATCCTTAGAATAATACAGCTTTTCCTATGCAAAGAGGTGATGTTGGAGGCACCTTGCTAGGTAGGGTATGATCCTGTTCTTAGAGCCTGCATAATAAAAGAAGAAAAGTAGATATGCGATTTTGCTCTGGTGTGTGGCCTTGGCTGTGTTGCTGCTGCTCTGTGCCCGTGCTTATGTTTCCCTTGGAGTATTTAAGACTTTTTTTAGGTTTCAAAGTGCCCCATACATCTCTGCGCTGCAGTGTGGTGGTACCTGATCTTTGTAGGTTCTAGATACTGCTGGAGCAGATGCTGCCATAGGTTGTGTTGCTGTTCTGATAAAAACTGGACAGAGCAGCTCAGTAGCTGCTGCTTTCTGTAACTTTTTCCTTTTTTTCCATCCTGCTTTTGAGGATGTGAGTTAGTCCTGGACTGGCAACTTTCTGCCTTGGCTATTGTCAGTGCTTGGCCCTGCCCTCAGCGTGTTAACCAGATCTAATGATTCACAAGCAAGCCCAGGATCAGTCCGCTACACGTGATTTAAGGGTAGTTTTTAAAAACATTTTTCTGCTTGAAAAAAATCCCAGAGCACTAATATTTTTTTATGTGTTACTGTCGTTAAATAGTAGCTTGTCAGAAGGTGAAGTCAGTAGAAAAGGCTTTCTCAGCCATTGCTGCTTCATGCTGTATTTTAAGACCCAGGTATAATTCCAAAGCCTGTCTTAATTTTCTGCTTACCATTGTAAAACATTTTGAATTGGTCTTCACTGGAAAAGCAGAGTTCATTAGTGAACTGGATCACATGAGGCTGGTGTAAGGCCCTTCATTTCTCAGAATTGCATGAAGTGCAGGGAAATTCTTTTTTACAGCTGGAATTTAATAGAAAGGAAGAAGGGAAGTTCCAGCTTATCAAAAAAGCTGGAAGTCCTGCATGTCGGTAAACAGACGTTCTGCATCATTCAGCTATTGCCAGGCCAAGGACGCAATCCTTTATCAGCCATTTAAATTTCCTGTGGATCTCTCGCTTGCCATGAGTGCTAAACGGCTTGGTTTTGGTGACACTTTTCAGTTTTCTGTTGGGGCTTGTGCTGCTGTTTACAGCCAGCACTGGGTGATAACAGTGCATCCGCAGCCAGCTGAGGACATCGGCTGGTCCAGGTCCGGCTTTGCAGAGCTGGGATTGCAGATGCGGAGTCTCGGGAGCAGTCACAACTTCCAGTTCTCCTGGGGAAAGGAAAGAAGAACATTTCCCTTTCTCTCTTCCATCGCTTTCTCACATCTTTATGTGTGCAGACTTTTCTTCCTGCTTTTTTTCTTTATTCTAGTTCTACTCGGAAGCTTATAGAAGTGAAACAGAAACAGGTTTCTTTCATGTCTATGGAAGTGACAACGCACTTCAAACCTCTGATTGTGCTTGGGGATTTTTTGTATTCTCCTTTGGTTTAGTTATATAATGTTTTTTACCGTCTCTTCACTTTTTATTTTCCTGAAGGGAAATCTGAAATGCTCCATTCTAAAAATAGCTAAATGGCAATTTCTCTGAAAGCTTATTGTTTTTGTTCTTAGCTCCCTTTTCCATGAAAGGTTGGACCGGTTCATCTTTCAAGGCCCCTTTCAACCTGGGCTTTTTTATGATTTTGTTGGCCAAGATTCTGTCAGGTTTTACTTGAACACGTGAATAGCTTTGATCAAGGCCAAATATTTTTTTTATTTTTTCTTGTAACTTACCCAGTTCTAGGCTGAAGTAATTAATTTGGAGATAAGGTAAATCAGTAGCACAGATGTCTTCCCAGTTCCTTTCTGTTGGGGTTATTTGCCTTTCCTGGGCAAGCTTCAGCAGGACTGGCACTCATTTGTCAGAAAGAGCAAATTTACCACCTATTTTGTGCTGGAAATCCGGTGAGGTGCAGTTTTATATTGAGTGGGATTCCTGCATTTCCTGGGGTTGATTTGACAGGAAACGCCATCATTTACTGCCACTTTGTTACTCTGGCTTTCAGTGTAAACCCAAATGAACTGGAGTGTGAAAGTGGAAGGGCTCCTGCACCTAATGCTGATAGAGCAGGTGATGAGTTCATCTCACACACCTTCCTGCTTCATCTCCTGATGGTGTTTTAGAGATATCCATCCCCATGGCAGTTACAGGAACGCTGCATGGCAGGGAATGTCCCAAGGCTCTCCGTAACTGTGAAGAGAATATAATAAATTGCGTCAGAAAATGTTCACTTGGGGAGTCATAATGATGCTATGAATGTCAGTAGGAGGAAAAAAAAAACCCTCTGTGCTGTGATGTAAGAAGCAGTTGGCAGCAAAACCCTTCTGAGCAGGGGAAATCTAAATAGGAGCCGCTTGTTAACCTTGTGCTGCTTTCTTGAGTGTTTCCCAGAACATTCCTTGGTGCCTCTGACTTTCTGCCAGGCCCAGCTGTGTTCACTGTCCAGCCTTTTCTCACCCTGGGAAGTGTCACCGTGGTGGCCCCAAAACCACCCGCTGCCCGTATCTGTGGGCAGGGACGGGCTGTGCAGTGACAGCCTGAACCGAGGGATGTTCATTTGCAGTTAGGAGTAGCTTGTGTGGCAACACATGCAAATAGGAAAATAATTCCCTTTTCTCTGCACTTTTTCTACCTGGATTTTTTTTAATGTTTTGGTAATTTGTGAGAAACTTGTCACATTATCAGCCTGCAGTGATGGGAGTCGAAAAACGTAGATTTTTGAGCCAGTGGGAGCTCTGCAAATTTATGGGAATCAGCAGGATAAAAAAGGGTGATTCAAAGAGTAACAAGCTTGACCATAAATTTGAAGGTAATCTCTTCAAGTAAAAACAATGAGAGCTTTTTCCTTGCCCTGCAAGATAAATACAGAAACAACATTTTCTGACACTGTTGTGGGAGCTTAAAAGTCTATGTGGCTTTGTGAAAGTCTGCTAGTAGCAATATGGGGTATTTCTTCTGCTGTTTTTTAATATTATTATCAAATATAAAACCTCTCTGGAGGCAACTTGCTGAGCAAGTGCTGCTGCAAACTGTCCTGCACATGGTGATAGACGTGCAGAGATGATTCCACAACAAATATAGCCTATGAATTTCACCTTCCATCACTGCCAACACCTTTGTGTTCAAACATAGGGCTGTTGAATTAGTAAATGTACAAATAAAAATAGTAGTTTTTAAAGTTCTCTGCAGCAGCCACTGATCTGGATGAAGTCAAGTGAATCTGACAATTAGAGTAATTATTTGGCTTGCCCTGTCCCTTCTCTACTTCCAACTCTTATTCAGCTCTTGATGGTATCAAATAATTTCCTGAATGAAACAGCAATTCTGCCTCAATAAAATATTTATGATTGTGCTGAGTGTTTCCTGATCTCTGGTTTGAACTTGGTTTTTCTTTATTTGTTTATTGGGATTCATGTTTCTGCATAGCTCTGGGGTGGAGAAACCAACCCCCCATTTGTTATGTGAGTTGTGTGAAGTAGCGAATTCAGGATGTTTGAAATGGTTTTCAGCTGGTGTTTGGTGTGTTTTTCTTTTCTGCAGCTAACACCCATTTGAAGATGCTGATTCTCAATCTTTTTCCTAGAGAATAAACCCATGGTTAAGAACTGACTACCAAAAAGCAGGTAGTTTATACTGGGTTTTAAAATTACAACCTTGTTCTTCCACTATCCTTGATTCTTATTAGCAAGTTACATCTGATCTCTGTTCTCTCCCTTCCTCAAGATGACATTAAGTTGTAGCTGTGAATTTTATCTTTGATAAGATTTTTTTTTTTTTTTTCCCCCTAATCACCCAAACATGAGTCTGGTGCTGAACTGTAGTAACTCAGGATAGAAATGTAAGCATGACATCTGAGACTCTGCCAGAACGACTTCTTCTGGGGTTTTATTATTATTAATTTAATAGCAGGC
The DNA here is from genome assembly GCA_013399365.1 of Pampusana beccarii. NCBI lineage: Eukaryota > Metazoa > Chordata > Aves > Columbiformes > Columbidae > Pampusana > Pampusana beccarii. Next base: position 274,069 of record VWYH01010053.1, read on the forward strand.
TTGGGGCCAGCGAACCGGCATAGATGATATTTGTTGTTGTTTATGAAGGTTGAAATGGAATTGACCCTCTATAGATGTTTTCTTAATGCTTCTTTCATAACACATGCCAGACAAGGTGACTAAATCTAATACACTATAAAAGTTAAAATGGAAAATAAGCATCTGCTGGCACAGTTTGTTGTTGACCACTCAGGGCTCCAAATAGGAAGCTGCTCATTCTGCTCCTGCTTTCACAGCTAATTCATATCACAGCCTCATTCCTGCCTGGAATTTGGGTGTGAAAAGAAGCATTTTGCACCGCTTTTAAGCAGCATGCTCTGGCCATTCGTGCAAATGTATGAGCAGAGCAGAACTAAAGGCACAGAAGACATGAATTTGTGAGGGGTTTGCAGCAGGGTCAGTTCAGCCACCTACTTCTTATCTTTCCTAGAAATAAAACCAAACCAAAATAAAATACCCCCTTCTTTGCCCTGAATCTGCAGGAGAAGTAAGGCCATTTGAAAAGTAATTTTTTTGTGTGATTTACTGTTTATGTAACTTGGTTTAATGATGCTGATCGCTGTCAATCCTGCACTGGAGAGTTCCCAAGGATGGTTCTGTAAGAGCAGGCTCAACTGCTAAGCTGCCAGAGTGCAGGAGGTGGCTCAGATAATTAAACTCACAACCCTACAATGAGCTGCACTCTAATTTCACTTGATCTTAGAGTTTAGACACAGCTTGGAAGGCTCAGAAAGAAGTCAAACGGCACAGGGTGGGGATAAACCCAGCCCCGCGGTCACACTCGCCCATTTCTAGGCGTGTGGTTCCCCGTCCTGTTGGGTGCTGTAAGCATCTGGGCTGGAATCGGGCGGGGTGGGGGTGACAGTGGCTGACCCAGATGCCGAACAGTTAGATAACGGTGGCAGCGTGAGGTTCTGTCTGATCCGGGCTGGCAGCTGCCTGGGGCTCGTCCAGCTCTTTGGGAGCCTGAACAGCTGGACACAGCTGGATCCTGCTTGTTGAGCTCCCTTTAAAAAAGGCATCATGTGAATAATATACAGGGGAGAAAGAATGCCAGTTCTTCCTGTTCATTTCTTCCTCATTCTTCACTTCTCAAACTTTGACTCCAGCACATGAAGCTCTATCACAGCCCATAACTTTTCCCTGGACTGTAGTTCTTTCACTGTTAATTTCTTATCTATTGTCACCTTTTTCCTCCATCCTCTCAATCTCATTTTAACCTCCTTTTCGTAGTCTTTTTTCCTTCTCTTCTGAGCAATCTTACCATCCTTGGTTTGTTTTGATTACAGCCTGCAAAAAATTGCTTTCTCACTTGTGCTTGGGCAAATTAGTTTTTGCTGACATATGTGATTATATTCCAAAGAGCTCGTTGGTTTGGGCAAGACTCCTTGTCTTCAGCTTCCTCCGCTGTGCTTGGAGTCTCCTATAATTGCCTTTTATTTTATTAATTGCATTTTTAATACAAATAAAGATAAATAGGAATCTAGCCATGTATCTTCTAAAGCAACTTTCTTGCTGATATTTCAGTTGAGTGCTGAATGGTGTTCCAGCTTTGGCACATTTTTCTTCATTAATCCTAAATGGCAAACAGTTCTGGCTCTGGGCAGTGTCTTAGCAGGCAGCATAAGGATTGCAGTGCCTGAGTCACGGTACTGTACTTTGTGAGAGGTGGAATTATGATTATTTTTATTAGTAGTGTGATTATTTACCTGCACTTTGGGGTGCTAAATGCAGTGCAGCCGTCTTGTTCTCGCTGACCAAACAAAAAGGCAGTAACCATCCCAAAGAGCTCAGGAGCCGAGAATAATGCCAAGGTGACAGATGGCTGGGGCAGATGTGGGAGCACACAGACACAAGACCCAAGTTCTGTTGCTCTTTTCACAGTAATCCCCAACAACGCACATTTTCTCTCTAAAAGCAAAAGATGAAATGTGTTACCAAGCCAGAAACTGCAGTGGATTCAGATGCATTGAGCATAAGGGAGGTTTTTGCTCTTTGGTTATGGATTTCCTATAACAGGAGCCAAAACAAAATACCTGCTGCAAGCACCTGAATGTAATCTTGGGAAAACAGACTTGATGCTCTGTTGTTTGAAATAGTCTGTGAAAGTAAGTATTAGTTAGGGGGCAAGAAATGCAAGCTGGAACTTAGTGCGGAGAGTGAAAAAGCCGTGAAGTACCAGCTCTTGGGATGTTGGAAACCTCAGGCCTGATGATCTTGGCTCACCATGGAGAATGTCCTTGAATTCAGAGGGATGGAGCAGGACCAGGTGTGAGCCAGGAGCTGCAGGATTATCACTTTGGCTTTACATTTTGAAGAGGTCCAAGCGCTTCTGATGACGTGGCCGCTGTTTGCTCAAAGAGCAAATGCTGTTGGAGCCGCTCAGAGCTTTATCAGAGAGGGACACAAGTCTCTTGGTACCAGGGGGATCATAAATTAAGGGAGTGTTACAGCAACAAAACACCTGTCAGTACAGGACATAATACAGATGTGAGGTAATTTTCCTACTTGCACATCTCTTTGGGAGTTAACTCTTTCCTTTCTGTACGAGGTTCCACTGGCTGATGACTGGAGGGTATCACCTGTATTTTTTTTTTCTCAACCACCATGGAGATGGCAGAGGCCACATGAAGCATTGGCTGGTTTCTAGTGTTAGGGACGGATGAGGGTGGAAAATAGTGCATTTTTGAACCAATAATTGCTATTTGAAATCTGAACAGTATTTTCCACTATATGCTTGTCTTCAAACTTTTACAAGTTGTTGAATAATAGAAGTTCAGATTCAGGGAATCTGAATCTTCTAGTTCTCAAAAAAATATTGCAGCACGTATCTAGCCGCATTTCTAATAATATTACTTTTGAACAATGTACAATGTGTTCTGCTTGAAATACCTGGGAACATCAAATTGGGTCCTGTGGGTCTCATAAAAATACAACTGATAAAAAGATAGTAATCCAAGAGAACACCATTAGTGAAAGGCATAGCTTGGATAAAGCAAAAGGGACATTTTGTTTTAATGGTAATTATAAAACCAGCCTCCTATTAAAAAGATCATTTCCAATTAAATCATCAGAATTTACTTTGTAGCATGCTGAATGGAATGATGAGAAATGGCTCTGTAGCACTGGGTCTCTTTTGTTATGGGAAAGTATATTGACTTGGTGCCAGGCTCTGATTAACAGAAATAAGCAGCAAGCTATGGCACTATCATTGCATTAGGGTTCTTGTACTAATTACTTTCTAATTAGAACCAATGAGAAATGGTGACATTATTACTCAGACAAACATCCCACTTATTAAAATAAGGACTGCAACTTCTGAACACTTGGGTAAAAATCCAAAGCTTAGAAACTTCCGTGAAATTCCCGCTGATGAGAGTGTTCGTATGTTAAGTGCACGAAGGCAGAATTTGGCCCTTCTGCTTTGAAACACTTGCTGTGTTTTGCACTTCATACTTGAGTATTTGTGCATTTAAAATTACTTTTTATTTAAAAAAACTGTAGGGAACAATAGGCACCTCGATAGATTTCACAGATTGCTTGGATTGAGTACCTTTAAGTGAGAAAATGATGATATAAAGTCTTTCTGATATTTTTTTTTCTGTGGAATTTCTCCCTCCTTGTCAGTTTTGGAGCAGTGTGATGGGGAAGGCTTGTTCTGGGGAGCTTTGAAGTGAGTGCTAGGACTCACCTCCAAAGAAAAACTGGTCTAAAAGGCAATGACCTCCCATCCAAGGAGTTCATACCCCCTGCCTTGGCATGATATTTCTCCTCTATTATTGTCACTTTTTTGCCATTGTTATTGTTGCTCCTAGCAGAGGTTAAACCTGCCCCAGTGGTCTCCTAAGGTGCTGTCTCAAGGTTTTAAATGGCTTGATGAGTGCAGCTGCCCAGCCTGGAGTGATGCTTCCCAGGTCTTTCAATGAGCAGGTGGACACATCTCTTGAGAGATGAAAATCTGTTTTCAGCATCTCAGATCAGTGCTGATTTCAGAAGCCCATCCCAAGATAAGCTGAGCCCAGGGAAAGGCTCCACTGCCTTTAGACCAAGCCTGTAGGGAGCAGCTAATGAGCTTTTATGGGAAATAAATATTTTCCTGTTTCTTGGGTACCAAATCCCAGAGAAAGTTTTGTGGTGTTCCTGGGACAGTGAGTGGCTGAGTTTATATCAGAGGAACTAGCTTCTTACTTTGCCTTATAAATATTAATCCATCCTCTCAGCAAGACTCTGCTGTGGCTTTGGGGGGTCCCTGGTAACTGCAGAAATAAAATAGTCTGTTTGGCACAAAAATCACTTCTGCCAGCTCCTTTTGACACATCACGATATGGCAAGTCAATTCCCCACGTCTGTGGTGCTGCCACTCGATACGTGTGATCCCAGGAAGTTTTATCTTGGTCAAATTTCCTGAAGAAATCAGAATTCATGGTCATGGAGCAAAAAATAGGGTTTTTTTAGTGCTTTTCTTTTTCCCCACCTGCTTGTTATGTTTGAGGACTTAGTTTTAGATTTTTACTTATTTCTAATGGGAAGTGGGAGAGAGCAGAGGGTAGCAGGAAAGTGAATCCAGTTTGGCAAGCTCAATTTGCCTTTTTATCCTGCGGCCAAAGCAGGAAGGAAATATCTTGCAGTTGGCCGCTGTCCTTTCTGGATGTGTCTTAACTGTTTAAAGTAAAATGTGATGATCCTGACCACCCTGGGCTCAATGCCAAGTTTAAGCTGGGCTCACTGGGTGACAAACAGAGGTGTGTGTCGTGGGGATTGTTTGGAACGGGGATGGAGGCACAAAATGATGCAGGGATGAATAAAGCACGAGGTTTTCTGTTACGGAATATAATATTCTGAATGACACAGCAACGTCCAAAAAATGTGTATCATGTGGGGTGATTGAGGATTTAGTAGAGATTACCCTTAATCTTCCTGAGTCAATAAAAAAGGAAACACGAACAGATCCTTTCTTCTTAGAAAGACAATGACATTTAGTACGTTTGCTGGAGTTGGAAAATTGGCACCATGTGCTTCATGTCATAATAACATCTAAATCTTCGTAAGTTTAGACGCTAACTTTATCTGCTTTGCCCTAGTGCATCCATAGCGAATTTTTCTGTAAAGCTCTGGAACTCCTTATCTGACAAGGGCTCGTAAATTTGCCCAGTGATAGGAAAAAAACCATCATTAGTACAGAGAGAGTTCTTCTAGATGTCACTGAAAAAGACAGCTTTAAACAGATACAGGCTTTATCCGTCTTGAAAATGGAGCTTCTGCCTTGTGCTTTTGTGTTCCCTCATTTTCTTGTTTTCTTACCTGTGAATTTTGAGTAGAAATGAAATTTGCTTGGAGCAGGAGTGTCCGAGATCCCACTCGCACCCCATTTTTAGAGCTGGAATACGGGCGGTCTAACACTGAGGAGGCTGAACTGGACTGGAGAGACCTGCATTACATTTCTTGTTCTGTCAGCACTTTGAGGTCTCCAGTAGAAAAATGCTAAGATAGAGCTAGGCAGTAATAAGAATTCATCTCTGTCTCAGATCGCCACTTCAAAATCAGATAAAATTACCTCCATGTCTTACAACACCTCTTAATACACTAGTGGTTGGAATATAATAAGATATTTTGAGGATGTATAGGACCTCTAGGGTTAAGCATTATTTCTGCAGTGATTTTTCTCATTAGAAAGTACCACAGCAAAATCTTGGCTTTTTTTCTTTTTTTTTTTTTAAGTGAGACATCATCTAAAGAGAACCATATTCATGTGAACGTTGCTGAAGACCCCTCACTTATGGGCCTGTGAGGACTGGTTGTGATGTTTATGTGCACATTAAGGCATTAATGTATCTAGAGTTAGAAAAGTTTTCTCTGATAGAGCAGATGAGGGTTAGTTGTGCAATGGATTTAGTGTGTGACGGGATGGTCAAGAAAACGTGAAACTCAAACATCAGGAGGTAACTACAGACAAATTAAAAAAGCTCATTCAGAATAGACTTTGAAATAATATGTAATTAATTTGCTTTTTCAAGTTTTCCTCGTGAATCCTGCGTGCTTGGATTTGACAATCTCCTGCTTTGGTGACCTGTTTTATCCTGTGTGTTAGAGCAGATGCTCTGGTCTCTCCCGCAGTGAGACTTTCCTATTCTTCTGGTACTTCCATTCCAGAAGGATATTGCTCTGGAAAATGTCAAGGATTTTTCATAGTTATAAAAAAAAATTTGTTAATGGATATTTCATAATAAATCTTTCTCTGAACAGCGAAGTACCTCCCCTGTATGGAGATGGGCTGTCACAAGCGGCTTGAGCAGCATTTGGCACTGGACTTTTGTCAGTTTTCACCTTTCTGAGTGTTTGCAAAACCTTGCAAAGTCAGAGGCTGATATTGTTTTTCCACCAGTGAAGGAGGCTATTTGGTAGTGAAAAATATATATATAAACTTAGTTTGAGCAAAATCTTATGGTATTAGTGATGTGCCACACATGGAAATATGTTATTTAAATGGTAATGTTCTTATTTTCACCTTACTAGAAAATCCATCTGTCTCCAGTCCCATAAAAATATCCCAGATGAAAATGGAAAATGCTATAGATAGCAGCAGTTCTTCCAGGAAAATGTCAGCAAATCTGTTACCCTTCTTACCACTATCATGTAAATACTAATCAATTTGGGATTCATAGCGTATACAAAACAGAGTATGGAAAGAAATTGGGGAGAATTGCAACCATTCCCATGAATTTCTGATTTTGTTAAAACCTCACGAACTTCAGTGACCCATTCTACTGGGAGGAAAAGCTTTAAAACTACATGCAGTTCTGCTTGTAGAAATTTCCGTGGCTCCGTTAACTTCGGTTGAAATACTTGAGCTTGCATCAGCTCAGGGTTTGGCACTAGCGTTGTGCACACGTGTGTTACTCACAGTAACCTACTGGTGCAAATGGCCTTGGACAAACCCTCATTTGGTGTTCGACCAGCTCTATTTTTCATTGGACTTGCCCACGCTATTGCAAAATTCAAGAATGTGTATTGTGAGGTTGTTTTTTTTTTTTTTAAATTAATGCAGTTAAAACATCCCGTATATTGGAAGAAATGCTGGGGAGGTATCTAAGGAAAGCGCTGACTTGGGACGAGCGCATCCATCTTGCCATCTGTATGACCCAGAGGTGCAGCGATGAAGTACAAAATCTGCTGACTCCTCAGCTCTACAGATGATTTCTGATGTTGGCGCTGGGTTTTGCTCCCTCGCGATCACAGCTGCGTACCGCGCTGTTCATACCACGCTGCTGTCACAGATGCTTTTTGGCAATTAAACAAGCTGTTACTGCTCACAGCAAGTCCTGGCTGCCCAGTTTTATTTGGAAACCTTTACCTTAGAAATGGTTAATTACTCAGCTTCTCTCTATCCCAATGAGCTGCTTTTTTCAAGTTTTCTAATTTACATCGCCATGACTGGGCAGCAGTAAATCAAAGCCCAGCTGCAGCTACTGATCTCCTATAACCCTTTTTTCCTCTTAGTTGTAATTTCGACTATAAGCTCAACAATAAACCCATCTCTTAATCTCAGCATGAACAAATGGAAAATGGTCAAATGACGCACAATTTTAAGCTTCTTGCTGTATAAATTAGACAGAGTGCGTCAGTTCACTGGAATACTCTGACCTTTTCTCCTTAAAAATACTGGGAGGGGGAAGATCTGGTTGAGCCCTAGGTTAAAAGTCTTCTATATTTACAGTGCGCAACTGCCTAAGCATAAGGTACCAATATGTACAGAAGCTGGTGCTTAAAATATATGGGGAAATGGAAGCCAGGGCATATAGAGAGGAGCGCCAATAAAAGCCAGACTGTTGCTAGCTTTCAGCAGCTAAATTTACTATCCTATTTGTATAGGATAGTATTTCCCATCCTTAAGTATAGGGAAGAGGGATATGGCAGCTACCTGAGGGATTTAAAACTGAATTGCTTACTAAAAAATTTTAATCGCTAACGTCCTTAATTTCGGCTGTAATTTCGCAGCGAGCCAGATTTGGCCCCATTTCCCGCAGTGTGATGCTATTAAAGTGCAGGGCTGGGCTGGCTGGGGAGCCAGGAGCAGCGTCACCGCGGCCCGTGGTGACGGGGACCTGTCAGCACCGCGTGCTGGCTGCAGTCAGCACTTGGGCAACAACTCTGCACCAGCGCAGGGTAGTCTGAGTATTAATCCCGCTCGACGCAGCCCGTGGTGGAGAGCGCTGAGCAAAGTGAGGTTATGAGCTGGTCTTGCTGTTGTAAAAATCCACTTTTTCTGCCAGTGGTTTGGGAGGGGTTTTCTCCCCCTCGGTGCTGGTGATGTTGTGGTGTTGTTATAGCAGTTTGGTTTGGTTTTAAATCGCTGCTGTGGTGATGAGCGAGTCATACAAACCAGGATGCTCTATAAACTCATCAGCTGGGTAATGTTTTGTGTATGGGCACAGCTCTAAACAGATAACATTCAGAAAAAACATTTTTGCGTGTCACCTGATACTTTAAAACAATTACTTCTACAAAAGAGGCTTTTTTCAGAGTTTGTAGGCAAATATTTATGTTATGCACTCATTTGCTTTAGAGAAGCCTCATCGTTCAAACCAAGACATCCTTCTTTGTGGCTTCCGTGCCACCTTGTATGGCTGGGCTGAGCTGGCCCGGGCATCATATCTCATTGACCTTTGCTTCAGTGATGTTGATGTGAAATTAGTTGCCTCATTACCAATATCTTAACCTAAAGAAAAATTATTCTGAAATGTGGAGAGATAAATAAAAGGGGAGAAACAACAGCATCTGGTTACAGAGGCAAGGTTAAATTCTAGTTTTATGGGCTACCTGTAACCTGAGGTTTTATCTGAAAGTCTTAAATACTTTTTTTTTCCAAAGCATTTTGTGTCAAGTTGTCTTTGTTTCTCCAAGGAAGGAAGGAATCGCTTGGTATGTCTGAAATTACTCCTGCCCCTGGTTGATCCACCAACAGTGGCTTGTGATGGTGACATGTCCCTCGCCAAGGTTGTTCCTTCTGCAGGACAGTGTCCCCCTGGAATGTCTGGGTGCCCATGCCATAGTTGCTTGGGGTGACAGTCTGACAAAGCGGTTGCAGAGGCTGAGGAGCGGGGAATGGCCCCGTTGTGGTCCCCAGTGCTCCTTATTTCAGTGACACCGGGTGGGAGGCTTCCACAAGGGCTGGTGCTGTGACCACTGGTCACCTCCTCAGCACTGAGGATTTGTGGTGGAATTTGCTAATGTAAACCCAGCCCATCCTGACCGGAGACTTAAATAAAATTTTAACTAGTGAAAAGCACAGGGTGCAAATGTGCTGGAAAAATGTGAATTGGGAGTCGGGGGAGAAATATGGAAAATCTCTTAAAGTGAGACTCCAGATTCTTAAAGGGGCAGAGCTGGACTAGGGAGATCTCAGAGATCCAAATCTAGCATGTGCTTGTGTTTCCACCACAAGCAAAATGCCTGTGTGTACTTTTGTTCTTTCTATCGAATACTTCTTGAGCTGGGTGGAAATTAAGTTCTTGGTGACCTTAAGACACCCCGCCATTCCCTAAATCTAACTGTGAGCATGTTACGTGCCTGTATTTACTAACACATATAACTCAGTCTTCTTTTGTTCCTTACATGTTGTTCTTAATTCACCCACTTGTGGTGTGCATAGTAGAACCACATTACTTCACCTTTTTGATTCGTAGAGGTTCATTTTAAGAAGACTGAAACCTGCTGTTTAATGCATTATTGAAAGCTGTTCTTTATTTTTAAACTTTCCAGGAAGTTAAAAATAGACCTGATACTTTTCATTCCCTTATAAATAAAGAGCAGATCAGAATTATGCATTGAACACTGTGTATAATCCATCGGTTAGGGATTACATCTGGTGAACACATCAGTTAACTGAATCGAGTCTATTTATGTTTTCTTAAAAAAAGAAAAAGGCAACCTAATTCTTGGCCATTTCCTTGCTGTCAGGATGAAAAGGCAGTCAGTGCTCTTGCCTAGGCTAAGTGTACTTGATCATCACTGGATTTTTGAGCTATGTATTCATCTGGTACCTGCAGATTGACCAGAGGTTTAAGTGGATGCTTGACAGCAATGTTCTGATTTTTGTATTAGTTGTGGGTCTCTAATTTTGTCAGAATAATCTGAAACTGGCCCAGTGTGGAGGTGCCTGTGAGTCTACTGGAAACCAAATTAACTTTTTCAGTTTCTATGAAAATGTCCTATGCCACTAGGTATTAATGTCTTAAATAACAAGAAGCTGCATAAATCCAATCAGTGCCTAATTTATTACAGTGAATTGTCAAAGAACCATAGGGGTTTGTTTGCAGTGCTGTGAATAATTAATCATTACAGGTGGGATTTTCAAAATTGCTTGGGGGCTAGCTCAGCCCCACTCATGCCAGGGAGATGGATGAATGCTCTAGAAAATTTATTTGAAATACCCAAGATCAGAGCTAACAAAGGAATATTTTTCCATGTGTACCCTCATCTGTGACCTTCTTTACTGGAATTTTGGGACTTAAAAAAATTATCTTGCAGAAAACTTTGGAAAGGTAATTCTCCATATATTGGTTTGAGGTGTGTTTTTTTTCTCTGTAGGAGTCTGCTAAGAAATCAAAGTCAAAAAAGGAAAAAAGATCAAGCTTCAGCAAAGCTGTCAGTAACTGATAATTTGAGGTAAAATATTGTAACAACAGTTCTTCACTTACTCACAAAATACCTCGTGTCCATAATGTTTTTCTGTGCACTGACTGGAAGAGCTGTCAGTGCTGGCTCTAGTGAGCATCTCTGATTCAGATCCTGTTCTTTGCAAAATGTAATCTCTGTATGTTGAATATAAAATGGTGTGTGTGTGGTAAGAATTAAGTCTCTGGGCTTTAGCTTTTTCCACCTATAAAAGAGAACAGTTGCTAGAGAATGGAAAGGTTCAGAAGAAAGGGAGAACTTTCTTTTGTTGTTAGAATCTTTCCTGCAAGGTGTTCCATATCCTATTGCTTATGAGCCCTCTGATCTATATTTACAAATGGCCTTAAAATGGCAGGTAAGCAAAAATAGGGTTGGATGAAAGGAACATTGCCAGCCACCTGGCTCTCCAGCTTAGTATCGCATTCAAGTTTTTGACCTCACTAGAGCCTCTGTGAGGGCTGTTATGGCTCAGGGGGATTAGGAGCAATGAAAAGCATCAATTCAGCTTTCCTCACAGAGCCGGTTGGTTTAGAAGTGGAAGGGTAACTTGTCCTGCACCCGGTGTATGGAGTGGCTGAAGACATTGAGGACAGACTAGAGCAAGGACAATGAGCAGCAAGGGTTGGAAAACCTGTTTTCAATAATATCCTTTCCTCCTAAACTGCAAGCCACCTATTTGAAGCAGCAGATCTTCTCTGCTGACAGAAGAATTCCTGGGGAAGATCTCACTGCTTCTGGAGTTTCTCATTTTATCTGAGTTGAATAAGAAAGTTTTGAGTCTGTTATGTCTGAATTAATAAAAATTGGAGCTGCCCTAAGTTTATACACAGGTATCTTGTGATCTATCTCACAGCAACTATTAGATATATACATAGGTTGCGTTGCAGTTGATGTTTCTGACTCAGAATTATTCTTTGGGAACGTACATCCAGCTGGAAAACAAATACCATCTTAAACATGATTTCCCCTATTGCAGCAAGGGTGAGCTGTGCTGGTTGCTTTTTATAATACTTTCTAAATGTGCGTGCAGTGCAATGTGAGAGCACTTACTGTCATGAAGTGGAGGCAGAGAAGCAAAGAAAAGTGCATTTGAGTGTGTGGAGCTTTCGTTTGCGTGAACAAGTCAAGCACTTGCTTAGCCAGAAAGATAAGGCTGGGTATGGAAATAAGGGTGTGTGCAAGTGGGCTTCAACCCTTTTACAAGGCTGCAGATGATTAGGACTGTAATGTTAAGTGGAAACATGCAACACAAAACTGCTTTAAAATAAGCTTTCCAGCCTAGAGGTCCAGGGTTTTGTAGTTACAGATTACTTTTATGGATGCCATTTTCTCTTTCAGTGTCCTTGGTTGGGGAATTATTAATCTCCTCTACTCCTCGAAGATTAATTTGCTCATCTTCACTAACAGGTGCTTTCCAGGCGTGCACGTACCCATCCCTTTGTTAAGATGCTCTGGATCTACATCCGGGACTCTTTTTCCATCTCTGCTCTTCAATATGAAATTTTTGGCCTTGGATTTTAAGTGTCTACTATTAGGTACCTAAATCTGTTTCATGTATCACATGTAGAATGAGAACATGAAAGTGTGCTTGTAACAGGTGGTTGTAAAACTAAGTTCTCGCTTTATTAAGAGAATTATTTACAGAATGCAGCAGCTCAATGTCTGGCCAGATTTACAGGATGGGTTTGTGGCTGCCACCTCAGAAACCAAAGTCAGAAGGAAAAGTTCATTCTCCAAGATCCGTAAAATGGTTGGTTTTTCCCATCAAGTCAAGTTTGCTGGGTCAGGACCTTTTGGTTGAGTGGCCACAAGTTCTCTGTGAGAGGGGTTGCTATTGAGTTGTGTGCATGACCAAGAAAGGCTCTTGGCCGTAAGGTGTTGTGGTCCGTTTCTGCTCTGCTCTTCAGCTCATCATTTCTTCTGCTTGTTCTCTTGGCTGCTCCAGAAGTTCACTCTTCAGCTAGGCAGAAACATCTGTCTGAGGTGATGATTTATTGTTTTTTCACCAAGACTTTACTTCTTTCTTCAATTTTATCCTCACAGATCAAATGTTCAATTCCATGATGATATGGGGTTTTCCTCTGTAAACTTCCAATGCTCATTCTGTTTATCCATTTAGTGCTGCAGCACAGAGAGATGTCTAAGATTTACAAGTGAGAAGGTTAAGCAACGAAAATAAAGTCTGGTGGTAGAAAGGGGAATCTGAGTATTTTGAGTCTTTCAAAACCTCTCTTGATTGATTGAATAGTAGTTTAGGAATTCTATAATTTGTGTGTGAATTAATCCAAATTAATGACCTGCAACAGGCTGAAAACGAGATTCTTTGCATTAAAACCAAGTAAAGCTGAAGCTCCTACCTGTAACAGGGAAGTATGGCATTTTCTAGGCTACAGGGAAAAGTAAGAGGTAATGCCACATGAAACTGATATTTTGTGCGCTGTATCACTTTGGCCTGGAAGGTCAATGATGAAGTCTCACAGCAGCAGGGAGATCATGACATCTTTTTGAGAGCAAGAAACCGAGTGAGGCTAAGCGGATTATACAAAACCACAGATCCAACTGCAGAAGTCAATGCATCCCTGATAAAGCTGCTGGAAGGACCAAGTTCAGAGGTTAAAAGAGGACCCTCTCTTCTTTGCAGGGGGTCAGGGTAAGGGAATTGGAAACTAAGCACTGACGGAAAAAAAATAACCGGTAGGCTGGAGATAAGTGAATAAAAATATACCGCCAGCAAGCAAGGACAGCTGTGGTGCTACACCCAATGGCAACTGTGGAAAAACAAGGCTGTAAAATAAATATACGCATGCAGAAAGGTTAGGCAGATCCTATTTTCCACGCTACTGTTACTGTAACCCATAGAACGTGACACCTTGTTTTTGGTTGTGAACAGAAGAGCAGTGGGCACTTTGTCAGCTGATGGAAGGGATGGGTGACAGGTTGGGTTGTTGAAAATTCACTGTTTGGGTCCGTCTGACACTCCAGATTTCTCTAAGATTCTCAGCTGTAGGGAGAAGGGAACTTTGATTTGGTTTTATTAATAAGAGCTTTTTCAATCTGAATTTCAGTACCTTTTTGTGGTTATAAAAGTGGTGAATGCTGATCTCAGTTTATTCTGTTCTTTAGCTGGGATATTATGTGCATCAAAAAGTAGATGTAAAAATTATCAAAATGATTCCACATTATATACACACGTGGTTCTAACTCAAAGAAAATAATTATTTGTAGGAATAATTTATAGCTTTGTCTTAATTGCATATGATACTCTCCTATTGTCTGTAGAAGTTTCAGGACCTTCTAGAAGTTATTAGAATTTCATCTGTTTCTCCATTATTAGATTTATACTAGACTTAAAAAACTCCTAGTTTTTTTAATACTCATATCCATGAGAATCTTGTGTTTGTGCTACCATGGTCAGACTGTTCTGTCAAAAAATATGTAAAAAATAATCAGTTTTGCCCAGAGCCTTAATTAAAGTAAGGAACTTGATGTTCATTCTTTTCCTACTAGAAGTGTGGGGTACAAGACAAAGGTAACTTGTTCCTGGTATAAAAATAGGCAAATTGCATCATTTCACAATTAGATCTATCATGGAAAAATATTCATTTTTTTCTGCTATTTGAAGTGGGAGCATCATGAAATGCTCTGTAGGTGGATGCAGCCAAGTCAGGTTAGCGAGCCCCAGTTGCAGTTGTTGGCACATAGATGCAGCAGCAATAATGTTCCCAGGTTGCAGAGTTATTTGAACACCTTGGCTTTGTGCGATGTTGAAGTATTTCTGCTTGCTGAACATAAGGCAAGAAACATGACTGCAAAGGCTTCCATCCCCTTGAAGGACATACAAAACAGTTTTGGCCACATTGTCCTGCCTCTAGTGACAACCAATAAAGCATTTGGTTCTTCTCATGTGAGGTTTGCATGGTGTATAAAATCAGTCTAATATTTAGGGAAATTAAAAAAAAAAAATTACCAGAAATTCTAAAGATGAGCAAAGAAATCTGAAAATCCCAACCAACCGGCCTAACTCCTGTGCAGTGGGGTTCCTTCCCAGCAACAGGCTGGACCAGGGTCATTGTCCAAGTCTCCTACAGTCACTCAGGTTATTATTAGTGCACTGTTGTTGGTGCTATTTCAGAATTTCCAGTATACCGAATGGTAACTTTACTCAGCATTGTCAGAAAAAAATACCACCTATAAACTATTTTAGACTTAAGCGCATCAACAGTTACTAATACAGCGCTTTACAAGGCTCAGTAAGTTATGGAGCTAAGCTATCTGTTGGTAAAATAAAACCAAACACAATATTTAGCCTGCAACTTGGTGCTTACAGCATGTAAAAAGTTACTTAATTTTCCATAGGGGGAGGGAGCTTTTCATGTTGTAATTCAGGTGGCGGTTGTGCTTGCAAAAATGTACTTGCTGCTTTGACAAATGCATTTAATAAGGTTGAGTGTTTAACATCTGACAAATGTTTGTCCTATTAGAATTTTGGTTAGTTTCACACATGCAAAAACAAGCATTGTATTAATGAAAAGTTGTGTTAAGTAGGCTGTAACAACTGATGCTTGTATAAAGAATATAAACATAAAATGATTAAAAATTAATACCTACACTTATGAGAATCAAAGGCAAATGACTAAGCAAATATGTAAACTGTCATAGTGTAAGAATAAAGTCAAACATCAGAAAACGAAAAACTGATGTTTTTACAGACACAATAGGAAAATTAGTCTAGCTTGATTATTTAACTACTGATATTATTGGAAAAAATGAACATGGACAGTTTTGGTGAATTCCTACTAAGGTTTTCAGATCTGCCTAATGACACAACTCTAACAAGTGTCTTTGTGTAATGATGCTGGTATTGAATAATATGGCTTACAGCAAAGTTTGCAGATGTCATGGGCAAGACCTAATTAAGAGGTTGTAATCAAGCTGTATCTGAGCCCTGACCCACCATTCACTGCAGTCTACGATAATCCTTCCATTACCCTCGGCTGGCGATCACTCATCCCCTGTGGAACTGCTACATACCGTATGCAAACCACTCCTGACCTGCGCTTCTTTCTGCAGGGAAAACCCACTTCTGGTGCCTTTTTAGAATTCCTGATGCTAATGAGGAGCCATTGGAAGGTTAGTTTGAAGTGTTTAGGATCACTCTGTACTGTACATAACACATCTTGTAAGTGTAAAAACAAATTGTTGGCATTTCTCCTCCAGCAATTGCTGGAGAGCCATTTGAACCGGGCTCTGTCCCTGCCAAATTCAGAGTTGCGGAGCCTTACTGTTTTGGCGGAGAGTACAAACAATTTCCATTGTGCGGCTAAAGCAAAAAAATTTATAAAAAGCTGTTGAATCTTGCACTTTTATGTGTTTTCATTTGGCAGAGGAAAATGTAATCATTAAACAAAACTGTTTATCTAACAGGTCAACTTTTGCTGTCATTTAGCGAGTAAAAGCCATCATTACTGCACATCTATCTCTTGAGGAGTGTGAACCAGCTCTCTTAGAACAAAGAACAGAAAGCTGATGCTAGGTGTGGAGGCTGCCAATGGGTTATTTTATAGCCTTTCAGTGTCTTCCAATACATTTGAAAGGATTTCTTTATTCTTTATAATGTGCCTCTTCCTAATTTACCTTTGGAATCGCCCTCTGCTTTAATAAAGTAAAAGGCTTTCTCATTCCATTGTGATTAGTCTTGGGGCAAGTCAGCATGATTTATTGAAGGCAGATACAAGCTCATCCTACTTCTCGCTTCAGCCAAAAGCCACGTAGGCTGATAATCATCTGGGGTTGGGCTCAGCGTGTCCGCAGAGCAGCTGCCAGCTGGGTGTTTGGAAGGTCCTGCTGTCTTGAAAGATGAAGGGGCTTCATTCACACCTTCAAACCATCAAGCAAAGCCCATTACATCAGGTATTCACCGTTAGTGTCTTCCAGGTTCAGTGCTATCATCTGCCAGATTCCCTCATCTGCAAATTGTCTTGCAAGTGGTGAGGCTGTTCCTGAGGGGATACAGGGAGTTAATGGTGCTATTTCGGTCCAGGTGTGAATAACTTCGAGAAAGCCCATGAAAGAACCCAGTGCAAGGTGCTGTTAGTGGTGAGGGTGCAGATTTCCCACAAATCTTTCTTTTGCAGCTCTTCCCTTCTAATGAGTTATAAAACCCTACTAATCCACTTTCTCTGATTTTATTACAAGCTGCAAGTGTCCAAATATTTTCCCATCTGAGTTCTGACTGTACAATAAGTTGTCTTTCCAGTCCAGTCAGACTTAGCATTTATGACATTCCAAAAGCTGTTGCCCATTAGCAGTTTCTCAAGCTTCAGGGTGTTTTGCAACACAGCAGTCTAATGATTGAGGGGAAAACAACATAATCATGTGCTGACATTCCAAGTTATTTTATAAGCCACTTTTATCTCAGACACCCTTTTCCTCCTGCTATGTTCTTCTGAATGTGCTCCATCCACTGCTTTGGGTGGTGGTGGATATTCCCTATCGCAGGGCATGTGCCCCTCCTCACACACCAAAGGTTAAAGGAATTCAGCTTATGGTACCTGTTGATTAACTGTCCTGACTCTGCACCTGAATTATCCCCAGAGGCAGCTTTACTGGCAGGTTTAATTTAATGTATGTTAAATGAGTAAAAACTGGCTGGCTATCTGGTGTGCAGAAGTGATGGAGAATTTATCTGCAGGGCTCAACTGGGCTTGGGATGTCTAGGTCTAAAAATATGATTGTTTCCTGCATGTACTGAACAGTTAGGGATGCCAATGTGGTAACAGTGACATATTCAGGGTGTTCTCACTGCCAGACTAATGTAAAAAGTATTGCTGCGTTAGCATGGTTTGGGTGCTGCTTCTGGATGGGGATGCTTATTTGCAGTAATTTGGTTTCCTTTGCATAAGTGTTGCAGAGAAGGTGTCTCATGGTCCTATAATCACAGGTGATGAGCATGAAAATCTCTGGGGAGCAGAGCCCACAAAACCATTGCCCTCTAATGGAGTGGGGTTGCAGAACAGGAAAACTGGGGGAGTCCAAAGAACACGGCAAGGATGGTATCGTGGTCAGTGAGTCCAGAGATGCTCCTGGATACTGGGAAATAGTTTGGGGTTCACCACGGGTGGGTGGACGGTGTGTTCCTCAAGTTCGGTTTTTCTTTGCAGGGATGTTGCTCCAGCTGGCTCCCTTTGAGAATAGGGCTGAGCTTATCTTTGATTTCTGAGTTGTGGTGAGCTTAAAAATGAGTAAAACCTGACACGTCTTTCCGCCAAGCTGTGAAACTGCAGGTACACACCATTGCAATGCAAAGGTATAAACTGGCCCCACTCCCCGTAATGTTTTCCAAGTAAATAGATTGTCAGCTTGCAAGTCAAGACCGTACTAGCTAAAATCTTACATCATTTGGGCTGGTTGTTAACAGAAACAGCCAAAATTACCTTTTACTGAGATTTACCTGTATTTTTACAAATAAAACTCAATTCCATTTAATCAAAATTATTATTTCCCCCCCACTCCTGGGGATTATGGGAACAAGGTTTAAACCCAACTGAGCTCTGGTAATGTGTCCCAACTTGCACTATGCAAAATAAATACTGCAAAGTAATTTAGCAATGTTTTTATTTCCTGGTTGATTTCTTTTAATCTCTCCAAGAAAAGTTCGGAGATCAAAAGTGATACTTGCTTTTAACAGTGTATTAATGGAAAGTTTGAGGCAGTGGAAAATAATTTCTTGTTTTTTTAGTGTTAGTGATATTTACAATTTGCCAATTCACTGACATTTTCGGCAATTCCTATACATGCCAGTAAATACCAAGCAGTGAAATTTGGATGCAAAACATAAGAATAGGATAGTAAAATGATAGGGATTGTTTTATCCGTGAGCCAAGGCTGTTACCTTCAAATGAGATTGATCATGCTCAGGATGGATCAACTATTTCTGTGGGTAAAAGTTTTATAAAGACTATTGTCTTGTTAAACTATGGAAGAGCAGAGCTTGAACTCGCTCTTAAAAGTATCTGTCCAAAGCTGTACAGTTCTGTTTATGGTTATACACATGAGGCCAAACCACTGCGACTTCAAAAAGAATTTCAAGGAGAAAATAGAACTCTCATTCATTCATTCCAGAAATTAAATTTAAAAATAATTAAGTAAATTGAAAAATAAGAAATTATTTCTGCATTGTTATATGTTCATAGTTTCCAGTGTTTAGATGTTAAAATTGTGGTCGTTTTTCTTGGTGGCTGACTAAAGAAAGAATAGAGAAGGGAAAAAGGTCCAAAGGGGATTTAATTAAAAGTTATGAGGGGCGCAGCTGTCTGATCACTTCATTGTCCCTCGGGGAACAGTCAAAGGGTCAAAATTAATGACAAATACATTTAAAGCATGTCAAAGGAAAAATATCATACATGTTTAAGCAGCCTTTGGAATTAACTGTTGCAGGAAGCCACATGAGTATATGGTGTAGCCTTTTTAAAGAGCTGGATCACTTTATAAACAGTAATAGCTAGGAGGTAATATTTATATCTTGACACTTGACAGCTTTAAACTGAGCTATGGTGCTGTATTTTAATGGTGCTAAAGTCTTACAAACTCTTTTTGGCACAAACAAAAGCGGGTATAGCTGGCTGAAAAAGCAAAGCCCAATACACAGATAAGTCACAAATCTAAATGAAATATAAGCCTGTACATAAATGAATTTAGGATCCAGGCAAGCAGATCATTCATCTTTTTAAAGAGAAGCTGATGAGATATAGGACTCTGACTCTCTTATATTCAGATGTAAAGCATGGGTGCTCCTTGGGGTCACCATGAACACTTTGTACCTGAATGTACCCGCTGTATATCTGTTTTGTAGAATCTGCCTGACTGCTACAGCTGTGCAAAGAAAACGAACAAAAAACAGACAAGAAACAAATAAAAAAAAACCCCAAACCACACACCTGAACCCAGAATAAAGCTTTGAAATTGTCTGTGTCTCTACAGCTGACTCCTGTAACACTGTGTTGTAAACCTTTCACAGTAGACTAGGATCTTTTTTGCCAGAATTAATCTTTATTGCTTCTCTACCAATATTTACGCTTTAATAGTTAATGAAGAGGCAACCTGCCTGAGTGAAGATACTTATAAGCAGTGAATTAAAGCGTCATCTAGTGCAACTTATTGGTGCAAAATACAGTGTGCTCCTAGAGCTTATTGTGTAATCTTGTTTGGCTCCTGAAGAAAATCTGTACATCATCCACCTATCTTCTACTAGCCAGAGATGGTGAATCAGTCCCAGGTTTGTGAATACTTGTGTAACAAAAGCTCTTACCGCTTATATATACTGAGCAACTGCCTGCTCATCAGATCAGACCCATTTGTGTCCTCCTTGCTCTAAAGCTTCAATAAACTTGGAAGGCAAAGGAATTATGCAAGTTCATGTTAACTGAAGACCTGACTGCCTTTTATTAGAGTTGGGCTGCCTTGTTTTTCTTTTCTGTTTAAGATTAGGAGTGGGCTGAAAAATTAAAACATTTAAATGAAGTATCTTTTCAAAATGCTAGCCAAATCTGCAGTGGGCTTGTTTCAAGTGTATTGGTGGTTTCTTCTTGAAGTATCTTGGCAAATAACAGCTTCAAAATATGAGCAGTTATGTTTGAATCGGAGTTGGCTGAAAGTTTGCAAATGTGAGGAAAATCAGTGCAAGCCACTGTTGGTGTGTATGGCACTGTCAGGCTGGAATGGACGCTCATTGCCAGCATGTTTGGAGCTCACCTGAAATATTCCCCAAACTGCTTTCTGTAACCCTGGAAATCTGCCGCAAGTTAAAGACTGAGATATACCATATACCTGACAAGTGCAATCACTCCCTGAATCCCCAGATAAATGAAGGGTGGATGGGCAGGAGAACAAATACAGTTTTCTTCTGCTCTGTCAGACTATATCCTCGACGGGGAGGTACAAGAGGAGAAGCTGAATTAATTACAGTGAGCCATGAATAATTCTGGAAGGTGTAGCAATGAAAAACAAGGGCTGGTATGTCAGCTGCTGCAAATTATAGGGATTCACTAAGCCAATAGACTCAAGCCATTCTAGCAGCATCTGGGGAAGGGTCTGAGCTGCTACCTTTCGCTTCACAGGAGGTAAGAAACAGGGAGATTCAGTAACGTGCCTCTCTGCTGAGTCAATAGAGTAAGGACCTTTCTTTCCATGTGCATTAGTTTTGCAGCTATGGCAACAGCGTGTGCGTGAGGAAAGGCAGCGCTTAAAATAGGCTCCTGCTCCTAGCTGGAAAGAGCTGACGGCAAACGCGTGTGGTCAGCCAAGCTCGGGGAGGGGGGCAGCAAGCTATTCTCAGCCTCCTTCGGGTCATCTGCCCACCGGTGGGGCTGCCGCCCACGAGTGGGTGCAGCAGAAGCTTCGCTGCTCCTCAAAACCTTCTCTGAAGACCTGAGGTTTCCTCCTCCGTGCCCCTTCCTGCTCTGCTGGCTCAGCAGCCCGCAAGCCGCGATGTCTTCTCCAGCCAGGGGCTTTGAAGGATGCTGGCCAGTCGTGGAAGAAATAATTCGCGGCTGGTGTCCTCCACCAGATCGCTGTAAGGTCAAGGCAAACCTCGCTGCACAGCAAAAGTGATGAATATTGTGGAGTGTCCTCCTTCCAACTCGAGCTCTACTGTGTCATTTCAGAGAGAGGGAGAAGGCGGGGGAAGTGGAAAATAGTAGCTTTGGCTCATAAACTGTAACCTGCTTTGGTCTCCATTAATTAATTTGGCATTGGCTGTATTGTGTGCTATTATTAGGCTCTCTATTCCCCTCTGCAACAAATTAGGGCTTTCACATCTGCCTAAAAATAAAACTTTCCTGTCTGCTGGCTAACAAGCAAAACCAGAAAGCAGAGCATATGTGTAATAAAGATGCACAGCTGTTCTGTCTATGAACTCAGAAATGTGTAAAGGGCTGAGGTGTTTTTTTGTTAAAGATACAGTAGGTACCCAACAGTGAAAAACAGTATATCCAAGAAACTGTCAAGCTTGCAGCATTGTAGAGAGATGGTTACAAAAGGTGAAACCAGAGGGAAACATCCAGGAAGACTATGAGAACTTAAATGTTAATTTGGTTTAGTTCTTTCTTTAAGCCAGTCCTGAAAGGTGAAATTCTTGTTTAAAGAGAAATAGTCATAGAGGACGGTGTAATTCCCATAGTATTTTATGTAACTCCTGGAGTCCCCTGAGCTTCAGACTATCTGCAACCCTGATTTTCTGCCTCTCTAGAGAGAGGTGGTAGTGAGGCAACATATATATTTATTATCAAATAATTTTGTAGTATTTCTTACTCTAAGGACCCCTATGTGAGATACTTTTAACCTAGCCAAAAAGATCATGGAGCAGGAGGAGTACATTTTACAGGGCATTTTATTTCAGTAACTATGTGCTTGCTAAGACTCTTGTCACCTCCAAACTGCTGCTTCTGCTACTTAACGTGCTCCCAGCAAGGACCGAGTGACATGTAACCCAGTCTGTGTGTTTTCATTCTTTCCGTGGCTCAAATGGGCAGGCATCTTCCAGAGAACCAGTTGGAGCTGGTCTGGCTTTTTATCACCTGACACATTTAGATATGCTCTTTAGATAAGTTTAGCTAATGAATTTCCTTTGACATTGGTATTTACCCTGTCTCTGCATTAGTTACATTGCTGTGATGTGGGATCCTTGCTTTGCTCCCTTTCATTCTGGCTGTCCGCATGATGCGTTAACGTTGAAGCCTGTTATGTAGGCAGTAAGCATATTTTTTATTTTTTTCAGAAATTAGTTAAATGGAAATGATCTGTTTTACATTTGCATTTGGCCCCAAAGTAACACAGAATTGTTAACTAGCAAAACAATGGGTCGCAAGGCATTTTTTTCTAAGATAAAAGAGGAAAATAATCCGTTAATCAGATTAACGTAAAGTGTTTTTACCGTGTTCATTCAGATGTGTTAGGAACCGTAGTAATTAGTGCTTTTAATTCCTAATTTTGCGTACAGGAAACTGTAATCTCCGTAGCTGGGGAACTTGCCTGGAAGGTCACGCAGGGTGTCCCCTCAAAGCTCTTTCCCCATCAACAATGCTTTCCTGGTACCTGGAGGATTTTCCTGAGAGGGGTCGATGGAGTCCAGGCTCCTGATTAGAAGATATTAATGCAAAGCCTTAACTACCAGACCATGCAAGAAAAAAACCCCAGAAATAACGCTCTCTTGTTTTTCTCCTTTTCTTCTGAATTACATGACATTTCACAGAAATGACTGCGAAACTTTTTCCATTCAGACTTTAGCACTGGTTTGGTGACAAACTTGGTAAGATTAGCAATTTTCCATGCATTATAAACGAAAACTGTTTCTGAAGCTGACTAAACCTTTCCATTTGAAGACGCATTTTCAGGTTTTTTACAACTTTGCAAACCTTAAACCTTGGTTTAAGGATGGTGTTTTCTAGGCCAAGAATCCTCATCCCTATTAGCTAGAAATACGCAGGTTTTTGCCTTAACAGGACCCTCATCCGTGGCTGTTTCTGGCCCCATCATTTAATCACTTTCTATGCTCGTTTTTCTGGCTTCCACCTCGCAGCACACTTCCATGCATTTTGCAAGTGCACGAACAAGATCGTGTTCATTAAAGAGGGGAGAAGTCCTGATTTTTAGTGTGTTTCTGTTTTGCAAGTTGAAAACAAAATATTTTGAATAGTTCATGCTCTTAACCAAATATATAAGCTTGCAAGCAAGGATACATTAGAAAAAGAAAATGATTGTTTTTGAAAACAATCATTTTTAAGTTCATTAAAGCTTAACATGCAAAACATGAAAAGGTTCCAGAAGTCTGTTTTCACGTGCCTAATTGTATTTGAAAAAGCAGACATTTTTTCCGACTAAGAAAAACATTTTGCCTGAAAAATATTGATCTGTGGTAATACCACGCATTGCCAAATACGCCTTGTCTTATCTCTCCTGACTTCCCCACCTTTCTGATGACAGAAAAAGCAACATCTTTCTCTGTTCCGGATGAAGATCTAGTTTTCTGAGCCAATGTCAACAGCTCTACCAGCATGCTGTTTTCCCACAAAAAAATGAAGTTTCAGAGCTTTATTTGATTTTGGTGATGTACATAAGAACAAATGTAATATTTCATCTAGTGGACAATCATTTTCTGGTTTTAAACTTCCTATCCAGTTATTATAGTAACTACTAAAGCTTAGTAGTAGGGTAAAGAAATTATATTATGGAATGAATCTGTATCTGTAATAGATTTTTGAGAAGCTATCATTAACATCTATTAATGCAGGGCATAAGACAATGACAACAGTGACTCATTCGTGTTCCCTGAGTCCGGTGTGCTTTGTGTAGGAATGTCCTGCCTTAGACCCGGCTCCTGCTGAGAACATGAGGAACGGGGGTGACTCAGCTCGGAGGACAATTGGTGTGACCTTCTTGTGCTGAATCAGAGAACCTGATGAGAGGAAAACCTCGTGTTGCAATGAGCGACAGCGGGGATTAAATGGAGTCCAGTTCTGTGTGGTGCTGACAGCATTGGTTGAAGATCATGATGTCTTAAATAGCTTGGGCTGGAAGGGACTTTCACAGGTCTAGTCCTGCAATGAGTAGAGACATCTTCAACTAGTTGAGGTTGCTTAGAGCCTTTGGGCTCTCCTTCAAGTGACAGTGATGGAACTGGAGATCCTGCTTGGGGACTAAAGCAAATGGGCTGCGAAACAAACCCTGGATTAAGATAGTCTTGGACTTGCTGCTGGTCAGAGCATGGATGCTGGTGGTGTGTGGCCATGCAGGGGCTCAGCACCACATTGCAGAAGGATGGGAAAGCCACCACCTGCTTTCATACTGAATAATCTGGGATCTCTAGCAAGGAGAAGCATTTGGGATGCAGGGGCAGTGCAGTGGAGAGATGCAATAAGCTGAAAGTCTCTGTAGGTTTTATTCTTCTTCGTATCTTCCCCAGATGGTGGTGGTTTCCTTTCCCTTCATAGAATCATAGAGTAGTTTGAGTTGGAAAGGACCTGCCAAGGTCATCCAGTCCAACCCCGCTGCGATGAGCAGAGACGTCCTCAACTAGATCAGGTAGGTTTTCCTTGGCTTTCCAGCAGAAGTGACACACCAGTACACACTGTGGTTCTCTGGGAGGTGTATGTGGAAAAGGCTGATGCGGTTCAATAAGAGGCAAACTGAGAATTGAATGCAAACTCACTGAAAAACTCCCTTGTAATGCACGGTTGAGTCAAGCTCTTTGGCAAGTTTGACAGCAAATGATAAAAAGGAATGTGGGGCAATATTTACCTCCATCAGTAAAAAGTCTGTAGGGATCTATAGGAGAGACATAAGTCTAAAATAATAGCATTCTAACAGCTTCAAAGAAAAAAAAGTTTAATAGAAAAATCAGTGTTTTTAGAGAAAAAAAGAGGCCTGAATTTCAGGGGTTAGATCTGTCTTTGTCAGTTAAAAGCTGCTCTGCTTCCACAAAACAATGTAACCAGTGGGAAGAGTTATTTTGCTTATTTGCCCTTTCTGACAGTTTTCTTGGAGATGGATTGGCCTGGGAAGGCAGCAGAGCACACAGACCTTTGTCTGCTCCGTTTGATGCTCTTTCTATCAAAACAAACCTTTTGGGTCTCAAGCAAGACCACCTCCCATTGTCTCCATCATCACCTTACTGTTATTGAAATACTTGGGCTGATTTACGTTTTTAAGTATCTTTAGCTAGTTATTTCAGGCTGTGTTCCTAATTATTTTTTTAATGGCAGTATTATCATGCTATAGATGTATTTGTTTAAATCCTGGCTGACTTCACAGGGGCAGTTTTTTAAAGGAAGAAGAAAACGAAAATCACAGTGAAAATGTGTTTAGCTTTTTTTGGGATGGATGCCAATCGGGTTTTAGCTGGCACAAAAGTGAACAATAACTGTGGGATTATATGCTTCTTTTTTGATCCAAATCGTTGTGTTTTATTGTGAGGTTTTACCTGGCTGCTCTATAGTTCATAACCTTTCTCAGCCCAGCAGAAGACACCAGGACTTCTTTGTGTTTAAGCTCTGAATTCATCAGTTCTGTTCCTTAATAGACACAGAAGGAATTAAGGGAAAAATTAAATCAAAACCTCTAGAAATTTTCACCCATACTCTACCCTGATGGAAAGCTTATCTCTCCATATTGACGTGTTTATATTTTACTCTCCTAGTACAGAATGAGACCTGGACTTCAGATAGCAAGTATTTTCTTGAATGTTATTAAATTGAATTACTACTTGTCAGATTTTTTTTAGCTCTTAAACAGGTCTAATTAATGACAATGTGGATGGTTTATCTCCAAGCTGTTTTTTCACACCTTTTTGTTATTGAGGCGTCTTCTGGAGGACACTGAATTGGGTATTTTCACAGGCAGCAGCCTGTGGATCTGATCCTAAATGGTGATTACTGAAAACGGGGCTGTGGGTTGTTACCGAGCACAAGAGAAGTTGGGTGTGGGAGGCAATGGGTAGAGAAAGTCATGGATTAGAAGGGATAATTTGGGAAAACTCTCATTTATGTAAGCAAGGAAGACTTTGAGTGTACCTCAACCAAATGCAGATCATCAATTTATTTTGCTCATGTCCCTCTGAACTTTTTATCTTCAATAGTCTCAGCCTAAAGCAATCCCCATGAGCTAGACATTGGATAGAAAACCAGCTGTGGCATCAGACTAGTGCTTGTTCTTCCTTTTGGTGGATTCAAATTGTGGTCTGGGCTGCTCCTTTGGTTAAATGGAAGCAGCTGAGAAAATTACCCCTAGTTTGGCTCAGAGGCTGCTGGAAAAGCCAGGCTGGTGGATGGATGGGTACGGCAGCGGGTGGCACATCCCAGAACCTGCCTCTTCACGCCGGCTTTGGGAGCACGGCCCTGACCTCCAGCCCGGGCAGAGAACATGGGAAAAAAAGAAATCCTGCTCTCGGACCTTGGTCAAAATCGTCCAAGTTTACATTCTTCAACTTCTAATATTGGCACCGCTGCCGGTGCTTTTGCTCTGCTGCATGCGCAAAAAGGGAAAAGAAAGGAAAAAAAATGACAGATGGAAAAAGTGCTTTAGCCACAGCTGTTTCCTCCTTCCTTCAAAAAATGATTTAAGCACCTTACAACCAGAGAGAGAAAAAAAAGATGGTTTTCATAAGTGAAATATGTCCTGTCAAAAAATCTGCTATAAAATTGCTTATTACTCAGTAAGATAATATCTCAGAATTATTGCTTAATGATTTAGGAATTGGGTTTTTCTCAACCAATCATTCTCAAAAGTTTCCATTACAGAGAGAAAGAAACTAGCCGTTGGTGACAGACTTTATGAGAAAAATATGAACAGAGTAAGGAACACAGAGAGGAAAAAATTAAGAAGCTAGAGATTTTGCTTACATGTGATGACCTACCTAGTGTAGATGGGAAAAATAAAGTATAATCAACTGCTTTTGTCAACAGTTAAGAGGGAGATGAGGGCACCTTCCCACCTGAAGAGTGGCAAGATCCTGGTTAAGGTTCATCCACCCTAATATCAGATGTTTATGTTGGTCTGTTAAGACAGAAAAAGAGAGATAAAGTGAACAATTCATGTTTCAAACAGACTCAATCACCTTCCAGGGAAGCTCATGTTTCTCCATCTACCTGAAACCCTAAAAAGACCTTGTTCTTAATGCAAGGATCACACAAATTAGCTGAGACCAAAGCAAGACCAGATCTTTTACAGTCCAGAGAATGGATCTGGAAGCAAAGCTGGGTTTAAGTGGCACCTGAGTTTTGTGTATCCCACAGCTGCAGCCTTGTGCTCACATAGACACTGCTTCCTGCACAGCTCCAAATGGGGCCAGGTAAGCAGATTATGATGGTAGTAGACACTATTTCTTACTTGTGTATCGGTTATTTCTTCCCATTCTACTTCCAAGCCTTCTCTAAGTCATTGCCACTTCAGGGATGACTGTTGGGAAGGATTTAAAGCTGCTTTATCCTACCGGGGGGATGGGAAATCAATACAGTTAAGACAACAAACATCACTTTTAAGATCTGGCGAGGCTGGTATTTGGCTCTCTGCCCGAAGCTTTTTACCTGGCAGCAGCAGCTGAATTAGAGGTGAGAGAGTGGAAAGGACCCAGCATGATCCTAACAATGATATAGCTGTGCTAGTCTCTAGACAAATAAAACTATTTTGATCTGAAAACTGAGCAGGCTTAGTATGGAAACCAGTAAAGGAAGAATAGATGGAGCCCCACCTTTACATGTCTTAAGGCCTCAGTTCCACAAACGCTTATATTTTAGTGCACAAATGTCTCTATTTCATTTTGTAAGGTAGCTCAAAAACATGAAGCCAAGCATATTTGGAAATGGTTGCCAAACGTCAGCATAAAACAGGATTTAAATGCTTGAAAAAAATAAAGGTAACTTGGAATTGTAAAGCATTGCTTAGAATAGGGGACCTATGTCAAAACAAAAAACCTGCTTATCAGTCTTTAATTGAGCTTTTGCATGAGACATGGGACATCAGGTGCTAACAAATATAGACAGGTTTGAAATAAGAAGCAGATGGTCACCCAAAAGCTCTTGTCTTGGAAAATAAATGAGGAAAGAAAGGCGCATTGACTAGCAGTGACGGTTTTACATACAGTAATCTGGTCAGAGATCTGGAAATAGTTGACAATTAATTGAAATAACACATTGCAAATTGTCACCGTATGATGAAAAATCTTTGGGGGGAAAATAATGCTGTTTGGTCTGGAAATTTGGATTGTACTGAAGCCATTGTAAGGAAAAAATGTAACCCAACTCAACCCAAATTTCCACAGAATTTTCCCACCCAAAGCATTTGCAGGGATTTTAAGTACAAGTTGATATTTCATGTTGGGTTTTTAACCATCAAGAGGTGAAGGTGTCTTTTATCTGGTGTGAAACACTGACTCCTTTCTTTGGAGAGAGGGGGGGAAAAAAGGTAAATATTTTTTTTCAAAGTTAAATAAAGCTGCCTGAGAACCTTAACCCAATTTCCACCGGCCACCAGTGTTTTACTATCCAACTTGTACGTACAAAAACAGTTCACTCCAGTTCAAGGCTTAACCTAATTTCTCTTTCACATAGGACATTTTTCAAAACATGGCATTCAGGCTAAACAAGCTCTTATGGGATATGTTCTCCGTTATCTCCCTCGTAAATAACTTTCTGCACTGGAGAAGAAGGAAATGGGGGAGGGAAATGCCACCCACAATGAGGCACATCAGTAACAGAAATCAAAGCAAGGAGAAATCTCCATTCTCCCTGATTTGAGCATGTGTTCAAGTGAGGACAAGTGAGATTGATTTCGGGGAAAAAATAAGCCCATGCGTGTAGAACTCTTATTGTCTCTGCTACTTGTGTAGGATCAGAAATTCCAAATTAGCAGGAGACTTAGTCACGGAGTTACGGGCTTCCTCTCTCCTTTACGTTGTTCTGCAGCTTTGAACAGCTGTTAAGCCGGGTTTAGCTCCTGAGCCTGCGATGGCTCAAGCGGAGGGGAGTTGTGCTTCCCAGTCCCTAAGGAAAGATGGCAAAGATGGCAAGGGGGAAAAGTGGAGAAAAAAAGAAAATAAAGAACCCCCAACCTGACTGCAAAACCTTTCAGCTGAGTGGGAATTGAAGATATCTTCCTGTTGCATTCTTTCTGCATCTGCGAGGGCCATACTTAAATTTCATTTAAAAATATTTCTTCTTATCTTAAACAGGTTCTGACATAAGCCAGGTATTTGTTAATCCTAACATTCTTTTTTAGCTGGGCAGGCTTTTCCTGCAGGATCTTGTTATTCCTATGCTTTCTTATGTTTGCAAAGGGGGCCTTTCATGCGCTATGTGTCAGGGGTTTTGTGGGAAGGTATATTTCAAAGACAATGTGTAAATCATGCTTCTTTAGGAAAATAAAGTGTGCTCATTAGCAGCAAAGAATAACTGTAGATGTGTAAATAATGAGTGTGCAAATCAAGGTCTGCACAGCGCTTTGTTATTAGGAGCTTGGGCAATGTGGGCAGCAGGTGACCCATTGCTCTTCAGCAAGAATCTTCAGCTGTTTTTTCCTCCCTATCGAGTCCCACACTTCTTTCTGCAGTTAACTTCTATCTGTGTCTCGTGAAAACCTTTCCATTTTTTTTGTCTTGGATAAGGATGTTCTGTTAAACTAGGTTATCAACAAAATTAATTTTATTCCAGCAGATTTTTTTTCTGTGTTACAAAAACCAGAACCCAAAGCTGCTCCTTGCTACAACACAAAGTCAATGGGAGTTTCACCACTGACTTTATTTCAAAGAGAAACAGATCCTTCATATACCTGTGCAGTTTGCTTTGCCCTGAATAGACATGATGTTGGTGAAAAAGCAAAAGGCAGTAATGATGATAGTAAAAGCAATTAATTTATTTTACCAAGCTATGAAGGGGAGGCTGTTCTCTTTAGCTATCTGTATTTTTCTTTATCCAACACGTGTATATATTTGCTCATTTTTGAACCTTTAGGCCTTAATATTGCAGAAGAAAAAGCAATGTCCTTGTTTGCTGTTGTTAATGAGAAAACAGAAGAGCTGCAAAGCTTAATGTAGTAATATATAGTGTCTTCTTATAAGTCTGTGCATACACAATGGATGTGAGTAATTACTGTGTTATTACGCAGTGATTGTTTTGTTACTGGCAGAAGTAAACACAAAGAAAAAACCTTTGACCTTTCCTCTAAATCCTCAGATTATGATGCGATCCTAAAATGTGTTAGATGGGAAACTTCCATAGAGGATGAGTTGAGGAGCAACCTCATCGCCACATCCAGAAAGAGGAGCTCACTGTAGGGAAAGGGCTGGAAAAATCTGGGGAACTGGGGGCTCTTTCTTAGAGGTTATTAAATGGGAATGAGCTGTTTTGCTGAGGGAGAGGAGATCTGACAGCTGCCTATGAGCGCATCAAGGAGCAAGCAGCAGGCAGAGGAAAGTTATTTAAGTGGAGAGACAATGTTGGCTCCAGAAGAAATGGGTATAAATAGACAGGCGCTGGAAATCCCTTCCAGTAGGAATAGTGAGGACACATGAAAAATCAGGCCAATTTTTAAAATTAAGATCATGAAAAGAGATTACACGCTTTCTGCGGCAGCTGGGATCTCTCGCACAGGAGGTCCATCCTCTTTCTACAGAAGCAACTTTTTTCTTCTTCTGTGATTAATATTGAGGTTGGCTTTAAACACACCGGTGTCTCTGTGCCAGCTGAATTCAGAAAGGCAGCTGGTTATGAGGGGTGGTTAACATATATATATATATATATGTGACTTGAGATGCTCCCTCTTTGTGACGGAGCTGGAGTTGGGGTGTAGTACCAGAGCCCAAGTGCAGCCCAGTCCAACTTCTGCCGCGGTGCGTTTCGCCAGCAGAAATGAGATACTTTCCTGAGTCTGAAATGGCTTTTGGTGTTGTGTGAGCTCATTAAAAAGTCAAGATTATTTTTGTCTTTCTAAGTAAACGGGAAGATTTACTGTGCGGATTTGATGACCTGATGTGTTTTCTGGACCTCACAGTACTCTAGCCTTGGAACAAAGGGAGATGAGCGCATCCACAATTTTCACAATAGCATCTTTGCAGTGTGGCGCTGGTACAAACGTTGCGAGAAGAGGTTTGGAGTGCTGAGTGGCTTACTCCAGACAGGCAGAATGAGCAGGAAAAACAGGATAGGAACAAGTTTCTCGCACGTATCCTTGCTGGTACTGTTGTCTGTAAGACTGGAAATGTCTTAGAGGGAACTTGGTATTCCTTCCATTGCATTTCCATGCCTAGTTTTTAGGGAAGGTTTTTAAAAGTGTTGTTTTTAGCCCAGCTGACACATTTTGAACTGTGCTCAGTTACTTTCCCTTGAAGTTTTCAGTGATCTGCAGTAAGCAGGTACCTTTCTCAAGGGGACAGCTTGAACTGGTCCAGCACAAGCTTTTCAGATGCTCTGTAATTTCCTGTTTGTTTGTTTTCTTTTGAAAGTGGACATCTTTTAACAAAGCTTTGCATTTGTTGTTGGTTTTGTTTATTTTTCCTGTCTCTGGAGTTATAGTTAAAGAAAAATAATAATGAATCATTGCAAATTAAAGAACACTTGTAAAATATCTCATAAATGGTAACTCCAATACTTTATTTTTTTTCACACAAACGTGAGCATTTTGCTTTTTCTCTGGTATTATCTTAAGTTCATATTTGCCTTTAGTTTTAAACTTAGGTTTCAAAAACTGTTGGGCAAAACCTTTTATTATGACGTTGCTAAAACAAATCTGAGTACTTAAGGTTGTCACTTGGCAACCGTTTGTGCCCAAAGGTCGTACCTGGTTCGGGAGCGGGATGCTGGCACCTGCGGATGCAGCAGCTCTCGGATTTTCTCCTCCTGAGTGGCTGTGGCAGGAGGGGGAATGGTGACGTTTGTAGCCCAGCAGGAAACCTCTGGCTTCACCAGATGTGCTGAGAGTGCTGCAGCGACAAGGACTTTTTCCAAACCTGCGAGGCTCCGTGTGCCATTTCTCCCCTTGCGCCCCTTTCCGTGACTTCACGCTGCAAACATGAGCTCTTTGGTTTTGTCTTTGAGGCTCCTCTTGGCCCGCAGGACCAGACCTCAGTGTCTGCCTTCAGCTGACAAGTTTGCTCGGTCCTTGCCTGTGCTCCTCATCATTTTCTCTTGGCAAACAGTTACTGTCTCCTCTCACACACAGAAACGGCACAGGGCAGCAGCCACTTTTTTATTCCGCTCTGAAGCATCCTCAGCTATCAGGTCCAGATCTCTGCATCATTAATGCTGCAGCAGTGACACAAACACTTGTAAACCCTCAAGTAACCTGTACCAACCAGCCCAGATTTTCCTGCCTGTCGTGAAAGACCCAGGTAGCCAAGAGAGGCCTCTGAACTTCAGTTGTGATGGTTTAAAATATTCTTGGAACTTACGCTCGTACCCAATTCTGTTTTTACCTTTAATATAGAAGAGATGCTCCCTGAATTAACTCTGTCTGGTGTCCTGATCTCCTACGACTGTCCCTGGTCTCCATGTGTTTTGTCACTGCATGAAGTCATGGATATATATA